>OW026318.1:16390026-16990026 GCA_932273695.1 Apotomis betuletana | reverse complement strand
GTGCTATAATGTGAGTCTTATACCTCCGAGATGGGGTCTATAATAAGTACAATACCCGAGATGCCAGGTGCGTTTAACTGCTGCACATTAATTTCCATTGTCCGTCCACAGATATCGTTAAGAACAGGTGCGTAACTAGAACAAAACAACAATAAGCCAACAAAAAAGGTTGTTTTAGAATAACATACACTTCTCTTATCTCCCATGTTTGTTGTTATGTCAATGGCCCAAATCTAGTGAAAAGCTATGAACTAAACAAGATTATAAGGCAGGCTAAATTTTAAACTTCTATAAATACTAAGAAGTTTCCTTGTGTAGCAAAGCCCAGGAATTTTTATAACTATTGGGAACTAAAACAATTGGTAAAAAAATATCTTAATTTTTATCAGGCCCACATTTTACCTATATCCATATAAAAAAACGGTGGTAGCCTAGGGGTTAGGGCATGTGACTTTCAATCCGGAGGTCGCGGGTTCGAACCCGGCCCGTACCAATGAGTTTTTCGGAACTTATGTACGGAATGTCATTTGATATTTACCATTCGCTTTTCGGTGAAGGAAAACATCGTCAGGAAACCACCTAAGCCCAATAAGGCCTAGTTTCCCCTCAGGGTTGGAAGGTCAGATGGCGGTCGCTTGCGTAAAAACTAGTGCCTACGCCACATCTTGGGATTTAGGTAGCCGACCCCGATTGAGAATTCATTCTCTACAAAGATATGGGACAAAGGCTAGGAGGATGATGATTTTATATCCATGTTAAGCTGTCACCGATCTGTTGTTCCTCAGCCGCATGAAACAAGACGCAAACACGTACAGTCGAGTTCATTTACATCTACACGCTTACGAGAACAAAAATATCTGAACACGATTTTATGCTCCTGACAATGGGGTCGTGTTCAGATATTTTTGTTCTCGTAAGTGTGTAGATGTTAATGAACTCGACTGTACGTTTTCGTATCTGTTAAGGACTATTCAGACACAGGGCGTGAACTTGCTTTCTTTCTTAACAATTGCTATTATCTGCGTAGAACTGATCGTCCGTATTAAAGTACTGATCTACACTTTACGATATCTGCGTTCTTCCCCTTTCTTCTTACCCACCTCGCCCTACTTACCCTTCATTCATAAGCGGGGATTTGAATAGCGGCTTCGATTAGGCAGTTCACTGCGGTAATTATTTACGCGCCGTAGCAGAGGGCGCCGGGCGCTAATGACTTAAAGATTTATGCCGTTCATATTTAGTGTTTTGTAAGAGCTTGAGCGGTTTAATTAGGGGGTTTGGCATAACATCGGCTTAGTACTAAACTCACCGAAATAGGTAGTTTTAGGGTTCCGTAGTCAATTAGGAACCCTTATAGTTTCGCCATGTCCGTCTGTCCGACCGTCCGTCCGCGGCTTAGCTCCGTGATCATTAGTACTAGAAAGCTAAAATTTGGTATGAGTATTACTAGAAAGCTAAAATTTGGTATGAGTATGTGTATGTATCACGCCGTAAAACGGTAACATAAAAACTAAAAAAAAAATTTTTTCGTGTACCTCTCGTACACCTAAAGTGGGGTGATTTTTTTTTTTCGTTTCAACCCTAGTGTGTGGGATGTCGTTAAATAGGTCTGTTAAAAATAATAGGGGTCTCCAAACATTACTTTTTGATAAAGTCAGTAGTTGTGTAAACATAAAATAAAAAAAAATGTGTCCCCCCCCTCTAACTTTTCAACCAAGGGTCAAAAAAATATGGAAAATTCATCAAAATGAGGCCTTTTAAGTACTTTCAATGAAAACTATATTGAACAAAATCGGTTCATCCGTTTTTGAGTTATCGCAAAATTTCATAATTTTCTTTAAAAGGACGTAAGTTGACTTCCAGAAGGTTATAAGTAATTACAGTTACTTTGGCGTTTACGACCTTTTTACAGAACTTGAAATCTTTCTCGTAACTAAGATCTCGGGCTTAAAACGGCTGTTTTTAGCCCGTCTCGTGAAGGATAAGCAACTACGGAACCCTACACTGAGCGTGGCCCGACATGCTCTTGGCCGGTTTTAACTATAGAATTATCACCGTCTGATTACTTTGAAGGATGGATAATGATCGTCATCATCATTTAAACGGCGCCTATTACTCGACAGATTGGTCAAGAGAGGTACGTAATAAAGTAAATCAAGCACTAGAACTTGTAGTAGCTCTGACTGTTAAAGCCCTATTTCTTCAGAACTTGATTATTTTAAGCGTTTCTTCTAAACTGTGAAGTGAAATTATGGGCCAAAATCAAAACCAACTTAATTCCGTAAATTGACCACAGGGGCTCTTGTACGACACAAAATCTAGCAGCGTTTTTCTAAATGTTGACATTTGTGAGAAGAAGCGTGCCTCTCGAAACTCCGCAGCCAAATCCGGTCAAAAAATGTACGTGTAAAAAGCGGTAACTTTTTAAAGAAACGAAAACAGCGCTTGTAATAATGGAGCCCACCTACCCAATGAGGATCCCCCATTAATCGTGCGATTTTCTGCCACAGCGGATTTAAATTTGCGTAAATCGCGCGTTCCGACAACCCGTAAATCTCGAAAGTGCGCCTCTGACTATGTACAATACAGACAATGAAATAACAGTGTTCGCACTCTAGTGTGCTCGAGATGAAGGAGAGCCCTAGAAGAAGGAGAATTGACAGGGACTAAGATTAGCCATATCTGACTAGTGCCTAGTTCGGGAAAGGCAAAGCCAACTAGGTTACGAGAAAAAAGTAAAAACAAATCCTATATGAGATAAACAAACGGCATCACAATTTGACATAACGGGCTCTTGCTATAGAAGAGGCATTGACAGGAGTTTATTTTGAGTGTGTTTCAGAAGTAGAATGATACATAAGTGTTCGTTGTGTTTTTTCAACGTTTCACTTCATAGCAGAAGTAGGGATTGGCCAATTCTGCTTATTTGAATAAGATATGGACCGGAGCGACTTTATTTACAAAACAAATGTTCGGTGTAAGGTAATTAATAGATTTAAGCGTTACTTTACTGGGTTCCATAATAAATTCTGCATATCTTAAAGAAATTTTTAACCTTTTCACAAATTCATATTAATTTTTTTTGCGAAGATGCCTGTAAACGTGAATCTACAATTGCATAGTCTGTGCCTCCCTTCCGTTGGTCCCTCTCGCACTGACCCTGAACGTGGCAGCGATACTCGAGAGAGGTCCTTGTTGATCAATAACTCAACACACCTCTACAAATAGTATCTAAGGGCTTATTAACACCGCCAGCAAAACTTTCTGGTATTCCCTTGTTTTGACTAATAATTATTTGCCTAATTTCAGTTTGCCTAACAACTTTTAGTATAATCAACGTTTTGCCTAATTTCAGTTTTCATAATTATTGTTTCAATACATGATCACTTTATCGAAACTCGTTTAGTCTAATCATCATTTCAAATAAAATTTGTTTTGTTTAATATTAGTTTAACTAATTATTATATTGCCGAATGTTATTTTAACTAACGATTATATTGCCGAATGTTATTTTAACTAATGATTGTATTGCCGAATGTTATTTTAACTAAAAAAAACATTTTATGAACATAACATTAACAGTAACATTTCACCTTAAGGCAGGTCCGAATTGGCTTAGGTTAACTACGACGACGAGCGAAGCGAGGAGTGTTAGGTTGAACTGCGACCCAAATTTAACTTCTCTACTGCGTTGATATCCGATTTGGCTTAGGTTAGGTACGACGACGAGCGAAGCGAGGAGGAGTGTTAGGTTGAACTGCGACCCAAATTTAACTTTAGGTACTGCGTGGATATTGTAAAGTAGGTATACGTAGAATAATATACTGCGCAAAGTAGGCAAACTGAAATTATGCAAAAATTGTAGTAGGCAAAATAGTCTTTATAGGAAATGTAATTTTATATTAGTTGATAATAGATAGAATGAAATTATATATACAAAAATTAGGCAATATGAAAATTCGCCGAAATAAGATTATGCAAAATATTCATTAAGCGAAATGACTTTAGACTAAACGAATATTAGGCAAACTGAATAAATAGGCAAAGTAATTTTAGACAAAATTAAATTAGGCAAATCAAAATTAGACAAAAAATTATTAGACCAAACAAGGGTAAACCAAACTTTCTATGGTCGGTCAGCAGAATACTAGATATATACGTCTAAAGACGAAAGACTGAGTTTCATGATCATTTCAAGTACATTCATACCTACGATCTTTTCGTAAAATAATCTCGTGTCATTCATGTGTACCTCACGTGCCCCTAGTCCCGATCCCGATACATTAATGTATCTACCTGTGTTTCAATAACACCAACCGTAGTCTTCTCTATAACTCGCTGAAAAACTTATAATTTGTGTAACTAATAATAATTTATAATATTCAAACCTTGAATAACAACTAAGTGGTCGTTCAAAGCACTCATAATCGCTGCCGCGACATGTCACGTGGAAAACGAACAACGAACCACTCCTTCCATTCCAAAAAGGCTTTTAACCCTTAGAAGTTATACGTTCATTCGACGTTTTGCCAAAGCTGCTTTGCATGGTTACGTCACGAAATAGAGTGCTCGATATGGATTTACCTAATCAGGGATGGAGTAAACAACATTTTGAACGCTTCTAGAGGGAAGGCATAAAGAGGTACCTACCTAATAGTTGAATTGACAACATTTCATATTTATAAGACTATTTTTTTACCTTTCTGTATTCCGCTTAGAAAGAGGACGTAATCACTGTTTTTTATATTTTTCCTGATGCCTAATGACGCAATGACTTTAGTATGGTGTCTAATAAAAAAACAAATGACATTAAGCTTGACATTATTGACAGCTTATTTTTTTTCGCAGATAGGTCTCTCGATCTGCGATATGATTAGGTGTTATCAGTTAATAACTGCAACATAAAGCAATCTACTTTCACGCTAGCTGCTACACTGAGAAACCAAGGAGAAAATATCGTGTCTTTGGTGCTCAGAGGTGCAATTTTAGGAAATCCTTTTGCATTTATTACGTTCCATATACCAGGACGCCGTTTCCGCTTTATGTCTATCTTCATGAGTGTCTGTTATTACAAGGCTAGTGTAAGTATCCTGTTATTTTAGCTTGCTAATTTTAATTTATGTTTAAAAATGTAGTCTATGTCGAACCAATCGGATACGGTTCTTCGAAAATAACTCAAACTTACGTTCACTCATTTTATTCGTGAAACAGATCACATAGGTATTTCAAATACCTGTAGTCCTCCAGTGGTTACAATGATTAAGGACTACGTTAAATGTTAAAGCGCTATCTGTGGGGAACTTTAAATATCTGCAAAAACGTAAACAACGTAAACAACGTTACGTGTGCTACGCGTTATTCATCATCGCTCTACTTATTACGCCTATTATGCAAATGACAACTACCCCGCCATAATGTCATGGGAGCGAAAAGTCGTATGGTTATATTTTTTTCTTTGAAAACTCCCCCTTTTGGTAGCAGGATACACACATAATACGCTCCGTTTGAGCTACGACCAAAAATATTTCTGTAGTAGGTTACTCTAAAAATACTTATGTAAGTAATTAAATGTATTTATGCGAGACAAAATAAGAAATGGGTCAAAAGGTTAAAGGTCCAAACACGTCTAAGTAATTCAAACGAAGTTTACCTTCGAGTATATACCAATACAAAAAATTGTGACAGAATCTTTTTATCGACCCTGCTTTTATTTATTTATTTAAAGTTTATTGCACAAAAACTTAACGTACAAAAGGTGGACTTAATGCCATGGGGCATTCTCTACCAGTCGACCTTCGGGCAAAGCAGAAGAAAAATGTAGATCTTCACCTTCAGTGTTGTAATTTAATTCTGCAATGTGCGAGGCCAGTTTTCCGCTTGAGCCCTTCATTTTTAGGGTTCCGTACCCAAAGGGTAAAAAACGGGACCCTAGCTATTACTAAGCCTCCGCTGTACGTCCGTCTGTCACCAGGTTGTATCTCATGAACCATGATAGCTACACAGTTGACATTTTCACAGATGATGTAGTTGCCGCTATAACAACAAATACTAAAAAAACATTTAAGTGGGGCTCCCACACAACAGACATGATCGGCTGCGGTAATTTTGCACCTCATTTCTATGCGGTGCCATACATACCAGGTGCAAACTTAACTTAACCCGACCAGTTAAGATGGGATATAAGTGTTTGTACGGAACCCTCGGCGCGCGAGTCAGATTCGCACTTAGCCGGTTTTTGCTATACACCTCACTAGCTCGCACACGCTCCTGGTGGAAGCGTACTTATACAAGGAATGCGTTCTAAGCGTGGAGCTGGATGCAGCGGCCCGTAATATATCAAGCACATGTTGCCCCTGGCAACGAATCGAGATTTGGAGCACTGTGATTGGTCAATCAACGTCCACGCCACTTCGCTGTCTAGGACATTGGAAACGCACCCTAATACTCCCAGTTTAACATCTCATTAGTCTGCCGATATCATGTTTATGTACAGACACGATATTGTGTCCATTGTCTGCTAATCGCCTCTGTCGTCGACACGACGCGTATAAATAACGACGCGATATATAAATTAGAGCAGACAATACAAGCGGATGAGGCGACGCGACAAGACAGACGACACAAGTCGAGGTCGATAGACGAATGTGCCCTAGTTTGGGACGAAAAGTTATGGTTTCAAGCTCTAGTGATGAAAAGCAAAGAGAACGTCAGCAAAACGACAACGATTAAGAGGCCTTATTCCTTTTAAAATTAATTTTTTTCATATTATGACAAATATATTGATAATTTCAACCAACTTTTTGAAGTGAATAATGCTTTTCCCCGAGTTCTAGGAAGTAACACAGTTATTTCACGCTTTCATTGCGTACAGTCGAAAATAAGTTAAAAAAACTAATTTTCCGCGTGAATTTTGTCAATTTCGAGTAGTTTTTGAAACAAAAATTATCAATGAAAAATTCAAACTGTAGGTTTCAAATATATACCAATAAATCCAATAAGCCCTGTTCTAGAAAGTAACATCAATAGTATGTTAAGAAACATGTTTGATCATAGAGAAAAACGTCTAAACAATCAGCATTTTAAAAGGAATAAGGCCTCTTAAGGGGACTCGTAAAAGCCACGAATCAACAAGTTGACAGCATTCTGTATGAAATGGACATTAAAATCACACAAGAATTTATCCATTCCTTTGAGCACATGTTCTATGTGAGTTTTGACAGCCTTATGAAAACATGTTTTACAGTTTTGATTACAGAACGATTACGACCGCGGGGTGTTCTGTAAAATTAATACTCATTATTGAGGTCGGGTTAGGGTTAGAAAATACATCGAATAATCGACTTTAATAACGACGTCTATAAAATATGAGCCCCTCGATAGAGAGAGATAGACTTGTTTTGATGCTTTGGTCTTTGTTCGGCTTCTGCACGGATTATTCTAAAGATAACGACTCAAAATAGTCAGTTCTCATTCAGCGGTTTGCCAATAATGTCTATTTGCGTAGTCATTGTCTTAATAGAAGGCAGATTTCCGTTTTCATGAATATCGTTGTTGAAATTACTCATATCGGATTGTGCAACTAGATTCAGACTTCAGAGATATGTTGAACATATTATCTTTCTATAGCTTGACTGGATTTAACTACTTACTAGGTGTAAATATATACATGATTTCGTGGTTTTAGAGTTTTTAGAGTTAATATCCTAGGTAGTGTTAGGTACCTATCATCCAATAATCAGTAAATGCTGGTGAGATTGCTAAAACGCGATGAAGCGCTGACAGAAATTGTACAAATGCTACCCGTGAACGTAAAATTATGCCGGTCTTTAACTAGGTTGCCTGTAAATAATATAAAACTATATTTTTAGTTATTAATGGCTTACTAAAAGTTTACACTCTGCTACAGCACTCACCATTCTTGTGGTAGTAGCCGGTGCCGGACGAGGATCCGCTGCCGGAGCCCGGCGGGCCGTCGTCGGCGTCCGGCGGCAGCGAGCCCTCCATCGCTCAGGCCCTCATCGCCACTCTGCTCACACACCTCCGGGTCACTTCACTGCACCACACTATCTGGAATGAAGAAAATCTGTATTCATTTTATGAATTCTGCGATGACATTTATAATTGTAGCGTTGACAAGAATTCTGGAGTTCAAACGGTCTTCGGTCTTCAGCTGAGAACGTGATAGGATTCACAAGATGTTTTGCAAGGAGTGCAACTCGGTGTAACATTACTACGGATAGCTGCTTATTTACTGAAAAAAAAAAAAAAAAAAGTACTACTTTTCCGCACTAGTGCTTTTTACTTTTCAATTGTTTTTAATTTCTAGCCGTATCTGACAGCCTGACACAAAGAGGTTTTATTATTTACAAAAAGTTTGATAAATAAGTCAAATACCGATTATTATCACGTATAAAAGTACAATAGATAAAATAATAGATAATAGTAGTTTACAATGCATGTGCTCGAAAAGAGCGTATTCTAGGCATTCAAACTGTGCGGAAAGTACTACTTTTCCGCACTAGTGCTTTTTACTTTTCAATTTTTTTTTAATTTCTAGCCGTATCTGACAGCCTGACGCAAAGAGGTTTTATTATTTACAAAAAGTTTGATAAATAAGTCAAATACCGATTATTATCACGTATAAAAGTACAATAAAACCAATATTTCATTAATTAATTCATTTAACACGTCATTAATTACATTAGATATAAAATTTGATTAATAAACGAACTTTAAATCGTTATTCATTAAATTAATTTGGCTGAATGTACACGCGCTTGTGCCATTTTGACATAAGACGAATATTAAAAAAATACTTTTGCACATGCGCATTGCGCAGTAGTAGATATGTCGAGCGCGGATTACAAATGACTCCGCCATTTTTTATTGATGTCTAGTTTATTTTGAAGTTGTTTTGTGCAAATCTGCTGAAATAATGGCGACATAAAGCGACGAATCATGAATTTTAACCCGTAAAATGTTATTGAAGAAGTAAAAATGTGAACGACAGCTTCTTGTTGGATAAATCAAATCAAAACACTTTTTTTCCAATGTAAACAGTCTTTGTGAGTATTAAAGTATTTTCTATTTTCTCGTACATGCATAGTAAAGATTTGTACGGAACTCGTGTGTAAGATGATTTCAGACTCGTGTTTGTTTAATCACTCGCTCGTACCTCGCTCGTGACTAAAAATCACACTCTTCTGAAATCACCTACCTTCCACACTTGTATCGTAAATAACTATTTTGATGCAAGTGTGGAAAGTATGTCATTTTGAACGAGTCCCGAGGAGTCTTGGCCTGAGCCGCAAGGCGAGGGTCAAGACTCGGGACGAGTTAAAATGACACTTCCACACGTGTACCAAACAACGTTTTTTGATACATTTGCGAAAAATTGCAATAATACAAATTTAAAACAGTAATTGAAAGGGGCAAATATATTTATTTCTGTCTGATAAAAATTAAGAGTACCTACAATTTTTAGAGCAATTGTGAAGGGTCGCATTTAAGGCCTTTGCTGGTAAGTTTAAAGTTTTATTCAAGTTGTTAATAATTCTCTTTTTCTCGTTTCCAGCCAATAAAATGTTCATAGACGGCAATGTAATTTTTCTTTCGATTTTGCGGGTAAAATACTCTCACTTGCAATTTTTGCCTTGGCTCGTATATATAGGGCGGTGTTAAATCTATTCTGGTAACATCAGAATCCATCATTTTCTATCAAAAACTCTTATTTTATAAATCTTACGTGTCATTTACACATAATTAAAACAATCTTAAATGAAAAAGAAAGTTTTACTTTTAATTGTAATATTTTTTTTCAAGATGGCGTCGGCTGTCATCATTCAGCCAAATCAAAAGAAATAGTTTTAATATTTCAGAAGAGATATGATAACACAGTAATTTATTTGATTCCAAACAATAAACATCGTGAATCTGTTTTTAGTTCTTTACATTTCATATAATTGTAAATAAATATATTATTTAATACACAAAAATAGCGATTATTCATAATTATTATGAATTTATAAAGCAGCGCGTGGGTCACGCTTAATACTGTATTTTCTAATCTGTGACAATACTTTTCTTTTTAATTTTTATAGGTCACGCATAATACTCATTTGCTCATTAAATAATACTCACTAAGACAACTTATTAAAACCGTTTTTGAATATTTTTAATAGATATAACCCTTTGATTGATCCAATATGCAATTTAAATATTTTAAGCATAATTATGAGATATACACCTGCAATGCTGCATGACGTAATAAATAAAGTCAGAAAGTAATTTGACCTTTGTTTGGATGTATGAGGTATGACGTGTTAGTACAACAGAAAATTAAAAAAAATTGAAAAGTAAAAAGCACTAGTTCGAAATAACCAACTTTTCGCACGATTTGCAGCTACGAAAAGTACCACTTTTTGAGCAACTGTATTAAAAATAAATATTAAGGGACAATCTTACAAAAACCAATATTTCATTAATTAGTTCATTTAACACGACATTAATTACATTAGATATAAAATTTGATTAATAAACGAACTTAAATCGTTATTCATTAAATAAATTTGGCTGAATGTACACGCGCTTGTGCCATTTTGACATAAGACGAATATTAAACAAATACTTTTGCACATGCGCAGTAGTAGATATGTCGAGCGCGGTTTACAAATAACTCCGCCATTTTTTATTGATGTCTAGTTTATTTTGAAGTTGTTTTGTGCAAATCTGCTGAAATAATGGCGAGATATAGGGACGAATCATGAATTTAAACCCGTAAAATGTTATTGAATAAGTAAAAAATGATAACGACGGCTTCTTGTTGGATAAATCAAATCAAAACACTTTTTTCCAATGTAAACAGTCTTTGTGAGTATTAAAGTATTTTCTATTTTCTCGTACAGGCATAGTAAAGTTTTGTACGGAACTCGTGTGTAAGATGATTTCCGACTCGTGTGTGTTTAATAACTCGCTCGTTCCTCGCTCGTGACTAAAAATCACACACGTCTGAAATCACTTACCTTACACACTTGTATCGTAAATAACTATTTCAGACATAAGCTAAACCGATAGTTTTAGTCCCTAGGGCTCAAAAGTACGGTGTCTGTATGATGATGTGCGATGACGGTGAAGTAGTGAGTATGCGCATAGAGTATTATTTAAGGGCGTGATGTCACCGCCACCAAAAAGTATACAGAATTAACGCGTGGTATGTTTATAATAAATATGACATCTTTTTATACTATTCACACTATTGCCAACGTGAAAAGAGAATTTAAATCGGTAAAAGCTTTATTTAAAAAGAAAATGTACATAAAAAATGATAGTGCCGTGTCACTTTAATACATCAGCACCGCCGGCATCGTGTCGGTAGTCCCCCGTAGCACCATGCTAACATTTAATTTCCCGGAACTGCACTCCCAGTAAAAACCAATCCACTATTATTTACATCGAGTGGTTGTACGTGTTTAAAGTTATGTGTGAACGTGTTATAGGTTGAAATCAATACTAGGTCGATGCAGAGTCAGCCACCGGCTAAGCTTGCACCATAGATTGGAGCGGAGTTTTTTTTTTCGAAATTTTCTCTTCGTCACGACCTAGCGAAATTTAATTTGTGCATTTTAAAACAAAAATTTCCAAAATCGGTTGAGAACTCGCTGAGATCTGCGCATTGTTACAAAGTCCATTCGAGTCGATCCATGGGAGCTTCGCTCGCTTCGCTCGCTCCGCTCCAATAAAATAAGCGAGAATATGGACAAAATGGTGGGTATGCGCGGTGAGAGCACTTTGCACAAGCTGTAGGGGGTATAAATATGCTAAATATCGTGTGCATTTCTCTTCAGGCACGCTCGATGGACGACTAGGTATAAAAAAATAATAATTCAACGGCGCAAAGTTCATCCTGCGCAGTTTCTGGTATTCAATATTTATTTTAAGAAAAATAAAATCCATGTATGAAAAAAGACATTATTTCGAATACATTGTTTTAAGTATTAATCTTATGGATAAACCAGAACATTGCAGACAACTTCGATGCCTTTAGGAATCGGTTCAATGTACTTGTAGTGTCTTAAAAATTATATCTACTACTAGTACTTGTCTGTTTTAGTCTAGTTATAAGTAGGTATAATTAATTGTCTTTTTTGCTATAAAAGTCATGGATGTAAAAGCTTGTGAACTTTTTGTACTTATGTCTGTTTCTAAATGAAGTGTAAACATCACATGGATTTAGATGAGAATGGACATACGGATAGATCAGGCCATGCATTTTAAACATAGAATACCTAATTAAAGCTGCAGGTAAGTGCCGGTATATGATAAAAATCCTCTGTATAATCTACGTAGTATGTTGATACCGTATCGTTTATTTTATCTAGAACAGTATGGGGAGATTCTGTCTCATACCTAATAAAGTTGACAAGACATAATATTTTCAATCGAGCCATATAACATTCTAAACATTATTAGATTGTAAATAAATATTTTGTAAGAAATGAGACTGAAAGTTTCAAACATTTATTATTATTTTTTTGTTGTGTAAACTAACCTGCACAATAAAAACTTGATATAAATCCGTATTCACTATACACTTAATACTACACGCAACACTTCTATAATCCTGAATAATCTCTTTATAATATGAAATCTCACATCCCACACTTACACTTGTGTACGAAAATTCTAAGGAATTATTAGAAATACAAAATGAATATTTCGCCGATTACATTTTTGATCTAAAAATCACTGACATTAAATCTAAAATGCATTGCCGATTTCAAACACGCTTTTAAATAATATAATATTAGTCGGTGATAGTGCGTGGCGTGCGCGGCGCGCGAATGCGATGCGTCCACTATTTTTACGAATGGCGTATTAGGCCGGGAGTGGACGGTAAAAATGTTTCGCTTTTAATTAATTTTATTTTTAGAAATGGGCTAATGGGAATTTGATCGCGGATATAGGTCAGGTCTATTTTAAAAATATATGTGCATATTTTTCATGTAAATACTCGCGGCAACTGTTAGTGCACTGCAAGATTAGATAGAATTATTTTTTATATTACAGTTTTGCGGCAAGCTCAAGTGATTAAGTTTTTTTTAAGCAGCTTATTTATTTAAAAACACAAACATCTTGTACCATACGTCAAATAAAAACATTCTATTCTATTCTATATAAACTATTAGGTATGTAATATTTTAATCTCTGAATTAATTCGAACTCTGGTTGAGCGGAAGTTAAAACCGTTTGTTGTTCGCTTTTAATTTTCATTTTATTTGTGGACGCGGCTAATGGGGTTTTGATCACGGATGCGGGTCAGATGTGGCAGTTTTTGGATTTACTGCTCTTGTGTAATACGGCGACATAAACACTAGCTAGCGGACGCTTACTTCAATTTCGAATGAGAAAAATATGAAATAGTTAAGATTAATATTGTACGTGTAAAATTAAATGCAATCCCAGGTACGGCTTATTTTTTTTTCTCTTCTATAAAAAAATTGCTCTGAAATGCTTTGAAAAATATAGAAACTGTCAAAACCGGGTTCTATTAACACCAAGCCTTGAGCATCTACGTCAAACACAAATGAGAAGATGTGTTTTTTTTGTGTCGCAACTTTACGTGGCAAATAACATAGAATGACTTTTCAAACTTGAAACTCTATGAGCCTTTTTCGAAGCATAATAAAAATGCAACGCAGTAGCAATTTTCTAAGTTTATATTAAGTGTGTACTTAAATTAAACATTTAATTACATATTTATTTCATCGTATGGCCACAGTGTAAAAAGTAACAGTGGGCCGACGCCTTTGATGTTTGCGTAAATGCCGACACCGCTCAAGGTTACCGTACTTACCTAGGGTTGTCACAGACTTACACAACTGCCCAAAAAAGGAGGGTAATGTTTTTAGGTTTCATGTATGTGTACTAATTTTACATATGGCGTCCATTTTGGAAATAAAGATGGCGGACGTCACTTTTTTGAAAAAATCGACATGGGTGTCGTTTTCTAGGTTTTTGGGGGTGTAGATTTCAAAAATGGAATCCATTTTGGGATGGTTGATATCACTGCTACAGACATCAACACCCATTTCAAAAAGTGCCGTCCGCCATCTTTGTTTTCAAAATGGACGTCATTTTCGTAATCGGCACCCCGAGGTACCTCGGAGAAGACACCCATATCGATTTTTAAGAAAAAATAATGTCCGCCATCTTGGATTTCAAAATGGACGTCATTTTCGTAATTGGAACCCCCAGGAACCTCGGAGATGACACCCATATCGATTTTTAAGAAAAAATAATGTCCGCCATCTTGGATATCAAAATGGACGTCATTTTCGTAATCGGCACCCCGAGGTACCTCGGAGAAGACACCCATATCGATTTTTAAGAAAAAATAATGTCCGCCATCTTGGATTTCAAAATGGACGTCATTTTCGTAATTGGAACCCCCAGGAACCTCGGAGATGACACCCATATCGATTTTTAAGAAAAAATAATGTCCGCCATCTTGGATATCAAAATGGACTACATTTTCGTAATCGGTACCCCGCGGACCCTCAAATTTATTTAAAAATCAGATGATTCATAAACAAACAATTTCTTACTTTTTAAATAAAGTCTTAAACCTTACGTAACTCGTAATTACTTTTTTTTAATGTAATAAAAATTTGTTGAAGTAAAATAAAATATTGAAAATATACAAAAATGGATGACGACGGCAGTGGGGGAGTAAAGGTCAAACTCGTAATTACTTAAAATAACCTATAAATCATGTCCGACATTTTGAATTTAAAAATTCATGTGACATATCATATCATTATATATTTTTGTTTAGGTACACAGAAACAAACAATTAGCGATATTACTGCGGTATTTCAATTTTTACTGGCAGGCGTAACGCTTTTACATCCGCCATTTTGTTTACGTTAGCATGACATGAGAAAATTTATTACTTAAGCACTATAAAATTATATTAAAAATATAATATTTACCTTTCTATTGACCGAGGAAATCTATGGAATCGTAGTTCTTTATTTTTATAAGATGTCGACATGCATTGTCGCACAGCACATGTCGTATGCACCATTTCAATAAAATTGTAAGTTGCAAGACGCGTCAGCCCTCAAAGTTAGTTCCCTCATTACTAACAATTTCGTCGTATGACACATGGGGAACGCCCCTCCCGCCGCCGCCTCTGTCACCCCGCACGATTGCCCTGTCTAGACGCCTTCGTCGACCGACTGTATTGTTTCTTAGACTGTGGTATGGCGAAAAGTCTACTGTAGGTATTTTGTGGATTTCATTGGAGAGTAAGTTCTAGATGAAACCCTAACCTCAGATTGTAGTAAAAAAAGAAACTACGATAAACTAATAAGTCCTATCCAACTTTACGGCGGCTCAAGGCAAGATTGTTCATAAAATGAAAAAGCACTAGTCCGAGGCTTGTTTAGCGTCGCCGTAAAGGGTCGTTACGGTTTCAGCCGCCGGCAGCTGTGGCCCGCAGACGATCTCCCCCAAACCCCCACGTAGTCCAACGGTACAGTCGATTGAAAAACATTAGGTTCAGAAAAATCTATTGCTAAATCACATCACATCAGACATAGAGGAATGTAGTGCGTTCATGCCGTTCATGAAAACAGATTTTCAGCGCATTGGTAATTATTACGGAGTCAGAGCGCAATACTGCTTTCGAAAAGTAATACATATCTGTACCTACCGCACGGGGCTTACCAAAAATGTTTATACCGCGCATGCGTCATGCTTAATCTTCAAATTAATCTATATTATGTTCATCTACGGTTGGAATTTGTGTATTTTGATTATGCTCTCAAATATCCCCACTGACTGTACAAGCCCGGCGCGTAATGGAAGGTTTAGGCTAACGATTATGGCGCCATCTCTCGGCTGCTGCCACGATAGGACTGATAGCGTAGCTTCGAGAGCTTTGTTTATATATAAGAGATCTTTATTACTATAGGCTTGTATATTGATATTTATGAAACGTATTTCCGTCCTGTTCTTTGTAAACGTAAGTCAGCTTAAATCCAGATACGACCAATGCGAATCAAATCACGCCGTAATTATGATCAACAACTTCATATTTTTCATCTATTTTAATGATTTGAGCGGTATGAACATTAAACTTCAATTTTGCCATATGGCATTATACGAACTTCTCGACGAGTTCACAATGATTATCTTGTACCAGCTCCTGGTTTTTGGCACAACTCCCGCGCAGCGAAAAACCAAACTTCCCTCTAATCTTTTATTAACGCTTTCATCACTTTTCGCGGGTTCTAGGAACTTCCCGCGACGTTTAGTGTTGTCTTGTTAAAGATATGTTATTTTTTAACCGACTTTAAAAATGGAGGAGACGCTCAGTGTGTTTGTGTGTCTTTAGAATACAGCTACACTGATTTTGGAAAGTTATGTTTTGTGTGTTAAAAAGATGTATGTTTGCTAGCTACGCGTACTTAGAGCGCCCCATTGTCATATGATGAGGTTATTCTTCATTAATAACTATTGATGTATCAATCGTGATTTGGATTTAGTTTTAGTAATTCATAGATACAGTTTTTACTTTTTAGGTTTACGATTTCCTTTGTCAGACTGTAGAAAGACACTTTCTATAAAAAGTTTTCAATTAATTGTCGAACAGACATTCTGTACAAATCCTATGGACGCTAGAAAGAAACTCTTTGAACCGCTGCAAGTACCATTAAGCCTGTAGCATCCTTAAAAAAGCATTTCCGGCCGGATTCGAATGAGAATGCATCCCCGAATGGTCGACGGTAAAAAACGAGCGGCACTCCGCCGGGCCGGCCTAACAAGGTCTCTGCTGACTTCGAACGGCTTTTGCTTTTCCAGATTTCAAAAAATCTGCTAAGAGTGAGTCGAACGCTATTGACAAGGGCCTAAATTCGATATTGGACCCGAATATTACTAGTGGCTAAGTGAGCTGTAGACTTTGCGGTTATTTTTTCTTCTCTTTCAGCTATAGTCCGTTTTTGAAAGGTATATGATCTCTCGCAGCTGGAATCAATTGAAATGGAATTACGTCTTGGGTGATCTGATAATATATTAATTTTTTATCAAATTTATGCAATTATTTTAACGGAAACGTTACTACTAATTATAAAAAGTTATTTTCTTGAGTGTGCTTATCTTAGTACCTTTATTATAATTTTGCTGCTTAAAAAACGGAAAAATTACCTGGATGCAAAGAGTAAGGATCTCTAAAACGGGACTTCTGCCCTGAGATGCGATGCGGCTGCAGATAGGTCTGCGCAGCGCAAACTAATAACAGCCTTCCAAAACACCGCCATTTTCTTGCTTTTCGTATTTTCATTCAACACAGATTGCTTTTCAATTTCGCTCAGATTTTCAAATACATTCTGTTGCATGCAAGGAGAAAATTTGTTATCAAATTGATTTGGGAAGATTCAGACAATGGATTTTCAGAAACGATCTATCCAATTTAATTTTTAATAAAAAATCTCATCTAAAGGGAATTTTTGTACTAAGTTTATTTGCTTTTGTTTTATTTGTAAGATTTTTGACAAGACTTTTATTTATCTCAAATTCTAAAGTATCAAAGAAAACTTTGCTAGATTGGAATATTTGGGATATACTTAACAAAAATATTTAGAATCTTTTTATAAGAAAAAAACAATTTAAGCTTGGCGGTTCTTTCTCCTCAGTAAGCGTTTAGTGAACCGCTGGTAGATATTTTAAATAAAATAATAAATGCCCTTCTGGCACATGTGTAACTGTCTTTACACATTAGGCCCATCTGGCATGTATGAACACCTTTATTTTAAATTAATATTTATAAAATGGGTAGTTTGCACAAATGTAACTTTGACAGAGAAAAATTGTGTTTTTCTCAGTCAACCTTTGACAATGGAATCTGTAAAGGTACTGAAACCTCAGGGAGGCTCAAATAATATAATATACGCGATATAATCCGTTTAAATTGTTTTATTTAAATGTGTGACAGTCGCGGTAACCGAAAAAAAAAATCAAGTTTATTTTAATATTTACACTTACCTATTACATAATATACACTGTTTCTCTTTTTGTCAGATAATTAGGATAAAATAGTTAAGGTTACTTACATTTTCCTTTTATGTCTCTTTTCGATACCCAAATATGCGTCTCCCAAAGTGATTACAAAAATCATCTACATCTGCTAAAGCCAAATACTATATCAATCAGTCGAAACATAAACACTTCAGATAAGCTCGACCCAGTCCCGTCGGCCATACATCTCGGCTACTCGACAGTTATTCTGGGAGTTCATAACTCAATGGTGCGTCCAGTGCCCACCCCTTGGCAGACGGATTTGGCGATCGCGAAGATATGCTAATGGACAACGGTCGCAATTTTGTAGGCGCTTTGGACGATGACAGTGATGTGTCAATCACATAGTAACACTTTGATTTACTATTCAATCGATCGATCAATTGTCGCTACGTATTAACAAGTCTCATGGGTCAATTCAGCTCTTATAGATGATCGGCGATCGACAAATATATATTTAGACAAAAATAACGCAATTTAGTACAACGCGAGAAGCATACTCGCAACGGCCGCTTTTCCCAGAAATCGTTCACGCCAGATGTTCTCGTGCAGCCGGTTTATTGTAAACTTCTATTACATAACGTAGTAAATAAATTAGGTTTAGTCTAACTTTAGGCGTTCATACTATAATTATTTAGTGTATTCGAATCATCATGTCATGAAATATGTGTATCTATCGTCCATTAATATTATAATTTCATCCTCGCTCATAGCTAGTGATGTGCCATTTACGAAAATTTCCGGAAACTTTCCTAATTTCCGATAAACTCACAGATCATGACACATAACTGGTATTTTTCGCTAAATTTGTGGACTAATTTCCTTAAGATGTTTCTGACCCAGTACGAGTGCTGGTTAGTATTTAATTAATTAAGAGAAAAACAAGCCACAGAGTTTGACCAAAACAGACTGTGACAGATAGCGAATAAAATGAATAATGAATGAGAGACGAATTACGAATTAAACGAAAAACCGATGACACGATCAATACTATGAATACTGTAATTAGGTACGTAACATACGTACAAAAACTTGGTATATGGTCAAAACTCAAGCTCACGACCATACGATCTCTATTTACTTAATGCTACCTCGCCGCTCTGGCCGCGGATTCATTCTTAATTTATCGTAATTTTATAATAAAGAAATTCAGTAGCGGACGTTTTAATAACGATAAAATCTTCAACAATCTCGTAAAAGTCGAATGTACTCCACTCGATACTCGTAAACATGTCGAGAATAGGTTCGTGACTTCCAGTTTACAGTTTGTATGACGAGTTGTAAGCCACAGACTGCCTAACAGTTCTTACGAAAAATATAACATTTTAACACAAATATGTAAAATAAGAATAGCCTGATATCGTGTTGGTAGATCGATCCAAACGCCAGGCAGTGCTCGTCGACACCACCATCCGGCATGACGAGAATCTCGTTAAGGCCGAGAAGGACAAACTCAGCAAGCACCTTGATTTGGCTCACGAGACTGCCATGTGAAATGTTGATTCGATGATCACTGTCCTAATAGTCGTTTAGGCGAACGGTCTTATAGCGAAAAGTCGCGACAAACGCCTTAAGAGACTCGCTAAATGGCTGGTATGATTCAGAAGGCGGTACTCCTCGACGCACCGCGCATTGTCAGGAGGTTCCTCTCTCTGCGGCCCTAACCACCGGTAGCCTGCCCCGCTACCGGAAACATCCTAGATTAGGTTTTTTTTTATAATGTATTTATATTTTGTAGTTACTTTATTGTATTTTATTTTTTGTATTATTGTAAGACAACTTTAAGAAATAATAAAAAAAATTGTTAGTTATTACTATAACTCAACATAGAAAGCAACATTGTCTTTTTCAATATATTAGTCGCAACGGATTGACTGTCGCAAGTTTAGCGAAGTCTGAAAAATGTGTTGGCTGGTGGTGAGAAGTCATTGTGCAGGCATGGCTATTGGTCAATATGAGTGTCATAAGGTACAATAATATTTGCCATTTGGTTGTTTATGCACTACGGGAGTTCAGGAGAATTTCAGTATACTGCTGGACACAGACAATTGTCTGTGGACGGACAATGCTGAACAATTTTATTTCCTCCGAACCAGGTTGCGATTTGTTTACTGATAAATGGAGCGAACTTCACTTCGCAGTGATGCGTTATTGTGAATGGAATGTATAATTTTATGCCCAAACTTTATAATTATAATTAGGTAGGTATTATGTTTTTACTTTGTTTAAAGGATGGCAAGAGACAACGGACTGTCGGCAATCGAAGATGATCCTAGGAGGTATCAACAGAAAAAGGACCAGGTACTTACTGGAACTAGGTAAGAGAACTCTCAGATTATTAACAGGTATAATCACGGGACACAACAGCCTTAACAGGCACCTACACATTATGGGTGTAGCAAGTGATCCATACTGCTCGCACTGTGGACAGGAGGAGACGAGCAAGCATGTTATAGCAGAGTGTGGCATGTATGCGATAGCACGATATAGCATCTTCAGAAAAGATAAACTAGAAGAGGAAGAGCTGAGGGACATTAACCTTAAAGATGTCCTTTCCTTCTGCAGGAGAACAAGAAGATTCGAGGAAGAAGGCTGTATGGGAGCGCCGCCGGGACAGTAACCGTTGGCTCCAATTGGGAATTGGGCTGAATGAACGCAGTCAAGCGATCGACAGCCCGCCTGTCTCCGGCCGGGCGTCCCTACACCAAATCATCATCATTGTTTAAAGGAGTTTTGTGTTAAAGGAGTTTCCTGTTCTTATTGTAATTATTATTGTATCTATTATATTGTCTGCGTTATGTAAGGTCTGTTACCGTTTTTGAACCATTATAAAGTGTAGTCTTAAGTCGATATTTTGTTAGTTAAGTTTAGAACTTAAGTTTGCCAGTGCCTTGGCGTATTGCTGTAATGCTGGTAGATTTATTAATGTAAATAAATAAATAAAATAAATAAATTTCAGTGAACCTGATGATGATGATGATGATGGTATCCTGTTATCCCTCATCAGGGACATAGGGCTCTCAGAAGGATTTTCCATTGCCGCCGATCCTGCGCTGCTTCCTCGAGTTTTTTCCAGTCGAGGCCAGTTGACGCGGCCTCTTTGTTGACTGTGCGTCTCCAAGTGGTGCGAGGACGACCGAGTCAGTGAACCTGATATTCGGTTTTACTATTCCAGTTGCAGTACATTGATGAATAAATAATATTTTATCTTAGACAATATTATGATAATCATAAGTTAAAACCTACTGTTATTTGTAAAATAAGTACATATGAACGTGTTACCAATAAAGGGTTTCTATTTGTATTTATACGTAAACGAACCATTGATAAATGACAATGCTTATCGTAAAACTATAGTCAGCTCAAGAAATTAGTTCCAATGAAACCGCGCAACATGGCCTAGCCTCATATATTTCTGGTCAAGCTTTTTAGTAAGAGAACGAAAGGCAAAGAAAGAGGGTCCCCATTAATGTTTAGACCATAAATAGGACTATGGTGCCTAGCTTATGGAAAAATTAAAAAAAATTAGCATCTCTTTACAGTACTGAAAAAATAAACCATTATTTCATAACCTCCCGTATTATTTATTTACAATCTTATCAATTACAGTCATAAATGTCAGGTGATAATAAAATGGTCCAATACCTGCTCTTCCTCTCTCACGTGAAGTTGTTGACGCCCTCCTCGATTAATTGGCACGGGCGGGTTGTTATTTCGTAAACGGATAATCGCATTGACGATCACACGGGCGATGCTGGGTTGCCTTCGTGCAGGAAACCTCTCCGCGCACAGACGAAGAGCGGCATTCCCGTTACTCCTACTTTCTTCGTAAACAAGGATCATATCCACAAGTTCCTCCGCAGAAAAGTTTAAAGGCATTATCAGTATTTTTCAGTTAAGTTTCTATCTAGATTTTATCTGACACACGGACGTCAAACCTTGACATGAAGTTTAAATTTGAAGAAAAAAGTCCAAAGGCGATTTAACCTGACCTCATTCAAAATAATAATAACAAGGTGACAAATCTAAAATGTCAAAGTGAACTGAAGTGAACTACAATGTTAGGCGAAATCCTGTAATACTTAAATAATTTATGTTCTAAATGATTATTACAGAAAGTGATTAGTGTTTCGTACAAGGCATCTGTGGTAGTGCGGTCATAGTTGAAATTGCAGTACCTAATCTGATATGTGGATCAGTTTGTTTACGTTAATAAACTGAGGTCTTACCGTTTCTACAGGAAGATATAAGAATCTTTAACCGACTGCAAATAAGAGGACCTAAAGTCATGTTGAGATTAAGCAAATTCAAAAAAACAACTGAAATTTAATACTATGAGTATACTATTACAACATACTCCACTTAACCATCAACCAGGTATCAGCTTTGCTTTTCGTTCTGTTACATACTGTATAGTATCACAAAAAGAGTAAATCCTATTTCTTTGAGATGTGATCTTAAAGTTACCCATTTTTAGTTGGAAACTGCTTGTTACTGTAATGAACCAATTCTGTGAAATATCGCTCGGTCCCGGCTGGTTTAATCTGGTTCCTTCTCAGAATGACACAGTACAGGAAAACTGCAACTACGCGATGGCGGATGTACTTGAATAAAATAACGAAGTCAGGCATTTTTCTGAGCCATCACGAAAATAAAACAAGGCCTACACGTCTCACTGAAAATGGATGTCTCTGTTTCTGTAACAAACGTTTCGTGAACATTTTAACACGTTAACACAGAACTATTTTGAAAATTGCATGCCGCGACACAGACAAAGCTCTTTTCTAGCCAAAAACGTCACACGCCTTTATATAAACTCTATGAGAAATTTCCGTCTGTAGACACAATGCCAGTTATGAGGAAGATAAAAGTCGTTGTCCACAGACGTAGTACTGTATCACGAGGTTCCTAATTTATGTGTCTCTACGTGCTGTCCGTGAAAGGGATAATTTTATAAAATTTTCAATACGTTGATAACTCTGTTCCCTTGTGAGCATATGCTTGTGTTTTACAATTTTTAATAAAAAAAAAATATCGCAATTAAATATTCATTTTATTATTTCGTAAGCACATTTTCGAACGTGCGATTCGATGTGCGAACTATCAGCCACCAACTCGCCGAATGCTCAAGAAGTTTGCCGGTATCTGTAGTGTGCGTGATTTGTTCAGTGCAAACCGCCATGCGTCATGGCCGACTCTGGATTTATTAGCGGGTGGTATTGGAACGCACAACGGTATATCAAATTTAGGGTGAATGGAATTTGGATAGTGTCACTCAGATTTGTGTACGCATAAGGACCCGGCTTCATGCTGCATTTAAAGCTACTTACTGGGTTGCATGGGAGCTGGGAGTTCCGTTAAGTAGGTATTTTTAATGAAGCGTCTTCGTTTTAACTTGACAAAAAAATTTTCCGTAAGTATATCCGAATCCCGGATGTTCGTATGTCCGGCTGTCCTCGCCTAGGGTTCGAATTTAAAAACCAATAGTACCAATACTCGTAAAATTTGTGGTTCAAATTGTACAAAATTTTCACATCTTACAGGAAAATTGAATCAAAAGCCACCCAAGCATTAAAGTAAGCATATAACTAAACAATTTGAATTTCGATAGTATATCAACACATCATTAAAATCTACAAAGTGGAATAGATAGGTACGTGGCAATCCCTCACGTGTGTAGGTTAATTAGATTTTTAATTGTTTGAGTCAAAAATGGCTCGGAATGGTTCATGTACAACAAGCGGCCGGTGCGTTGTCGACCGTTCGTTATTACAAGCTTTTATTTACTTTCACTAGTCCCGTTTTAATGGAATTTTGCAAGTTAAATTTGACCCACTTTCCGGTTTCCGATTGAGCTGAAATTTTGCACGAATATGCAAATCGCGTGACAATGCAATATTATGATGACGTGGAGCTGATCTGATTGATGATGGAGCTGGAAGGTGGCCATAGGAACTCCGTAATAAATAAAACAATCACATCGTCGGGGATAGTGCAATACCGCGTAAATAACAGCTGTCGATAAAGTTCTCATTTCAATAAAATACTTAGCATTTGTTTGAATATTGATTCGTATCTACACTTGTTGCTTAAGAGAAGATTCTAAAGAGCGAGTTTGGGCTCTTTAGAATCGTCTCTGTGAGCAATTGATGGATGTTCACAGAAAAGTACAGTCGGCCATAAAAGCTTTTCACAAAAATATTTTTTTTGAGACAAACTTATTTTCGTTTTCGAACTTGGCTTGACACTGTAGTGCGTCTAGATTTGTTCAGGGCAAACTGCTATGCGTCACAGCCGCCTCGTAATTTATAGCGGGAGGTATTGGAATGAACGTCGTATGGGTAGGTATACCTGAGGATGAAGCGAATTCCGTAGGACTATAATGTAGAATACGGCTGTTAGATAGAAAATCTGGTAATACGGGCTTCGTCAAGATTTAGGCGTTTTACGTCGTTTCGTCTTTTTAAATGGATAATAATGGTCGAAGAATCCCACTAACATAACGAAAGCGAAAGTTTGTGTGTGAGTGTGAATGTTTGTTGCTGCTTCACGCTGAGACGTATAAACGCATTTACGTACAAATTTAAACTAAACCGTTTGGTTATTTTCAAACGTCTTAGTTCTTTTAGCGAAACAAACATTCTATCGTATCTATAAGTAGGCATACATATATAGTCACGAAAGTGGAACAAACTGGCGGTATATTTAGATGGATGAATGAAGCGCTGATACATAACAGTCGTCCTGCCAGCGGAAAAACACGTTAGAAATGTAGGAATTTCATAATATTCCACAAAATTAATGTACCTCGTAGGATGATTTATAAATATATTTTGCAAAAATTATAATGTTGCATAAACACGGATAATTAGACATAGGCAGTGGAGAAATAAAACTGGTTAAAAGTAGTTTTGACTAACTGATTTTGTTACAAGTAGTTTTTTCGTTTTCGCGGGGCTCCTTTCTCTGGGTGGTTGGCCCAAAAGTTAGAGGAGGAGGGGGGGATGCTATTTTTTGGGTTTCCGGAGCGAATATTTACAAAATTGCTGACTTTACCAAAAAATAATGTTTAGACTCCTATTATTTTTAAAAGACCTATCATCAACGACACCCCACTAGTGTTGAAACCGAAATTAAAATTCACTCCCACTTTAGGTGTACCCGAAAAAAAGTTTTTTTTTAGTTTTTATTTTACTGTTTTGTCGGCGTGATACATACACATAGGTACTCATACCAAATTTCAGCTTTCTAGTACTCAGGATCATGGAGCTAAGCCGCGGACGGACAGACGGACAGACGGACATGGCGAACCTATAAGGGTTCCTAGTTGACTACGGAACCCTAAAAATGCTACTTTAACAGCGGGTATAACTACCTATTTCGGTGAGTTGAGTACTAAGCCGATGTTATGCCAAACCCCCTAATTAAACCGCTCAAGCTCTTACAAAACACTAAATATGAACGGCAATTTAATATCTAAGCTTCAGATTGATACGATCAGATTGATCAGGTAGATGATTCAGCATTTTGCTTTGTAAGCAAATTATCTCGAGTTAAGACAAAGTACTAAATTTATTCCAGTTATATACATTTCATCGCGTAATTCCAACATTCATAATACAATGTTAACGTCTAGTTCACAATTTTACAGCTTAAACTATTATGTACTCCAAAGCGTTACAAATCGGCTATTTACTCCGTTATTTACTACGATATACATTACATTAAATAGGGATTACATTAGATCATCTCCGCGCCGTCCAGGCGGTATTTCAGTCATCAAGCAATGATCATAATATCTCGGCTCTCGGATTAAATGTCTTAACTACAAATTTGCTCCGGAGTGACTACGAATTCTATGACTACTGGTGTAAGATTCAAATTAAAGGATCCTGTTAGTGTTACATTGCATGTGTTATTTTGAGGAACAAGCTCTAACATCAACAACAAAACGCAATTATTAGATTATTACAAAACACGGTAGCTTTAGTCCGCGTTATAAAGTTTCTATAAACAAGAATAGATTTCGAATGTATTTACTCATTTTAATAATGCCAATGTATGTTTGTTGGTTTGTTCGCCGTTTACAAGTCAGCGAAGGAACTAAGGCGTTATTTTTTTAATTAGATAAACATAGAATAGAAGACTGAAGAAAGTATCTCCTGACTCCCTCTCCGACTGACGGACTGACGGTCCGGGCTGGTGGACATTTACGAATTGCCAGTTAACCCTATACTTGGCAGGGAATTAGGTGTGCGTTTTTAATAGTAGTTTATGCAACTGATACATAATGAGAGGCATTAAAACACGAGTGTGGTTTTATGAAACGAGCGTCAGCGAGTTTCATAATAGGATCACACGAGTGTTTTAAGGCCTAATTATGTACAGTTGTATACACTACTTTATCTACACACATATCATAAGTACTCTAAGATGGGTTCAGAAGCCATAAGGAAATGACCGGCACCACTAGTGCTACCTGTAAAATATCTAAAAACGACATATACTAATGCAGTAAGAAATAAATCTGAACAAATACATAAACAGATTATTTATTGTAATAGTTGTAATTTACATTTACATTGAAACAATATTTTCAACTACAATGTGAATTACAATAAACTTATCACAATTATACTTTCGTAACAGCAAAGAACCAACAAACAAATGACAACAATAATGGCGGCAATTCGAACCTCCTTCAAGACGAATGTTTTCTTTTTCTAAATCATATACAAACGAACGTATCCATATTCTCATATCACTCGAGATCAAATGTCGTGCGGTTTTTATAAAAAAACATACTGAATTGACGTTTCGTATCGATAACAATATTAATATCTATGGATACTAGAATAGAGACCTACTTTAGTTTTGACAGCTGTTCCAAATTTAAACTCATAACCTTACAAAAATTGATACTGTTATAACATTACAGTACAGATTTTACCTACTGCCACAGATAAGAAAGTCCTCATAGTAAAATTGGTTGTAGTAATGCTGGTCATTTCCTACGGTTTCTGAACGCATTTTAGAGCACTAATGATATGTGCGTAGATATAGTAGTTTATGTGACTGTACATAATGAAGGGCATTAATCACGAGTGTGGGTTTATGACACCAGCCGAAGGCAAGTGTCATAATAACATCACACGAGTGTTTAATGCCTAATTATGTATAGTTACATACACTACTTTATCTACTCACATATCATAAGCCTCCATGATACATTCAGGAGCCGCATATTATGACCACCATACCTACTGTTTCTTTGACTTAACTGGTAATAAAGTAATTAATGACGTTAGGTGCTTTGTTACGGATATCAGGAGGCGTCGCCGAAATATCTATATCATCTTGATAGCTCATTTTATGGTTTATATTCAACAAATCGATCAATTTTATGCATTAAAACAAATCATAACCGGTAATGGCGGCAATGAAAACTTTTCTTTTCTTTTCTGGCAGCTGTCATAGTTTTTTTTAATTCAGAGACAAACTAGAGTGGGCCCGAACTACCATATCGTTCGATATCTTTTGCGTGCGACATTTGTCAATTTGTATGCAAATTGACAATTCATTTCGAACTAAACGTCATCTCGACTGATATTAGAATAGAGGTCAAACCAAATTTCTTTGGTTTTCAGAGATGTTCGAAATTTGAATGATATAATATTATCGAAATCGATGTTATTAATTAGCAATAATAACATTTTCACAGATAAGAAATTTGTTCTAACAAAACAGTTTATTTTTATGTTGGTCATAATGTGCGGTTCTTGAACGCATCATGGAGGGTTTATGATATTTGGGTAGATAAAATATTTTTTTCTTGTTTTATTTAGTTAGTTAGCGATAATGATACGCGAAAGAAATATGTAAAAAAATATTTGATTTGTATTTTAATATTTATAACATGTATCTTATTGGATACATTGCCAAGTGTTCACAAAACTAAATTTGTATATTTAAGGATACTTTGCCTGCTACATAGCAAAAGAGAACCTAGTGCTTTTTTACAGAAAATGTTTAAGAAATTTTCTCAAATCACAGCGTTTAGTGGATACTTCTTACTTATAGAGCTTAATAAAAGTGCTCTAACAAAAACACTAAGGGGGTACCTTGGATTCAGCAGAACGTGAGCTTATTGGTGATGCCGCCGGCTTCACCGGTTAGGGGCATTATCGAGAGCATCAAACATCGCCGCAAAGTTACTAGCATGTCAGTTTTCTATCGGATCTATTTTGGAGATTTTGTGTAGGAATTGCAGGATTCAATCCCACCATCCCTATTTCACCATCGGACATCCAGGCAAGAGAACCGACTTCATCCTTATGTTGTCAGTTTATATGTTATTTACTATCGCTATAAGGGATGGAACTCGCTCCCATGGTGTGTATTGCTTAAAAATTTATAATTTAGGTCTTCAAGGTTGTTGATGAACCAGCGACCTACATCTTCGACCCCGTAGTCACTTACCATCATGTGATACTGAGGTCAATCGCCGGTCAATTATAATAACCGCAACCTGGCAATGTATCCAAAAATGCACATATTAAAATTAATAATAAGCTGGCAGTGTGCATTAAAAGATACACCCTAAAATATGCTAATATTTTAGTTGGAAAACGAGTGTTTTTCTATTAATTTTAGTTTAAAATCGTTAATTCAAACTATTCGGCAATAAGTTAAAGTGATTTTCTATTTACCAAGTAGGTAAATATTAAAAAATTATATATATATTTTTTACCTTGAGCTTCATAGTCGCACGCGCATGGCGAGCTACTGGTCAAAATTTGTTGCCAGAGCACAAAACTATATTTTTTGGTAGAAAGTGTGCACATCATGCTTCGATTTAATACTAAACAGAAAATATAAATCGATCGTTACTGACCGGTAGATTTTTTAAATTTAAAATGTGCATATTTAGATACGCTGCCAAGTTTAGGGTATGACAGACCAGGATGCTGGACTGAACTGAAGGCAGAATGAACGCGTATCCGATGTCTGACTATCACACAATTTGGCTAAAGCTATTGTTTCCAATGTCTTCATTCGAGTGTCTTCGCAGAGTCTTGGAATTCTGTGGCAACCTCGAGCGGTTCATCGTGACCGGCAAAGTAGATGGGAAAACGCCCCGTGGACACCCCAATACGTTGGTCCGACCAGATCCGCACCGCTAATGACTACAGTCCACATCGCCCTTCACACCGTTGCAGACAGAAACAGAAGAATTAAGGTCGTACGAGAGAAACCGATGCAAAAGGGAGGTCACGACCCTCAGCTCTGAGGAATACGACACAAGGAGGATTGTTTCCAATGATAATTAACAGGTTTCACGGTTTATTCGGGTATGTACGATTCCGGGTCTATTGTCTCGGGCTTAATTAGTACATTGTGTGCGTTGATTAGTTTCTCCAAGCTGATAATTACGATGAGGGTTCTAGAACTTTACAATTGGAGTGGCCACATCGCTGCTCATAAGACGCTGACGCACTGCAGTTAGGTGTGGCGTCACAATTATTTCATTATGCCATCATTATTGAATTTTCCTCGAAAGTTCATACTAACAGATTGTTTTCTGTCTGTCTGTCTGTCTGTCCGTCCGTCTGTCGCCAGGCTGTATCTCATGAACCCTGATATTTATTCACAGATGATGTATTTCTGTTGCCGCTTTAACAACAAATACTAAAAAATAGCGTAAAATAAATATTTAAGGGGGCTTGCAAACGTGATCGGTTGCGTTAACTGTGCAGCTCATCTGTATCCGGCGCCATACATGCCTGGGGGGGTATTCGACCAATTTTAGAGATATAATGGAGATCTCTCCTTTTCATCGCCATCCGTCACTTTTGACGTGTGCCTACTTGACAAGTGGCGATATCCCTAGAACATCGCAACTTCGTCAATTCGGACGCGCAAAATTTTCGTTTCCTTTGTATGTGACGGCATAAATAACAGGCGCATACTTTAAATTGACCGCGTAGTACGTGAAATTACTAACTACAGTTACGTTTCATTCAAAACAGAAATTCATATGCATGAATAAATTTTTTGACAATCATTATCGCCTTCGTATTTCCAAAAATTGAGATGACATATGTCACTTGAAGCTCATAGTACAAATTTTCTAAACTAAGCTCATCCAGACTTTGTACGATGGAGTGACTTTTACGTTTTCCACTATGATACACAAATAGAAAGCTTGCCTACGTGGAAGAATAAGCCGTTACCCTCTTTTTTATCTTCGTAAAAAAAGTCTTTTGTAACTGTCTATGGATACCCAACAATCGGTGTGTAGTACAAATTTTCTAAACTAAGCTCATCCACTTAACAACTCGATACCATTGAGTGGTTAACCACAAATTAAGATAACGAGTTCGTAGTAAAAGCAGATTGTAACCACCTTGGAAGGTTAATATAGATTATCGACTCTATTTCCCTGGAAATAAGACTACAAAATACACTAACAGAATAATGGTGATCATAACTTTTTTGGAATTTTACAACCGCCCGACTCTCAACAAGAACGTAGGTAGGTACTCTCTTGAAAAAGGACTATGAACTCTCATCATCAACCTATTCAACAAGGAATAAGGTTGAAAATTCAATATCCACGCAATGTAGTTCTAACCTTTTCAGGGTTCCGTAGTCAACTAGGAACCCTTATAGTTTCGCCATGTACGTCCGTCTGTCCGTCTGTCTGTCTGTCTGTTCATCCGCAGCTTAGCTCCATGATCATTAGTAGGTACGAAAGAAATCATTCATTAGTAGTAGAAAGCTGAAATTTGGTAGGAGTATGTGTATGTATCACGCCGACAAAACGGTAAAATAAAAACTAAAAAAAAACTTTTTTTTTTCGTTCCAACACTGGTGTGTGGGGTGTCGTTGAACAGGTTTTTTAAAAACTATATTGAATAAAATCGGTCTAGCCGTTTTTGAGTTATCGCAAAAATTCATAATTTTCTTTAAAATGACGTAAGTGCCGCTCGGTGTCCTTATACTTCGAACATGACACATATAGTTAAGTGCCATACTGTATTAAAATATTCGCTCAATCTGACGCGTATAATCGATAACTTCCAAAAGGTAACAAGTAATTACAGTTACTTTGACGTTTACGACCTTTTTATGGGCAACTACGGAACCCTACACTGAGCGTGGCCCGACATGATCTTGGCCGTTTTTTTTAGCCTAAGCTAAAACGGAGACGCTTCGCTCGTTCGATTTAACAATAGTACTATCAGTTGGACAAAGTCATCGGTTGTAAGCAAAACTGTTTTAAAGGTGGTCTCTGGCTTCTGAAAAGCAGTCAACGGCTTTTTAGGTTAACCGAGTTACCCTACCACAAATCAAGATCAACACTTTACTGCCAATAAAATCGCGGAATGCTTATAAAACACTTTAATTCTTGCTCATTAAAAATGCTATACCGTTCAGGAATGAGTGAAATTGCGGTACAAATGGTACAATATCAATTGGGCTGAATAAATTGAGTATAATGGCGGCGAAGATGTTGGCCCCGCGCCAGAGAGGTTATTCTGAAGTTTGGAATTCGAAATGCGTATCGTGCTATTCCTCTCACGCCGATGTTAAATCGTATTTGAATGAACGGCACGGCACAATATTTTAATTTCGAATTTTTGAATAACACCTCCGATGCCGCGGTGGGAAATCGGTGTTCGTATTAAATTGTAGTTTTAAAGACATTGGAGCCGGGAAGTGTGAAATATTGAGGTGTTCTGTTATTGCCAAACGGGAACGGGTGGTTTCAGGTTCAACTGCAGGTTGTTTCAGACATACGAGATTTATAAAAAAAAAATTGGGCTAGTGCGAGTCGGACTCGCGCACCGAGGGTTCCGTACAAACACTTTTCATCCTTAAGTGGTTAAGTTAAGTTTGCACCTGGTATGTATAGCGCCCCATACAAATGAGGTGTAAAGTTAACGCAACCAACCCGTTTGTTGTATGGGAGCCCCCCTAAAATATTTATTTTATTTTATTTTTAGTATTTGTTGTTATAGCGGCAATATAAATACATCATCTGTGAAAATTTCAACTGTCTAGCTGTCACCGTTCTTGAGATACAGCCTGGTGACAGACGGACGGACGGACGGACGGACGGACGGACAGCGAAGTCTCAGTAATAGGGTCCCGTTTTTACCCTTTGGGTACGGAACCCTAATAATAGGGTCCCGTTTTTACCCTTTGGGTACGGAACCCTAAAAACATGCAGTTACTATTAAATCTAAAATCGGCGCCATGGTTTCTATGAACAGATTTCCCTATCTCTCATAGTTTTCGTTTTCTCCCTACTGATCCATTTGGATTGAATTGATTAGTTGATCATCCTGTATTAAGCAGTGTTCGAATAGTAATTCACATAGATTCTGATGATTATGCTTGATGATAAACTGGAAGGAAAAGTTCGGCTTTGTAAACGTAGTTCTTGTTTTTTGTAGGTAAGTACAATGAAGTATTACCATACGTATCCAGCTTACTAAAATAATCGTCACACGAGCTCGTCACAGGGCCCAGGGCCCCCGTCCAGTAATGAACACACAGATGAATAAATCAGTCCCGCGTAACGAGCTGCAACGCGGGTTTAATATTAGCAGGGTTTCGCGGAACCTGCCTCTATTCACCCGGTTACGAGGGCCGTTGTGCTTTGTTTAACCGATTTCTTGCATTGTATTTCTCCTGTAAGTTTTGTGAGGTGTGCAATAAAGAGTATGTATGTCTATTTTCTGACACGGTTTGCAGGCTTAATTACTTTATAGACAATAGATTTAAGGTATCAATAGATTATGCGTAAAGTGGTAGACATAGGCTACGATGAGTTATGATGTAGAGAAAAAGGGGATTTCAACTTATTGCTTACATCATTATAAAAAAATATAAGGATGTTCATTTCAAGACAAATGGACATGCTTGGTTTAAAAAATATATAGAACTAGCTGTGCCCCGCGGTGATACCCGCTCATCCCACGGGAACAATACATTTTTTCGGGATAAAAAGTATCCTATGTCCTTTCCCGGGTCTCAAACTATCTCCATACCAAATTTCATCTAAGTCGGTTGAGCGGTTTAAGCGTGAAGAGGTAACAGACAGACAGACAGACAGACAGACAGACAGACAGACAGACAGACAGACACACTTTCGCATTTATAATATTATAAGTATAGTATATAGTATAGTATAGTATAGTATATAGTATAGTATATATATAGTATGGATAGAAACTAATATTATATACCTAGGTATGATTAGTCAGAGGGTCAAGACCGGCAGTGATCATCGAATCGTAAGAGGCACACTGAATATCAATGTTAAATTGGAAAGGTCCAGTCTGATGAAGTCTACGCTCCGACCTACTCAGGCCCATATTCAAAACCCCGAGAGCTTTCAACTCGAGATCTCCAACCGCTTCGCTTGTCTGGAGAACTTTGTCTCAGTGGACGAGATCAACGACGGGCTAGTGGAAACTGTCCACACGGTAGGGTCTAAGTTTTTCAGACCCCGCCGTAAAGATAGACCTCAGAAATTGTCTGATCGAACCTTAAACCTCATGGCTGAACGACGCTCGCTACAGTTGCAGTCTCCCGATGACGCGAGGTCATATAGGCAGCTTAATAGACGTATATCGAAGTCCTTGCGACATGATCTGCGGCTCTTTAATACGAACCTTGTTAAAGAGACCATTGAGCAGAACAAAGGCTCCAAAGTGTTCGCAAAGGACAAGTCTATTGGACAAAGCCAGCTGACCAAGCTGAAACGGGAAGATGGCAGCATAGCGTCGACCAAAGCAGAGGTTCTAGGCGAGATCGAGAGGTTCTATGGTCAGTTATACACTTCAGTCGCAAAGCCCGTTGACAGCTTGGTAGGCGATCCAAGAGCCAAGCTGTCCCGAGATTATACCGAAGATATCCCGGACATCAGTCTGTACGAGATTAGGATGGCCCTGAAGCACCTTAAGAACAACAAAGCGCCGGGCGAAGACGGAATCACCTCAGAGCTTCTGAGAGCGGGTGGAACACCGGTACTTAAGGTCCTCCAGAAGCTCTTTAATTCCGTCTTGTCCGAGGGCAAAACGCCTGAAGCATGGAATAGAGGCGAGGTGGTACTGTTCTTCAAGAAAGGTGATAAAACCCTATTGAAGAACTACAGGCCCATCACGCTTCTAAGCCATGTTTATAAGTTGTTTTCAAGGGTCATCACGAACCGTCTCGAACATAGACTTGATGACTTCCAGCCTCCCGAACAAGCCGGTTTCCGAAGAAGCTATAGTACCATAGACCACATACATACGCTGCGACAAGTTATACAGAAGACTGAAGAGTATAACTTGCCATTATGCTTAGCGTTTGTGGACTATGAGAAAGCCTTCGATTCGGTGGAAACATGGGCGGTGCTCGAGTCACTTCAGCGATGCCATATTGACTATCGGTACATTGAAGTGTTGAAGTGTTTGTATAGTAACGCCACCATGTCGGTCCGAGTTCAGGAGCAGAGCACAAAGGCCATTCCATTGAGAAGAGGCGTAAGACAGGGGGACGTTGTGTCCCCGAAACTGTTTACGGCCGTTATGGAAGACGCCTTCAAGCTCCTGGAATGGCAAGGACTTGGCATCAACATCAATGGCGAATACATCACTCACCTTCGGTTTGCCGACGACATCGTAGTCATGGCAAAGTCGATGGAGGAACTCAGCATGATGCTCGATGACCTCAATCGAGTTTCTCAACGGGTGGGCTTAAAAATGAACATGGACAAGACGAAACTCATGTCAAATGCCAAGGTTGTGTCCATCCCAGTCTCTGTTGAAAACTCGGTACTCGAAGTTGTTGACTCATACATCTACCTAGGACAAGTGGTCCAATTAGGTAGGTCCAACTTCGAGAAAGAGGTCAACCGCCGAATCCAACTCGGCTGGGCAGCGTTCGGGAAACTACGCAATGTCTTTTCGTCCGACATACCTCAGTGCCTCAAAACGAAAGTCTTCAACCAATGTGTGTTACCAGTGATGACTTACGGCACCGAAACGTGGTCTTTCACTATCGGCCTCATCTCAAAGCTCAAAGTCGCTCAACGTGCAATGGAGAGGGCTATGCTCGGGGTGTCTCTACGTGATCGAATCAGAAATGAGGAAATCCGTAGACGAACTAAAGTGACCGATATAGCTCACCGGATTAGCAAGTTGAAGTGGCAATGGGCAGGCCACATAGCACGCAGAGCAGATGGCCGATGGGGCCGAAAAGTGCTCGAGTGGAGACCTCGGACCAGCAAGCGCAGCGTAGGACGTCCACCTACAAGGTGGACAGATGACCTTATAAAGGTCGCCGGAAGGCGCTGGATGCAGGTCGCTTCCAACCGGTATATATGGAAGTCCAAAGGGGAGGCCTATGTTCAGCAGTGGACGTCCTATGGCTGAGATGATGATGATGATGATGATGATTAGTCGAATAAACGCTGCATACTCTATGTTAAATACAACGAACAATGTATTTGGTGATAGAGTTACGTTGTCATTTATGAACTCGTATTCGAATTATGCACGCTTTCGAATTGACTTTAATATGGTCGGCGCGCGCGCAGGGAATAAGAAGCGATCAATACTTGTCGCCGCGTCCGGTACGATCACGATATATGCGTGGATTCGCGATCCGTTTCATTCATAAATTACGCGTATGCGCAGCTTATGTCGGTGCACGATAGTTCACTAAATTCTTTGCTTCGGCTGATCAGCGTGAAACAGCTGCTTTAGTAGCAGCGTCAGAGTTTACAATTAGGTACATCAGTTGGCCAGCATATACATGATGCCATCAGAAATGAGGAGTATGCAATAGAAACAAGGTCAGTGGGGCAGAGAAGTTCTTGAATGTTAACCGCGTATCAAAAAACCCAGCATATGGGGATCTCCTCTTGCTGGGTTTATTATTGACGAACTGGTCAAGGTCACGAGAAACCGTTGGATAAGGGTGGTCGATGTAGAAATCCATGTCTAGCAGAACGCTATAGCAGATAGTTAAAAGTTGCTGCGTTGTATTTGAAAGCACTTAAACATCTCACAACTAGACGCCATGTTATGTGCGGTTTCAACTCCCGCGCATCCGAGCCATTTCGCTTAGTGCCTGCGCTTGCCACTCGACTCTAGATTTCCCGGCGTCAGTCAACCACCGACACAAACTAAAACTGACTGCGCCGTTCTGCGCTGTGTCAACTCCCGCGCACCCGAGCCGTTTCGCTAATTGCCCACGTTTTCCACTCGACTAGATCTCCCGGCGTCAGTTACCCACCAACACAGCTAAAAGTGTCTGCGCTGTTCTGCGCTCTGTCAACTCACGCGCACCCGAGCCGTTTCGCTAATTGCCCACGTTTTCCACTCGACAAGATCTCCCGGCGTCAGTTACCCACCAACACAGTTAAAAGTGTATGCGCTGTTCTGCGCTCTGTCAACTCACGCGCACTCGAGCCGTTTCGCTAATTGCCCATGCTTGCCACTAGACTCTAGATCTCCTGGCGTCAGTCACCCACCAACATAATTGAAAGTGACTACGCTGTTCTGCGCTGTGTGCACTCCCGCGCACCCGAACCGTTTCGCTAAGTGCCAGCGCTTGCCAAGCGGATGCCACTCGACTCCAGATCTTCCGGCGTCATCACCGACGCATATAGACGCTCGTCACCAATTATGCCACATTTGACGGTTATTGCAGCAGTGTGCCAAGACTCGTTTTACTGCTCTACAATTTAAGTACTCATCTATACTACTCGTATCATAATTCTAAAATTGTATCGAAGTCAAGTTCTCTAAGAAGTTTTCTAAGGAGAGGGGTAGATAGCATGGTAATCAATGCTCAAATAAAACAAAAGAAAACGTGCATCGCGTTGTGAACCTTTTTCCCGCAATCAGAATGTCTCCTATAGAAAATTGGTATTGAAAATACGTTTTGAATTTTATAATTATATAGAAGTGTAATACTAAAGTGATATATTCAGGATAATGACGATACTTATACTTACCTTAAAACAAATAATTGAAATAATAGTCTATATGAAAAGTCGGGCGAAAGTTTTAATAGAATCACGTCAAGATGTTAACTTATTCTCTTTACTTTATATCACACTCATAGTACGAGCCTAGATCAATTGAAGACCTCACTTTTAGGGTTCCGTAGTCAAAGGGTGTGAACGGGATGCTATTGCTGAGCCTCCGCTGTGTGTCCGTGCGTCCGTCCGTCACAGCTATCTTTCATACCGTAATAGGTAGAGACTTGAACATTTCTCATAATGTCTATCACTATGGCCACTATAACAATACTTCTAAATACGAAAAATCAAATAGTTCAAGTTTTTCGATGGTACGGAACCTATCATGCACGAGCTTGACTCGCACTGGGCCGATTTTTCCTACTTAATCCAGTGCAATTGTTTTATTCATTTGTTTTCCGATGAAATTGCATTCCATCCCAATCAGTCTCAGTACGTCGTGTTCATTTAGCTGCAGCCGCCGGCCATTTAGTATTTAGTAGCAATTTAAATTTCGCTTTGTCGATTGGTTTTATCATCAAATCCGGTTCGGTAAACCGGCGGGTTGCCGGCCACTGTTTTGGCTCACCTTCCGATATTGAGGGTTTATGCGCTTTGGGGTGCGGCGAGGTGCAATGAGGGGTTGAAAGAGAGAAAATAAACATTAAATATCTGGATGCAGCAAGAAAAGCTTTTTAAATTTATAGGAAACTATTGTCATTTTTCTTCATTCGTTCGTCATTCGTCAGCTCTATGGATGATTCACTATGTTTAAATTAAATGTGTTCTAACTATAGGTCTCTAGCCTAGTCGTTTATAACAACAATATAATTTTGAGAACATAACAATCCAATGCTTGTATATTATTTAAGGCAAAGAAATAAAGTAAAAAATACACATTGTTGACTGCTAATATGAATAACAGACAGAAAGTGTCGCAAACTGGGCTTTAAAGTGGAGTCTTCTGCTCTAGGGAGTTATTATGACTAGCGCTGGCCCACGCCCAAACCTAGCTTACAGCAGCGAGAGCGGTCGGATAGAAACACGCCTTCGAATGTTATAATTCATACAAATATGAATTCCTTCTCTAAATAACGCAGTGACATCATATAGGGTTGCATGGAGAAATCCCTGAAGTTGAACGAAAGTTTGTTGCGCTTAGACTATGTGAATTGTTGGGTAAGTAGGTACATTCCATTAATAGTTCACCCACCGGTCCATTATTTAAATAACTTTTATCTATGTTGCTACTTCTTCAAAGAAAGCATTTACAAGGCTGATGAGATTATATATAATTTTATAGACTAGACAAAATATCATTACTTTAAAAAAATATAAAGATATAAATAAAACCAATAAAATACTTTCACATTTATCTCGATTCTGAAACCTGTGAGAGACTGAATGTTTTTTTTTCTTTCTTGAGACAATTTCCAAAATGCGAAACTTAGACATGTAGTGAGGATGATAATAGAAATTACTCATATTTCCAAAAAGTTAAAATACGAAAGACAGAGCGGTTTTCAGCAAAGTGAACGGTTTGCTTCTAGCTCAGCTATGTCTAATCCGACAAATATAAACTTAATAATCCCGGTCTATGCGTCGACATCTTCAGAACAATAACCGCCGAGTCGCAGTGCAAGTATTGCCGCCAGTATTTCATCAAGAACTGCAGGACTAGCTTATCTTGCCGCAATTTCGCTCGTCGCACGAGTCTATATCTCCCATCTCGCTCGCACGTTAGATTAGATAGTATTGAAAGGAAAGTGACAGGGTCCAAATGGACGAGGCGTGTCAGTCCCAAGGGCCCCCAAGGACCCGCAGACTCAAACAAAAACCAAAAAAAGAAAAAAAAAAAAGTGACAGGTAGTATTTGTCACGCGTCAAAGTTATGGTAGACGTGCTGGGAAAATTACATCTGTTTAAGTACGCATTTAAAAATTAAGGATAAGGTACTTTTTACCCTAATACAAAGAAGCAAACAGTGGGTTACGATTTTTTTGTCCTTCTTGTCATAGTACGTGCGTATCACGTGATTGCTGTAATAGGCTTCCAGGATACGTGAAAGAGGATAAAACAGCATTAATTGAGTTTTGATAATTATTTACACAGATGCATCAATAGGCCGATGAGATCGACAAATATAATATAAGTTTAAAAAATGTTTCACTTGCCAATGGAATAGGAAAGGCTGCGCGAGATTTTCAAGAGTATGACTGATTTTCTTATAAGTTTTAGTTGATAACCAAAGATAATACTCGATCGTTAAAAAAGTATAGGACTAAATAAGAAATTGTAGGTATCGAAATACTGAGTTTCATTAATAATTTGTGTTAGACAGCAGTAAAGAATGGGCTTTATGAAATAACAGCGCCGAGTTATTTTAAACATGTTTCAATTATTCCCGGGATATTTACGACGGTATTCCGAGTTGATTTGCGAAATGTTTACAAAACTGAAACGATAGTTTAAAATAGCCTACCTCTAGTATAGATTGAATGGTTTATAAAACCTTTTACTATTGCAGTGAAGAAAAAATCGGACTATTTAAAAAAAAAAAAAAGTGCATTATTTGACAAAACAGTGTTTGTTCAGAAAGAATTGATAGAATCTTTCTCTGGAAACCTTGTTTTTTTCGCGAAGAATATGATTTATTTTATCCGAAAAATCGCATCATAAGTTGGCATGGCAGAACCAGTGCTGTCTTTTTAATCAGCTTATTGTGAACTCCATGACGTAAATCTACTCCATCTAACAGTTTTGTGCAAACACACGTAAAATACATTGTAACTTACACTTGCACGTTTCTTCGTGCCAAACTCAAGTTACGCAAAATTGTGTATTTGTGACCTGCGATACTTCGTGCAATGAATTATGCAAATCAGAATGTTGCAGAATCTGCAACTGCCCTGATGTTGACAGGGATGTTGCAAAAGAAGAGATTGCTTAGAGATAAGTATAGTATTTTCTTGAAAAGAAAGGGAAAGAAACAGGATTGCAGTGGTGCAGCTATTGGAGGGCAAAATGGAGCCGGACTACTGAGCTCCCTTTTTAGCAATCACTGAGGGTCCCGCAGCCCCAACCTACCGAAAAATCGGCAAAAACAGAAATTTTATAGTATCACTTTGTTATTCATATGTCCGTTTTTCCGTCTGACTGTCCGATCGTCCATCTGTCTGTCTGTCAAGACCCAAACCAAAAACTGCGTTATGTGGGCATTCAGACTGTCCGAAACTAGTGTAGACAAGTTAGCGAGAACTTGGACCCGCTTGTGGTGCTAGTGCCAACTACCCAGCTACCTGTTCTGACCGAAGGGTGTCGTTCTAGCGTCGTCATTCTAGCGTTTCGGCGGCTGGTTACTTGACATGAAGAATTCGTTGCATAAGTAAATATAACAATTGAAGTCAATATTAAGTGGTACCTGCAACTTTTGAGCACGAAAGACGAAGTAATGACCCTTTTTTAGGGTTCCGTACCCAAAGGGTAAAAACGGGACCCTATTACTGAGACTTCGCTGTCCGTCCGTCCATCCGTCCGTCCGTCCGTCCGTCCGTCTGTCACCAGGCTGTATCTCAAGAACGGTGATAGCTAGACAGTTGAAATTTTCACAGATGATGTATTTCTATTGCCGCTATAACAACAAATACTAAAAATAGAATAAAATAAATATTTAAGGGGGGCTCCCATACAACAAACTTGTTATAGATTATAAATATATATATATATATATATATATATAGGTACGGAACCCTTCATGCGCGAGTCGGACTCGCACTTGCCCAATTTTTTTTCATCTCCGTAGTCATTTAAAATAATTCCTTTAATCAGCCGTGTTTGCCATTGTGTGGTATTGTAAGCTGCCATTTATCCCAAAATAGTCGACCTGTTTTCACAGTCGTTTAAATAGGCGTATTGTGTTGAGTAGAGTAGCTATACGTACATCTACATTTTTATTTATTTTGGCATTTCCATAAATATTCTATTCCACTACGAAAACAAAAAAGTTTAAAAATTACGTTAATACTTGTAGGGGTCAATGGCGTTGTGTCTTATTTACCTTCATTGTCTGACGTTTCAACACAGTTGAATATCCATCAACAACTCCCACAAGAGAGACCACGGCGCCTGCAACCGTGTCGAAACGTCAGACAATAAAGGTCAATAAAAATCATCGCGATAAACCTGTTATAATAAGTTTTAATTATGTGTTCAAACCGTAAGAGTATTACGTTTTTCCAAAGTGTAGATATTTCTTTACTGCACCTAAACTCTTCATAAACACAATATCAGTCTCCATCACTACATAGTAGAAAACAAAGTCACTTCCTGTCTGTCTGTCCCTATGTATGCTTAGATCTTTGAAACTACGCGACGGATTTTGATGCGGTTTCTTTAATAGATAGAGTGATTCAAGAGGAAGGTTTATACGTAGAATTCATGCATAATTTATCAGCATTGCACCCCTGCGAAGCCAGGGCGGGTCGCTAGTCATCTATAAATAGGTATCTACTAATTTGCCTTCACGTTAATTGGATTCTCTTGTGTGGCCGACAGTGTATAAAACACATTGTACCCGATGCACGCCGAGTATTTGCTCGTAATAAGAGAACATTAACCTACTCCGCTGAATAATGAAAACGTCGTTAATTCTAATGATTCCATTACGTCCACCGCGCCAATGAAATGCAACATAATGATTGCCATGGGATAGCTACAGTGAAATATTTATATATTTTCTTATTTTTTATTAAAGCAGTAACGTCTGCTAACGTAAACTAAATGTTTACAAATGAAGCGAAAATTGAAAAAATTTAATGATTCGGACAGGATTCGAACCTGCGTTTCCAACGGCTTTCCGGGCCAACACTGGCGTCCTCCCAATTGGACCACCGAATCAGATGTCAGAGTCATTGAATTTTTCAACCAGTTGCTTCGACATGCCTTAGGGTGGCATCGTAGCGCCATCTACCGTAAAGATTTAGACTATATCGTCGGCACCATCGTCTCAAATTTGTTGAGAATCGATAGTAACGATGTGCTACACCCAAATTCCTTATTTTTTATTAAAGCAGTAACGTCTGCTAACGTACACTAAATGTTTACAAATGAAGCGAAAATTGAAAAAATTTAATGATTCGGACAGGATTCGAACCTGCGTTTCCAACGGCTTTCCGGGCCAACACTGGCGTCCTCCCAATTGGACCACCGAATCAGATGTCAGAGTCATTGAATTTTTCAACCAGTTGCTTCGACATGCCTTAGGGTGGCATCGTAGCGCCATCTACCGTAAAGATTTAGACTTTATCGTCGGCACCATCGTCTCAAATTTGTTGAGAATCGATATGAATCGATCTGATTCGGTGGTCCAATTGACAACATTTCATATTTTTAAGACTATCATTTTATTACTTTTCTGAATTCTGCTTAAAAAGATGAAGTAATCTCTGTTTTTATTTATTTTCTGAGATGATTATTTATTTTATTATTAATTTATAAAAACATACTCATTTTAAAATGTGGCAACACCAAAACCAGAACTTAATGGAACGGTTACTTAAGTCGGTTTTCATATTAAAAAAAAACTTAATAAAACTCGGTATGCATCTGTCATCTGTCAACGTCAAATAAAAAAAAAATATATGTTTTCGCTCTTTGGTTTAGACAACAACTCTATTCAGCCCGTATTGTCTTAGATTGCAGTTATTTGATGTATTTTCTTATATTTCTTTAAATACAGAAGAATAAATTGAAAGATTTTTTTTTAAGGTACACGACATAAAGCCCTGTCGATCTCTATATTAATTTCCACCTGTTATAAATATGAAATGTTGTCAATTGGGAGGACGCCAGTGTTGGCCCGGAAAGCCGTTGGAAACGCAAGTTCGAATCCTGTCCGAATCATTAAATTTTTTCAATTTTCGCTTCATTTGTAAACATTTATTTATATAGTTATTGAGTCTTTATTGCACGAAAGAAAACTTATCGTGCAAAAGGCGAACTCAATGCCATGAGGCATTCTCTACCAGTCAACTTTAAGGCAAAGCTGAAAAAATTTAGGCGGTGCTTACACATACACAACGTACACATAAGTAACAAAACATGATTATAATACTTATACATAATACTTGCTATTCATATCAATACATACATACTTCTAATATAATATCAATAAAACATTGTTCAAATTCAATTTCCAACAAACTGTAAACTGCATGGCTAGCACTTGTAGCTACGACTCTGTTTATTTTTCTCGCACTATGTCGAAAGGAAAGAGACAGGCAATAATTTGTCGCGCGAAGGGGAAGCCTATCAGAGATGTTGTACGTGTAAGAGGGTGTTTCCACTGACGGATGCTTGGCAAAGCGAAGCGGACTATGTTTGACCAATCACAGTGTGCGAAACTGCGCGTGTGCATCAGTGGAAGCAGCGTGTTTGGTCGAATCACGCTTCACCCTGCTTAGCCCAGTGGAAACTCGCCCTAACAAAATTATTTCAGCCTTCAGAATGCAGCTAGTACGTGGTCAAGTTACAACTTCTTTACCTCTAAAATTGTTTCTTATGGTCGCCTCATTACGCAAGTAAACTCTAAGCATAGCTCGCTCTATGACGGAGACTCGAGCGTAAGTTCACTTTTATTAACTACTATGGCCGAAGGGTTTGGTCAGGCAGATGCCCTACATTCTAAGTAGTTTTCCTAATAGTTCCCTGAAATAAACAGATTTTTTCCTAAAGCAAAAATTAAAAAGGTCCCGAACTCATTTATGACAAATATTAATTACCTCTACGGGAAACATGTACGTAATTGAGAATTAGACGCATTGACACGTTTTGCTGCGTTAGAACCTTAGACTTAGGTTCTGAATGTATTGTAAATAATTTGGGCAGGTACATTTTCACGGATTACATTAAGCTCATTAACCGTTAATGGGTCATTATCGCCATTAGGCTGATAAAAGCGCGTTAATTATAATCCGCGCACTCGCCCCGATTGTCATTATCATTAATGTAAAAGTAATATGCCTAGGATAATTTATTTATAAAATTTCTAAAATCGGTTGAGAACTCGCTGAGATCTGCGCATTGTTACAAAGTCCATTCGAGTCGATCCATGGGAGCTTCGCTCGCTCCGCTCCAATAACAACAAAAGTTCTGCATACTAATTAAACTAATGCCATGAGATACTCGCAGAATATTATTTACTTACGGAAATGACTGTTTGATCCCTCCGCTGGTCTTTTGCACTAAGCGACGTATTTACCTGGGACAAAATGTCCACGTAATTATGGGACAGTCAACGCTATTATTTTTATTAAATAAACAGTAACGTATCGGTATGGCAGCAGTAACGTAAACCAAATATTTTATTATAACTTTTTATATTTTTGGCACAACATAGTGGCTCCACTTCGCCTGATGGTAAGCAAAAAGGTGAACCCAAGTCGCAATGGCAACTGCATGGCAATCGCAGTTGACAGTTCCATGCTAGCCCGAGAGATGCTTCTTCACGCTTCGTTTGAAGACACACATGTGCCTGCAAAGAGTTCCACTTTCGGCAGATGAAGGAATTGCCAAACTTCTACGCGTGGGAATATTTTACACGGTGAAGCGATGAAATCGCAAGACCTATCGTATCGCATCGCAGAACCTATGATGGAAAGGGGTGGGTAGGATAAGAGAAAATAGCTCCTCAAAGCACTCGCCTTAGTATAGGCGATTAAAAAAGCTTAGCAAACCAATGTCCCTACGTAATTAAAGGGGTTCGAGAAATCTTTAATCCCATCAAAAACATAAATGTTAAATGAGAGCCAAGTTCAATATCGCGTGCACTTTGCCGACAAAAGAATTGAGATCTATATGGGCGCCAAGTTATTTGCCCTAAAATGTTGAGATACAAGGACATGCGACATACTCAATGCGTTTATTTTACTTGGGGTGTAATTAATATCAGGACTTGACCGGGTTTCAAACTATCTTCATACCAAATTTCATCTAAGTCGGTTCAGCGGTTGAAGCGTGAAGAGGTAACAGACAGACAGACAGACACACTTTCGCATTTATAATATTAGTATTATAATGCAACTAAATTGGAACCACCGCGCTTAGTATTAAGTATAATGCGCCCGAGATAAGGAACGCGCGCTGCAAGTACGTATGCCGTCCAGCGTCCGTCCCGCGCGCCCGCGCAGCCCCCGGTCGGCTTTATAACCGCCCGGCGGACCTGCTGTTAGTTAGTTCGCCTTGCGCAGTTGACCGCTTCCAATGACTTGGAACGAAAACTGACCTGACGAGCGCACACGTCACGACCGCCCGGTACTGCTTTCGTAGCACGGAACTTACCGTTCAGCCGTGACGCGTCACCTATACACTTAGTATTTTTGTTAGGACGTACACTTCATGTACTTAGGGTGCTGCTGCGCGATAAAGATACATCCGTGAACACGGGCTATCCGAAGCGCACTGCGTTCGCCTTCGCCGCTTTTATTATTGTACGTGTAGGTAGTTAGTGTATGTATTTAGTTATTGCTTGTTGTTATTTAGTTTCATAGTTTAAGCTTGCGCTTTAGTGTTTAAATATTAGGTTTGATCTCTCTGCTGTGTAAATATATTAACTTTGCTAGTCTGCTTTTAGAATAACGCGTATAATCTTAATTTTATAGTTAGAACCTTGTCGCTTTAAGCTTCTTACTCTTCTTTTGCTTAGTTTTTGTATAATAAGTTAACTTCGTTTGTTTTATATGCTTAATGCTATGTTTGTCGTTTAGTTTACTTAGAACCTTGCCGCATTAAGTATCCAACGCTTTTGTTTTATGTTTTAAGTTTGTTTTCTAGTAACGTTAGCACACTTTAATGTTAATGCTTTGCCTATTAGCAGTATTAGCCTAGTCATCAATGTTTTGCTTGCCTCATATTAATTAGTTTTAGTTGCCCGACTGTTTTGCTTTCGCTTGCCTTACTGTTTTTACCTTATTTACTGTGGTTTGTTTGGTTCTCATACCAATATACGTCTTAAACTTTTCCGTGGTGGTTTCAATTAAGTACCTGCATTATAACTTGGCGCCCAGTCGTGGAGGCCAGACGGCATAACTTAAGACCTAGACCGGTTAAGGGATCTAACACCACGAAGGTAATCAAAGTAGAGATGTCACAGAATAATCCCGGAACGTCTGGGACTGACCCTTCTCAGCAGTTGGGTATGACGGCGGGACAACTTATAGACGTTCTACAAGCGGTTGGTATTGGAAGGAAGAATAGCTTAGTCAGCGCATGTCCTGTAAGATTTCATGGCGCTAGGAACCCTGTAGCTGTGGAAGCCTTTCTATCTGGTGTTTCAACTTTTAAACAAGTCGAAGGATTGGACGACAAAAGCATTTTGGACGGACTGCCGTTGATTTTACGAGACGATGCTACGGTTTGGTGGAATGGAGTCAAGCATGAGATAGGCACATGGGAGGAATTCCAGAATCGTCTACGCTACGCTTATGCACCCAAGAAACCAGCATATCAAATTTACCAGGAGATCATTGAAGAGAAGCAAGATGACGATACTCCTACGGAGATCTTTATACAACGTAAACGAGCACTAATAGCACAACTACCTTTACCACGTCACAGAGAAGATCAAGAACTAGATATGGTGTTTGGTCAGATAAGATTTGAAATTAGAGACAGGATAGCTAGAGAATCGATTAAAGATTTTACTGAATTATCTGAAAGGGCTAGACACATTGAAAGAAGTTTAGGAGAAAGAGCAACGAAGAAGGACAGGAAAGAAACAGTTCACAACACGAAACCTAGACTGCGTTGTAATTACTGCAGAGCGCCTGGTCATACGGCTGATGTGTGTAGGAAACTGTCTAGAAGAAACGAGGCACCTGTTATGAAGTCGGAAGTACCTATGACGGCCCCGGTATCGACACTAGACCCTACAAAGCCTAAGTTCAAGTGCTATGGTTGTGGAGAACCAGGTGTTGTTCGAAGTCGATGTCCTAAATGCAATACACAAAAAGTCAAGTTGGAAGAAATAGGTTTCTGCTCCGTTAACTCTACCACTGACAAACGTCTTCGGCCTACAATTCCAATCAGTATTGGACCTATACAGACGATTGGCTATGTTGACACATGCGCTAAGTCCAGTGTTGCTTCGTACCAATTATATAAAAGCCTTCTGGAGGCAGGACATGAGTTCAAGAAAGAAAGGATGTACATAACCTTTGCAGACGGGATAGCGAAGCTACAGAATGTCCTCACTGTCACCGCACCTGTCCTTGTGTATGGCAAGTCCGTACCTACCTCATTTATAATACTGCCAGAAGCCAAGAATAATAAAACCTTATTGGGAGTAGGTTTTATCCAGGATGCCCTGATGATCATTAATCTTCCTCAGCTCACATGTCGATTTATAGATGAGCCCTCCGCCGTTCATGACCTGAACCAGGAAGATATTGGTGAAACAATTATTGGCGAAGTAGTCTCTGATGTTGCGTTACCGGAACTACTTTCACCGTTGTTATCAACTCCAGAGAAATGCGCGACGCCGAAGCATTGTACCTCTGTAACCGAGATGAGCCTGAACCGTCCCTATGGACCTTCGTTTTCTGTTGGACTGACTGTGTCCCCTAAGATGGCCGCTAAGCGACAACTTGAGCCGCAGCTAGCTGATGAAGCCCCGACAACCTCTGTGCAATGCATGAGTTCTAGCCAGCTACCAACTGAACAGAAAACTAATTACGGACCCTTGATACCAGTCGATCTGCGTACTCCACCTAAACGTCAGCGCAATATGCATCTTAATGGATATTCCCCAATCATGGATGCCCTATACAGAGATGCTGTGTCAGCAATTGAGGACTCTGCTCTGTTCGATCCATCAAGCACAGATATTGCATCAATTGATATTGACGACCGTGTATTAAGTCATGAGGAGAACACGCAATTGAACGAATTTTTAGGACAGCACGAACATGTGTTTGTTTCGAATGGCAAGCCGACTACGCAGACAGAGCACATAATTGACACAGGAAACCATCGTCCCATCTCTGTCCCACCGTATCGCTTACCACCCGCAAAAACTGAGATCCTGAGACAGGAGATTAACAAGATGCTGGAAGAAGGGATTATAAAGCCATGCATGTCTCCGTGGTCCGCACCCGTTGTAATGGTCCCTAAGAAGGACGGAGGAACAAGAGTCTGTGTTGATTACCGGCAGCTCAACTCCATTACAACACCTGATGTGTACCCCTTGCCTCGCATCGATGACCTGTTGCATAATGCCAAACGCACGCCGTTTATGTCGACTATAGACCTTCGAGCTGGATATTGGCAGATTAAAGTCCGTGAAGAGGACCAAGCCAAGACAGCCTTCGTTACGCCGTTTGGAAGCTATTCCTTTAATCGGATGCCATTTGGTCTCAGGAACGCGCCATCGACATTTCAACGTCTTATGGATGGTTTCCGTATATCCTTGAGTCATATAAAGTTACTGACATATCTCGACGACCTCGTCATCATGTCCAGTTCATTTGAGGAGCATTTGAAAGACTTGGCGGATGTCTTTGCTCGACTCAAAGAATATAACTTGACCGCAAATAAGGAAAAATGCAGATTTTGCTGTGCAAGGATCAAGTATCTTGGACATTATATCACAGCGAATGGATTGGAACTCGATCCAGAGAAGATCAGTTCAATCGTTAACATGCCAGCTCCTTCTAATCTCAAGCACCTACTTTCATTTGTACAAATGTGCTCGTGGTATCGCCGATTCGTGCCAAATTTTGCCTCAGTTGCTGAACCTCTCACGCGTCTCACCAAGAAAAATGCTGAATGGTCCTGGAAGAGCGAACAACAGAAAGCATTCGAGACCTTGCGGAATCTCCTAGTTACAGCTCCCGTATTGGCACAGGCTGACGATAGTAAGCCATACACTATAAAGTCTGACGCTAGTAGTTACGCAATCGGTGCAGTTCTAGTGCAGGGGGAGGGAGACCAAGAACACCCAGTCGAGTACGCAAGTAGACTCCTTAACCAGGCTGAACGCAACTACTCAACTTCAGAGCGGGAAGCCTTGGCCGTCGTGTGGGCAGTGAATAAATTTCGTGGCTACATCGAAGGGACACCAATTATGATCATGACTGATCACCAGGCTCTCAAATGGCTAATGAGTTTAAAATCTCCGACAGGTAGACTAGCAAGATGGGCCCTACAACTGCAGCCGTTCGACTTGACGATAAAATATATACCTGGCCGAACAAACGTTGTTGCTGACCTACTATCTCGTCCTAACTGCGACTTAGACACAAAAGAGAGTTGTGGAGTATGTAGTGTGGTAACAGATTCACCTACGAAGAGTCCGAAAGAGATAAGAGATAGACAAATGAAAGATGAAGAGATAGTAAAGATTGTTACGGCACTAGAAGGAAATTCAGAGGAAGACACAAGATATTGGACATTGAAAGGATATATTATGAATAACGGTCTGTTGTATAGATATAATCCAGACAGTGACGCTGAAAATAGTCAGCTCGTCGTTCCAAAGGAGGAACAAAATGATATTATCTCTGTTTACCATGATCAGCCCACTGCAGGACATTATGGGGCAGAGAAAACCTTCAGTCGTATCAGTATGAGGTACTACTGGAAAGGTATAAGGAAGGACATTGAAAATTACGTCCGTAACTGTTTGCCGTGCCAGCGATACAAACCTTCTAACATGAAGCCCGCTGGACTACTTCAAACTACAGCAATGAACAAGAGGTTCGAAATCATTGCTTTTGACCTATTCGGACCGCTACCGACTTCCGCGGATGGAAAGTCATGGATCCTGATTATAGAGGATTTAGCTTCTCGCTGGGTTGAATTATTCCCCTTAGAAAACGCAACTGCTGAAAACTGCGCTATGGTGCTGATCAACGAGATCTTCTTGAGATACGGCATGCCAAGACGGATGATCAGTGACAATGGGACACAGTTTGTTAGTGCTGTTATGCAACAAGTGACCTATGTACTGAAGATCAAGCATGCCTTCACTCCAGTGTATCACCCTGAAACTAACCCTGTTGAGCGAAAAAACAGAGACCTCAAAACGCAGCTGGCAATACTCGTTGGCGACAATCACCGCATCTGGTCTGAGCAGCTTCCTAGCATACGATTTGCGATGAACACAGTAGTAGGATCAACTACTGGCTATACAGCCGCCTATCTGACGTTTGGTCGCAAGTTGAGAACTCCTGATGACAATGAGCATGATCTACGTGAGATAATTTCATCAGAAAACTTCATTCCCGAGATCACACCCAAATTGTTGTTACTAGCGGACACCTTAAAGAAAGTTAGAGAAGTACAAGAAATGAAAGAAGAAAAGAGAAAAGAATATGTGGACAAGAATAGAAGAAGCTGTCCCAATTATAAACCTGGAGACAAAGTGATGGTAGAGACACATGCTGTCAGCAAAACCCATCAAGGTTTCAGTGCAAAACTTGCACCCCGACGCGATGGCCCTTATGTTATCCTCAGTAACCATGGACCGAGCTCCTTTCACATTGCAGACCCTAGTCAGCCGGATCGTAGCATTGGATTGTATCACGCTTCCGCATTACGCCCGTATAAATGTGACAACGATATTCCGTTACCACCGCCTGCGATGCCAATCCGCAAAAGAGGTCGCCCACCCAAAAAGGTTACACAAGAACCGCCTCGTTCGTCGCGTCCACGCGGTCGTCCACCTCGCCAAGAGAGTAATCTGGCTTCCTCGCCGAGACGTCTTCGTAGCCAGAGGGGGAGATTATAATGCAACTAAATTGGAACCACCGCGCTTAGTATTAAGTATAATGCGCCCGAGATAAGGAACGCGCGCTGCAAGTACGTATGCCGTCCAGCGTCCGTCCCGCGCGCCCGCGCAGCCCCCGGTCGGCTTTATAACCGCCCGGCGGACCTGCTGTTAGTTAGTTCGCCTTGCGCAGTTGACCGCTTCCAATGACTTGGAACGAAAACTGACCTGACGAGCGCACACGTCACGACCGCCCGGTACTGCTTTCGTAGCACGGAACTTACCGTTCAGCCGTGACGCGTCACCTATACACTTAGTATTTTTGTTAGGACGTACACTTCATGTACTTAGGGTGCTGCTGCGCGATAAAGATACATCCGTGAACACGGGCTATCCGAAGCGCACTGCGTTCGCCTTCGCCGCTTTTATTATTGTACGTGTAGGTAGTTAGTGTATGTATTTAGTTATTGCTTGTTGTTATTTAGTTTCATAGTTTAAGCTTGCGCTTTAGTGTTTAAATATTAGGTTTGATCTCTCTGCTGTGTAAATATATTAACTTTGCTAGTCTGCTTTTAGAATAACGCGTATAATCTTAATTTTATAGTTAGAACCTTGTCGCTTTAAGCTTCTTACTCTTCTTTTGCTTAGTTTTTGTATAATAAGTTAACTTCGTTTGTTTTATATGCTTAATGCTATGTTTGTCGTTTAGTTTACTTAGAACCTTGCCGCATTAAGTATCCAACGCTTTTGTTTTATGTTTTAAGTTTGTTTTCTAGTAACGTTAGCACACTTTAATGTTAATGCTTTGCCTATTAGCAGTATTAGCCTAGTCATCAATGTTTTGCTTGCCTCATATTAATTAGTTTTAGTTGCCCGACTGTTTTGCTTTCGCTTGCCTTACTGTTTTTACCTTATTTACTGTGGTTTGTTTGGTTCTCATACCAATATACGTCTTAAACTTTTCCGTGGTGGTTTCAATTAAGTACCTGCATTATAGTATGGATTTATGGTGTTAGTAGGTATCTAACTTCAGAGTTGCAAGCTCGAACCGTCAAGTTACGGGTCAAGTGCAAAAATATATGGAATGATTGCCCTCGTAATCGATCGGTCAATATGCGGCATGCGGGGACTCCCCGCAGGTGGTATAACGACCAGTGAAACTCATAATGGCATGCGTTATGGAAATCTACCGCACCCCGCATGCGGACCCTATCGACCAATGAAAACAATTCCCCGCATGCGGGCCCTATGGCATGCGTTATGGAAATCGACCGCACCCCGCATGCGGGCCCTATCGGCCAATGAAACTGAGCCCTAAATATCTGCCAAACAGCTTACTAAACTAAGCCATACATATCACCGATTGGACTTATTGAAAAGGATGAGTCAATCCATACTTTAACACTTAACTTTACTTGTATTTGTGTTTATTAACACAACAAACGTTTCTGTTTAGCAAAGCATTTCGTATTTAAGTAGATAAGTACTCTTCAGGAAATGAGGCGGCATCAGCGGTGTACCCGAACACTTTTATAAGTCCATTTCCGGGCCGGCGTGGTTCACGACCGAGATAACTTCGTGATCTAATTATATGCTTACTTCACTGGGCATGATTCGGCGAGCCATAGTGATATTGATATCCTTAATTTAGCAATGTCACGGTCATATAATAAACTAGGTCGATGCAGAGTCAGCCACCGGCTAAGCTTGCACCATAGATTGGAGACTAACGAACCTAGCGAAATTTAATTTGTGCATTTTAAAACAAAAAATTCTAAAATCGGTTGAGAACTCGCTGAGATCTGCGCATTGTTACAAAGTCCATTCGAGTCGATCCATGGGAACTTCGCTCGCTTCGCTCGCTCCGCTCCAATAAATATCGGACAACCTCACACAAATCGATCTAGTCCCAAATTAAGCTTAAGAAGGCTTGTGTTACGGGTACTACGCGACGATATACGTTTAAATACGATATATATTTAAATACATAGGTCAACCATGACCCAAGCACAAATATTCGAGTTCATCACACAAATATTTGCCCTGGCCGGAATTCGAACCCGGGACCGCCGGCTCAGTAGGCAAGTACCAACAAAACTGCGCTAACCGCGTCGTCAAAATGATTGTTAATAAAAACCAAGTGCGGAAAGTTCCAGAATAGGTACTCGCGTGACAAGTTCCTTGAGACCATGGAAATAACATCGCGTATACGAAACGTCGAATAAACGCCTTTATGAACGCGATTGATTCCCGGTTTGTTTTAATGTCGCAAAAATAAAATCTTTCACTGTGGTTCATTCCCATATGAGCGCGGTTCCAGGTCCCCATTTGAGCGGTCACAGCGTCCAAATACAGTTATGCAAGCATTTGTAAGCATTTTTCCTTATACAGAAAAAACTTCAACTTAGGAGGTGGTAATTTGTAGGAATCTTGGTAGTGAAACAAGCACCTGGCAATATGTCGGAGCAATAATTACGAGTAAATAGTATGCTATATGCAAAGTCAGCCATAATTGCTTATAAAAATATCTAATTTCTGTTATTTATTAGGTACATAACTATTTATAGTACTTGTGATAAAAATATACCTGCATATATTTTTCTGGACATTAAAGGACTATTCCGTATCTTATATTATAATTCCGTACGCCTTTTTAAGTCAGAATACTGCCTACGTTTACATCCTCTTTATCAAACACATTGATTTCGTCTTCAGCCTCTACCAACCGACTATCGACGCTCACCTATTCAAAAAAGGCGCATTTTTCCATATACGCTTATCACAAAGAAAGTTTGCTTCCAAATATAATACGAGATTCGTCCATTGATGCAGTGGAACTTTACTCACAAAATAACGTATTATATTAGGAAATGTTCGTCACTTAAGCTCTTGTATACGGTGTTGTTGCGTACGAAGTAATCGGTTTGCCTTTGAGTCTTCCTTCGCATCGTAACCTGAAATAACGATAAGTTTAGAAAGGATCGAATAATCTAGGATGTCGTAAAGAAACCTGAAAAGGAAAGAGAAAATATTTTTAATGAGGATTTATTTAGGTTTGCATAGATTGTTTCCTGTAAAAGGGACGGATGAAATGAGATTGTATGTGACAGAAATGAGAATGTGACGACGGCTTAATGTCGTGACGAGAATGTAAAGAAAGATACGGAAAGAATAGGGGAAAGAAAGAAAGAAGAACTAACCGTTAAACGCCGTATATATTAGGAACATGAATCACATGATGTGATGAATATGAATATAGGGTTATAGAATAAGAATAATACCAAAGAAAAGCTGGCTCGATTGTTAGAAACATGGTATAAGACAAAACTAAGAGATGAATGAACTCGTGATGGGAATTAAGAAACCGGCCAAGAGCATGTCGGGCCACGCTCCGTGTAGGGTTCCGTAGTTGCTCATCCTTCACAATAAACTGCTGTTTTAAGCCCGAGGTTTACGTTGAAAAAGATTTAAAGCTCTATAAAAAGATCGTAAACGCCCTAGAAACTGTAATCACTTATTACCTTCTGGAAGTCAACTTACGACCTATTAAAGAAAAAATATGAAATTTGGCGATAACTCAAAAACGGCTCAAACGATTTTGTTCAATATAGTTTCATTGAAAGTACTTATAAGGCCTCATTAACATGAATTTTTCCGATTTTTTTTGACCTGTGGTTGAGAAGTTAGAGGGGGGGGGGACACTATTTTTTTGTTTTTGGATCGAATATTTACAAAACTGCTGACTTTATCAAAAAATAATGTTAGAAGACCCCTATTATTTTTACAAGACCTATTCAACGACACCCCACACACTAGTGTTGAAAAGAAAAAAAAAATCACCCCCACTTTATTAGGTACCCGAAAAAAAATTTTTTTTTTTAATTTTATTTTACCGTTCTGTCGGCGTTATTCATACACATACTCATACCAAATTTCAGCTTTCTAGTACTAATGATCACGGAGCTAAACCGCGGACGGACGGACGGACAGACGGACATGGCGAAACTATAAGGGTTCCTAGTTGACTACGGAACCCTAAAAAAACAGGTTCCAATGCCCGCGATAAAATTGATAGGTATAAATTGATAGACTAACCATACATAATAATTTTCAATGTGTATGCGAGTAAAAGGGGTTCAGAAGATGGGATGCATATCAAATCGAAACATGAGAAATAAAAAAGCGTCCTTCAAATATTGCCATATCAATCAACTTTCAAATATTGACTTTCCCGGATTATTAGAACATTATTCGAGTTCACAGCAATTAGATATTACCATAAATCACTATCAACGAAATCCAAACTGTAATTACGACCGCCGGCCAAATATCGGAGCGGGATTTGACTGGTTAAAACTAGTAATTAGCGGAATCCAGATTCATATCAACTGTCGGTTCGACTTGTCCGCGAGTGAGTATAGGGGAGGACGAAAATTCGGCAATAGGACGCAAATTCGGCCAAAGCATGACGATTAATAAACATTTTATCGTGTTGGATTTTAAATACTTTAAAATGACTTCATATTCAAAACTTCTACCTGACTCTTGAAGATGGAATGAAACTATAATTCCCTTGCCGCTTTTTCTTGGAAAAGCGTATTGGGAAGTTGTGTTCAGTACTGTATATGTCTTCATTAAATATCCCTCACCACAAAGAAATATTACAGTCCTCGATTTATGTTTTCCCTCTCTAGGATGTACCATGACTTTGTCAGGCGTGTTAGAGAGTGGAGATATTTTTAACTGTACGACGTTCACACGAGAAGTGAGTTGTTCTAAACAGCTTACACCCTGACCCTCACCACTCAGACTTTAGTGTTTCTTTATGGAAAAAGGAACCGTATGAAGTTATATACAACTCAGTACAACCTTAATGTCACCATTTTGACAAGACGCTTTTTCGCGGTATAGGATTGTTCCTTACTTACTATTATCCAATGATTTAAAGTTGGAGACTCCACGCGAATGAAAACGTAGGCTAAACTGTAGTATTCACAATGTGATTTGGCCAAATTCGGCTATTATTATCACCACTACTGCACACGACGACTGCCGACATCTCTGCATAACTACTAATTAATTTCAACTCGGAGCGGTTTTCGGCAACATGACGTGTGAGTTTAATCACGACTTTAATAAACATTTCTCTCTAGGGGGTTAAGGTTACTAAAATTCTTTCGTCATACGATATTAACGCTACGAATTTGAAAAAGCTCCTTCTTATTTAGGGATACTTTATGCAGAGTAGTCTTCTAAGTCAAACTTGCAAACTTACACTAATTTTATTGTTGTGCTAAAAAGGGTCTTTCTTCTGTCAAGTCAACTTCCCAATTATAAGGAAATTTTCATACAGCCCAAAATGCTTAATAATAATAATAATAATAATAATAATAATATCTTTATTTCGGATCATTTTGTATCCATAGTAGTGTTAGTATTTATAAAACTAAACTTAAAATCGAAGGTTAATTAAATTATAAACAACACAATCTTATTATAGGTACATATATAAATTAACTGAAATTCACCCCTATCTCTGCATGTAGTTTTTTCCAGTGCCGAGGTAAGGGTGCATTCAGTTTAGCAGCTATTATTTTCAGAATACCGTTAGAGCTGCCACTAAGCCTCCGCATTAGCGACGCCGTCCTGTTTCGTATGATCGCGTAGAAATCGTCCGTACGCGCTGTGGCGAACATTTCGGAGGCACTGCAATATCGTGGCAGCTTGGACAGTATTCTGAAAATATTATTGTACTGTATACGAAGGGCATTGTACGATCGTTGCGTGTAATTGGTCCACAGGCTGCAGGTGTAGAAGGATTGGCAGAACGACTTAAACAATGTTATCTTTACCTCCTTACTACACCTGGCAAACCTGCGGCTCAGCATATTTCCTCTCACCGCCAATGCCCTACGTTCCCTCTCTATGTCGAGGTCATCCGATAGATCCTCGGTGACCCAATGACCAAGGTATTTGAAGGATTTCGTAACCCTAAGTGTTTCACCACATAAGGTCACGGGAGGAACTGTCTTATAGTATTTTCTACCAGCTTTAAAGACAAGAACCTCACTCTTTTTCCCGTTGTACCTCAACCCGTGTGCCACCGAGTATCTCTCACACACGTTCAGTAACTCTTGCAGCGCCCCGATGGACGGGCTCAGCAAGACCATATCATCTGCATAACTAATATTGTTTATGGATCTACCATCTACAGAACATCCGACAAAAGTCTTGCCGAGCTCGTCCATCAGTCGGTTAACATAGAGGTTAAACAATCTAGGTGACGTCAGCCCCCCCTGGCGGACACCACACTCCAACTTATATTCACCCGAGTGCACACCCGCCCATTTGACGGAGTTGATTTGGTTGCCATACCAGAACTTGAGCACCTCAATCAGCTCCGTCGGGACACTGGTTTCGCTTTCCATTTTCTTCCACAAAACGTCATAGGACACTAGATCGAATGCTTTAGACAGGTCTAAAAAACAGGCGTACACTGGTGTATTTCTAGTTGTATAGTACTGAACAGTACTCTTCAGACAAAAAATCGCGGACTCTGTCGATAGCCCAGGAGCCTTACCACGATCTCTTAACGCGACTCACTTTAGGCCCTAAACTGAACTGTATCGCTATTTCATACCATGACATTGTATTTACGACTCAGTTCAGATGACAGTTCAGTAAGAGCGTCTCAACTATTTCATTCTCTCATTTCAAGTACTTTTCGTACCACGATGTGTCACTTGAGACGAAACTGAATCGCACGAGTGTCAAATTTTGCGACTCATAAAAAGTTCCTCATTGAATGTATCGTTCTGGATAGTTTTGTGTAGAATATTTATTAGTTCTTAGCTTTTGTTCGCGACTTGTCTCGCACAGGTCTGGAAACGTGTCTGTGTAACTTCCTACCGTTTTATTCAGGGACGTATTTACCCTAGGGCGATCCGGGCTATAGCCCGGGGCGCCAAACCGACAGGGGCGGCGTAGGCAGCGTTGCCAGATCGGATCTTTTTACACTATATCGGTCAATTTTGTTACTACGTACCCCCGCGCCGAACAATTTCGCTCTCGCTGCGCTCGCGTTTTCATCTGATCGTGTTACTACGCACCCCCGCGCCGAAAAATTTCGGTCTCGCTGCGCTCGCGTTATTATCTATTTGTGTTACAATATACACGCACTACTACGTACGTACGCACCCCATCGCCGAAAAATTTAGGGTAGCGAAGTGTTTGACAGGTTTTTCAGAATACTGACGAGTTAATTTCTTTTGAGTTATTATAATACGATCTCTTGGATAATGCAACGGGGAAAAAAAAGATGCACAATGCTCATAGATAAGAGTGCATTACTGGTAATAAGTAGATAGAACTTCGTGTTTTTCAGTTCCATATGACTACTGCAATACTACGGTAAAGAGCTCGTAGCTTTGTATGGATTTCATAGTAAGATACGTTTTTTATCCGTAGCATTGCAGACTGTAGTAACTAAATTAGCCGCTCGAGGGTGCTTTACATCATGCTTCTTTATTTGGTTACTATTTAAGTTCTTAAACCACAATATGATTTTTAATAGATTGAATTATAAAAACAAGTAAACTATTTTGTAAAACAAAGAACTGGAGTTCAAACATTTGCACTGAACCTAAAATAGGCAACTATAATTGAACATATCTTTAAGCAGTTGATAATTTATTTATTATTCAAAAAAGTTACACAGCATTACAGTAATAAAACCAATAAGGCACTGAACTACAAAAATACATATAAACAAGACTTAAAACTAGTTAATTTAGGCGACACAACCGCGTGGGTCCTTTGCGTCGTCTGATCTGGTGTATAATTCGGCAAATTACCGCGGAACTGCCGAAACACAACACCCTTCCGCCAGAAGTCTGCACTTGCGATGGTGTCCTGCAGCGGCCGCGGCACGCACACCACAAATGAGCTGAAGTACACGTAGTGCCGGGACTGCAGCTGGATAATATTGATATCATGGGGTCAAAAATATAAGCCCGATTTCAAAGGTCTCTATCTCGGCGGGAGACAGCTGGCGATAAAAACGGAGCTTTTAACATTGTCATTGACACACTTGATATTATATGGGTGATAAAATCACTTCACCGCATTTCCTGGTCACAATTTCTTTCCCCTGAACGAATACACTAAATCCGCGGAGGAAACTGAATTCGAAGATTGGCATACCACGTAAAATTCATTTGAAATTTAACAAATTTACATGTCAATGATTGACATGACATTATCACAGGCGGAAGGCGGCACACGTTCCGAGTCTTAATTACAATTCTTTTGAAATACAGACATTTTAAACTTTATTTCATTCAATAAAGCATTTGGTATGGCAAATAATGTCTTTAAATTAAAAAAAGAACATAAGTCCGCTATGAAATATATGTCTTTTCTTTTCAAAATTACCAATTAGTTTTAAACAAAGTGTGCTGCGAAATTAATTTGTAATATTTTAGTTACCGAACGGATAGAAGCCAGAAAGAGATAAACATATACGAAACTCACATAGCGGCATCCCTTTCGCGCCGTAGCGTTTCAATTGCGGACCAGAGACAAATATCGGTCTTTCATTCACTTTATGCGATCGAGAATCAGCGCTGCTTTAAAGTTGTTATGGTACGAAATTCAGCGATTCAATTTAGGTGCCTAAACTGAACTGCACTGCGTTTGGATAGTTTTTATAAAGATCGTGGTAAGGCTCCAGGTCGAAACCCGAACTGCGCGTCATTCAGGTGTATGTGCTGCGATAAATGTGTGTCAAGTAGTCTGTCCAGCACCTTAGCCACCACAGTCGCCAATGAGATCGGCCGATAATTATTGACATCAGACGCGTCACCGGTCTTGTTTTTAGTAATAGGCACTACCATAGTTCTCATCAACTCGTTTGGCAAATATGAGTGGCTAATACATAAATTGAATAGAAGCGCCAATACCCTCGGTAGGTGTACACCAGCATTCTGCAGATGCTCAATGCTGAGCCCGTCATGACCTGGTGACTTTCCTCTTTTTATACTTTTAATAGCTACTTCGACATCTTTCGCTAAAAAACGCACCGAAGGCTTGACGGGTCCAACACTAGGCATGCACGACGACTTACCGAGCGGTGACGTCACTCTAAAATGTTGCTGAAATAAGTTGGCAATGTCCGTAGGGTCACTTTTACCTCCGACGCTCACAGGGACACTCGGCTTTGGATTCAAACGGTTCGTTTGCTTCCAAAACTCCGCAAAGTTCTTATTATTGTGGTGTGACGCAATAATGTTCATTTTAATTTGGTCCTGGTTATTCTGGCACCATTTTAATTTAGATTTGAACACTTTTCGAGTTTCATTCATGTACGCATATATGGGTCCCGTAGAAGGCTTGCCATACAGCATCCATTCATCAGCTTAAGTGTTTGTTTGTAGATTAATCAAAAACATATTCTTCGTTATCACTGGGATTAAGATTTAATGGCGCAGTCAGGTAGGATTACTTTCATACCTATATCCTTACATTTAATTTCCTTAGTCCTAAAAGAATTTTATTTCATCCTCGAACTGGGTTATATGTATTTCACCGTCTTCGTTCCAGCAGGCTGTTGCAAGTTTGATGATGTCACCGCCTGAATGTTTGATGGCGGCGACGCTTTAATCCGAGTACCTTCCCGGCCTAATTAAGTTGAACACTATAATATTCAGCACTAGCCTGCCGGGTAAGGCTTATGTGTAATTGGTTCTAAGAATCCGGTTTAAATAATCAGAGCGACTTTACGGAATAAACCGCGATTAGGTCCTCGGGATTTTTACTTACCAGGTAATAATTGTTTAAAGAATTTACTTTTATTTGACTTGAAACTACAGAAATTTGTGTTTTACTGTACCGATCGCTGTGGAGAACTTTGAGCGAGGCCCATGTTCAGTGGACGTCTTTCGGCTAACATGATGTCGATACTGCATACTCTATAGCAATAATGTTTGGTTTTGACGTGATAAATAAAATGAAATTAAGGAACTAACCCGTTAAATTAAACACTACAAAGAGCTGACTCATCAACACCCAAATGAAACACGTTAACGAAAACTACGGGGTCTTTTCGGTATCTAGTCTAAGAAGAATTTAAAAGTAATTTATGTCGTGATAGTACCAGTCAATAGGCTAGCTAGTCAAACTAACGATATCGCAACAGTGTCACCCTGACCTTGCGACTTGGCTCCGATCCCAATGCGTGTGTTGACCCTTCGGCAAACCAGACAAAACACAAACTCGTAAAGTATGGTCACACAGGACAAGCTACTCGACTGAGAACTTATCTTACTCTCTCACTGTTGCCCCTGTATCCGCTGGTTTTGCGCTTTAAGAGTCTTCTTTGAAAATCTGAACAGTTTTATGGGGAAATTGGATCAAGGATTCAAGCGAAAATTCTTTTTTTGTAAAAATTAACGACCATCACGCATAGCGTTACTCTTTTTTCAAAATAGCTGTTAGATTGCTGGAAACTACCATACGATACATACATTATTTCAGCTCGTTCCACTCTAGCAACTCGTACGCTTACTCGTATTGTGTGTCTCGTGCGTAACTATTATTAAATTTGTTTTATCATACACTAATTCAGTTAGTTTTATTATAATACTCTTTGAAGTGGAAATGTCATAGCTTTTTTAATGTTTTTCGCGCCTGTCTTATGTCGTGATGACATGTTGAAACAATTTCTATAGTTTTTAGTACACTTGACAGACATTTGCAACGTTAAATGCTAGTTTAAAATGAAAATAAATTCATCTTCTTTTTAGATTAATTTGTAGACAAAAGGGATGGTGGCATACGCAAAGCTCACATGATGACTAGAGTGATAAGCACTGCAAAGACGTCATAGACCTGGGCTTATAGCAATGCAATTTATTTGAATTTTGTAACGTTCGCTCCACCCATGAGGTGGAAGAATTTGATGTATACCTACAGGTGTAGGTTACACTTGGTGTGCTGCTGGGGACTGAATGTCGTGACATGATCTCATGGAGGCCTTTTGAATCAAAGAGTACCTGCCATAGTTTGAATTTAATCAAAACGAACAGTGCCTCTAAAGTCTATTATTATATTATAATCCAGAAGTTTGTTTTTGTATTGGAAATTGCGATTTTTTACGTTTTTTTTAAAAGTGCATATCTCCGTAACTATCTGTCCTAGAAACAAAATATAAAACGGATAATATTGTAAATTTAACTCTCTATAACATTGTCTAAGCTTTCTTCTAGCTAAAATGCTTCTAAAGGAAGATATGAGGAAAAACATGGAGAAAGTGCCGGTTTTTTCAATATGGCGGCGGGCGGGGGGGGAGGGGGGATTGTGCATTTTGCATTTTAAACACTGACTAACCATCCTAGACAACATACCTATCAAAAATTCAAAACTACCGGACCGTTTGTAAGGTCAAACTCCTTTATTAACTGGATTATATGTTGACCACAAAGAAAAGTGCCTTACCATAAAGTTTTAGGGAAGTCACTTAACTCTCTGATAAGACGATCAAAAAAGTTCTTCTTTTTACCGGCGAGAATTGAAGCAGAACTGCAGAATAAAGAAAGGAATGTAACAATTGCGAAATAGTTGAGAATCTGTTAAGATCCCCGAGATAGTGCAAGGAAATTTTAGATGAAGTGTTTCGATAGGTGAGTTCCCGACGATGCCAGAGCGGCGTGCCAACTGCAGTTTAATCGTCGCTGCATCGCTAAACGCTGGTATAAATAGGTTACTGCTGTTGTGAAGCCCACTGAGATATGGGACTCGCGGTAAACATGTCAGCCTAGACGTTTAACGCTTCAGTTTGATATTAATGACTTTTTTAACATATATTATGCAAAGCTAATGATTTAGGGGATCTTCGAAGTAGCTAAGCTAACCAAAATGTCTTGAACAATTACTAAACTTATTATTTAATTATTATATTAAGAGGTTTATGCTCACGTGACATTGTCACGAATGGCCCGACACGTTTCGAACTAGCATGCTCTTCATCATGGACTGCTACCCGTACAGCCGCGCAGGGACTGACAATTTCCCGTGAGAGTAAACCGCATAATACAATAATTAAATGTCAAACGAAAGTTTTGGTAACATTAACTTATTATTTATTTGTAGCACTGGTGGTCAATTCACTTCTTGGCATGGATATCCAAGCACAAGCAGTCCAAGAAGAACCCTACCTTTGTTTGGCTTGTTATAGAAACTTGTGTAGTTTTATCAGTTGGAGTCATGCGACCTCTTTCATTGAAAGAAGTCCACAACAGTGGACGTCTTTCGACTGATGAACAGAGGGTGCGGTTGGCGCAGTGGTAGTGCAACTACCTACTAAGCTCCTGGCCGCGAATCCCAGCAATGGCAAATATTTGTGTGATGAACAATATTTGTCCCTGCGTCATGGATGTTTAACTATGTATGATATCGTCGTCTAGTGCCCATCCTATAACTGAAGCTTACTATAGCTTACTGTGGGACTAGATCGATTTGTGTGAAGTTGTCCGATATTAATCCACTACCGGGATAATAATAGATGATTTTCTGTGCTATCAAAACGATATCTCAATTCTTACGAGCTTCCGTGCAAACACTACATATTTTCGTAAGCTGTAATGACAGATGGCAGCACGGGCAAGCGGCCAAGGCGGTGACATGTTACAGAACACGCGGGTTCCCGTCGCGAAGGGATTAAGGGCTATATAAATTTGTAGACATTTGTCTTTTAGTATATTGTGCTCAATTCTCGAGTTTTACATTAGGAAGTGTAAGTTGACGGTATTTTCTCAATATTTCAGGATAAGATCTTGCATTAACTGTTGCAACAATGTTAGTAACGAAGCGAAAGGAGGAGACTGTGTCTTTATATTTACGATAGCAGCGAATGTTTTGTTTTTCCGAAAACGTAAACTTATCATACAAAAGGCAGACTAGATGTCGTACGCCAGCCGCTGCAGTACCTGCAAAACTTACCACCACCGCTCCACCAGTCATAAATTCAGGTTTAATAATAAATACGCAAAGTTGGTCAACAAAAAATATGTGAAATTATGGGTTAAAAGTAAAGTATATCACGTGTTAAATGAGCGACAAAGCATCTGTCCCTCACTCTCGCATATTGTCAAAACATGACGGATATTTGTATTTGATGCTTTGTCACTTGTTTATCGCATGATAAAAGCTACCATCATAGGCTCACTGTAGGATGAAAGTACAATAATAGATCGCTTCAAAAAAATTATTACATAGAAACTGTTTTATAAGCTTTTAATGTAATGGTTGTATGGAAGAAATCGCTATAGCGATGATACCGCCTGTTGTTTACCTCTGTTTGTTATTTTACTGTATAGGTATCTCTCATGTTTTGTAGGAGTCTGGAGTTGTATTCTATGGGTTTTTCACAGTCACATGTGCAGCACAAGGATTAAGCCAGCGGGTATGGAACCCCAAAAGGTTCCATAATTAAAAACGCAATGCAATCAGCGCCCGCAGCGACCCTCATGCATAACAAAGCGGCAATAACGCCTAATTCTATTATTTATTCGCTAATCTTATTTGTGTAATAATTTTGGGACCCGCTACACCCACGAGTGAGGGATCATGCTTCCAGCTATTCTGTTTTTAATCGTACACTGGGCTACATTCAACGATTCTAATAACAAGTGCTCGAAATATCACGGCTATATGTCTACATTAGCAATGTGCTATATTACCTTTAAATGATATCTTGGCAATGGCCCTGTATTGAAATTCAAACTATGATAGTACAGGTATTGGCCACATGTGAAACAGACCTAGCTTTTTAAAATGTATAATCATCTTTGTTTCTAATCTTGCGACAATTTTTTATTGGGTTTTGGAGGCCCCTTCCACCAAACATATATATGTAACTAGCTGTGCCCCGCGGTGTTACCCGCTCATCCCGCGGGAACACTATATTTATTCGGGATGAAAAGTATCCTATGTCCTTTCCCGGGACTCAAACTATCTCCATACCAAATTTCATCTAAATCGGTTCAGCGGTTTAAGCGTGAAGAGGTAACAGACAGACAGACAGACAGACACACTTTCGCATTTATAATATTAGTATGGATTTTAAATACTAATAATACTATCGATAGACTATAGTTTTTTTTAATAAACAATCTTTGAAAATCTTTACCTACTTACCCTATATACAGAGTACCTACCCATTTGCTGCGATACAAGTCCTACGGATTCACTTCAATTTGTGGGCGAACAGAAGCGGGAAATAGGCCAATAATAGAACAAAGAATAATATTAATAGCGCTGATTATTATTCTGAACGACAGGCCCTTTGAAGTCGATATGAAATATGACTTTTGTAAAAATAGAGATGAGACAGAGCCGCTTCACTGTCACAAATCGACTGTTAAACTCGTCCTCGAATACGACTCCAGTGTTTGATCCAAAAACAGATGAAGCAGGAGATTGTTACATATTGAACGATGAGAATAGGAGAAGGAACATGTTTAGGTAAACTTAATACGACAGATATTCTTGAAAGTTTATCGACAAAAAGTCACGAGTCTATACTCGTACTCAATTTAATTTTTATCAATTTAAATGTATGCTGAAAATCTCTTTATCTATCCAAATATCATAAACCCTCCATGATGCGTTCAAGAACCGCACATTATAACCACCACAAAAATAGACTGTTTTATTAGAACAAATTTCTAATCTGTGAAAATGTTATTATTGCTAAATAATAACATCAATTTCGATACTATTATTTATTCAAATTTCGAACATCTTTGAAAAACAAAGAAATTTGATTTGACCTCTATTCTAATATCAGTCGAGATGACATTTGGTACGAAATGAATTGTCAATTTGCATCAAATTTGACTAATGTCGCACGTAATAAGATATCGAACGATATGATAGTTGTGGCCAACTCTAGTTTGTCTCTGAATTAAAAAAAACTATGACAGCTGCCAGAGAACTTCATTACCGCCATTACCGGGTAATATTTGTCGTAATGTGCGACTCCTGCAAGCCTATGATGGTTGCTTTTATCACGCGATAAATAAGTGACAAAGCATCCGACACGTTTTGACAAGATGCGAGTGTGAGTGACAGATGCTTTATCACTTATTTATCACGTGATAAACTCAACCATCATAGGCCCCCTGAATGCATCACGGATGCCTATGATATGTGGCTAGATAAAGTAGTGTATGTAACTGTACATAATTAGGCATTAAAACACTCGTATGATGTTATTATATAACTTGCCTTCGGCGCGTTTCATAAACCCACACTCGTGTTTAATACCCTTCATTATGTACAGTCACATAAACTACTATTTAAACCATGAATACAAAGATCAAAGCTTAAAGAAAAATTGAAAAAGGAGCTACCTGGTGGAAGGGACCGGGAATCGAACCCGGTACCTCTGGATTACCGGTCCAGCGCGTTAGCCACTTCGCTACCCTCGCTCCACGTAGACCTGACGAATTTTTCCTTATGCTTTGTGTGTCGATCAAATTCGGTGTGTCGGTCATTTCAAATAAACAATGCAAAGATCGACACACAAAGCATAAGGAAAAATTCGTCAGGTCTACGTGGAGCGAGGGTAGCGAAGTGGCTAACGCGCTGGACCGGTAATCCAGAGGTACCGGCTTCGATTCCCGGTCCCTTCCACCAGGTAGCTCCTTTTGACGTGACAACGTCTTATAAATTGGTTTGCCGGGTGACACTTCAAGAAACTGCGTTACGCTCCGCTCACGTTATGCGCTCACAATGAGAGCGAGTGAGAGGCACGCGTCCCTTCCACCGAGTGAGAGAGATAGGCATACACACCGGTTCATGTCTTGCGCTTCTATTTCGCTTAGGCGCCTGCATACAAGTTTACACGTTGCCAGTTAATTGTAAAACGATTGTTAATTTTACCACTCAAAGTCGTTGTCACGTAAAACTTTCGCCCGTATACCGACTTTACAGGCAACCAATTTTTTTCAATTTTTCTTTAAGCTTTGATCTTTGTATTCATGGTTTAAATAAAAATTGTGGTGTACCTACCCACAAATTAAAAAATGAGACATTACATGTTTCAAAAATTTATAAACTACTATTATGCAACCGTTGTATAAGAGGGGGCAAAAAATGCAAATAAACAACAAAGAAAATAATTACACGTTCCCGCTCGGAATCAACAAAAAAAAAATAGTCTGATAAACTTTTTTTTTATCGACGTCCATCTTTCAAAAAAATATGAACTTATACATAAAGGTATACGTTCACTATACTAAACATCTATCAAAAAAATATGAACTTATACATAAAGGTATACGTTCACTATACTAAACATCCATGCACTGAAGATAAAACTTTTTTTTAAAGTTGGCAGCAATGCCTTAGTTTAATAAGCTTTTTTTTTTAATTGCAAATTGTGTGAATGCAGCTGTTTATCTTGTAATCTGTGGTACTAAGTAATGCTTTTTCACTTCTCATGCTCTTAAAATGTTACTTTAGTCTCTGCATATCGGGACTAAAGCTCCTTATTAATCTCAAGGGATTAAAGTAAAATTGTTTTAATTTACTTTGGAAACCCCTAAACAGCCAATCACGATGTTTGTGAATGGAGGTTTGTAGCCATTTTCAGTGAAAGGTATACAAACTTTTTGGTGCGTAGAAATAACCTCAAAATTACAACTGCTCAAAAATATAAAAATAAAGGATTATATTTCATGAAACACGATTAATTATTAGGAATGCGAATGTATTGAATATTATTAAAGATGAATTAATTTTATCATCCTTGGTCCGTAAGTCCAAAGCTATTAGTCTTAAATAAAATAGTTTTTAAGTTTGAATCTGTTGGCTAAATATGCAAGCATTTAAAACGTCACTTTAAAAAAAAGAAAAGAAACACGGAACATTTTAATTTTCTATTAGAATTTTGAATGATAATTACCATTACTCGTATTAAACTTGAATTGTAATCACCAATTAGACCAATTAATTGTGTCACTATAAATTACGGACAAAATAAGTAATCATCATCTTCCAGTGAAGAAGAATTAAAGGCTATGTGTTTGTGTATAGAAGAGTCAATCCAAATAAATACAATATTTATCGAAGGAATATATTGGAGGAATTAAAATATCCTCAAAGCAGAAATCACAACCGACATTTCACCCACGCCCATCAACATCGTGGGATGAGCATGAGCCTAATGAAATAACCATCGGCAGCCTTTTTGAGGAAAGGTCTGCGTCTCTACTAAACTCTCCATTCTGTCCAACTTTTACTTCGATTTCGAGTGAATATATTGATCTTACTTCTCAAATACAAACCACGCCGACCCAGCTTAATTTTCAGGGAAAACTATACATTTAAAATAAAGAATTGTACAAATGGTCCTTTGAATTTTTCTGAGGTTAGATTAACGAAATACGTAATTGTAAGAAACTTTGTTTTAATACCTAAATATTGTAATTTTATATTGAACTTCGTTTCTTTTCCTCGCATTCAAAGTGAAAAGTAGAGTGTTTAACGCGAGACTAAACAACCATAATGACACTCGAACTATTAGCCACCCTCGCTTAGCTCGGGTGGCTAAAACATCTCGTGTCATTATGGCTTGTTTTAGTCCCTTGTTGAACAATCTACTATTTTGACATCGTTTAGTAGTGTTTTTTGGGCAATAGAGTATAGACTTTTACAAACTTTCATAAGTCTTCATAATTCATAATGTAATGTTAAGTTTTGTCTTCATATTAGAGTTGGTAACTATATAAATGACAGAAAAAGTACTGGTGTAGAAAAAATACTATATTAGCATCCATCCTATAAGAATCGAATTGTAATTACGCTAATATTATAAAGGCAAAAGTGTGTGAGTGTGTTTATGTGTATGTTTGTTACTTCTTCACGCTCAAACGGCTGGACAAATTTTAATTATATAAGTTGAGAACGTTTGGGAGCAACTTGCTCTTCAGCGAGACGACTGGAGAGAAAGAGAGGAGGCCTTTGCCCAGCAGTGGGACACACAAAAACAGGCTAGATAAAAAAAAAAAAAAGTTTTGGTATGAAGGTAGCTGACACCCTGGATTAACACATAGGCTAAGTAATTTTGATTCTGAAAAAATTAAGTTATCCCGTGGGATGAGCGGGTAACACCGCACGGCGCGGCTAGTCCATACTAATATTATAAATGCGAAAGTGTGTCTGTCTGTCTGTCTGTTACCTCTTCACGCTTAAACCGCTGAATCGATTTTGATGAAATTTGGCATGGAGATAGTTTAAGATCCGAGGAAGGACATAGGATAGTTTTCATCCTGGAAATTATACCTAAAAAGATTGAAAAGTGAGTAAGTAACTCATTATGACATTGATGACCCTGTAGGAAATGTAATGATTATACCAAAAGCACAATTGCTCTTACATTTGCTTAGGCGCTTTTAATAATCCCTTTTATTAATTAAGGTGATTAGGTGGATATCTATCGTGTTGTACGAGGTTGCTTCCATACTTCCAAGTTCCACGCGGACGTAGTCGCGGGCAAAAGCTAGTTTAAAATAAATTAAGAAAGCATCCGTATATGGCAGCATGTCAACTGAAGCGGGTTGGAGAAAATGCACCAATCAGGCTGCGTCTTTGTGAAGCCCGGAAAAAGTGCAATTTGATCTGAGGATTATGATTGGTCCATCTACACGTCTCCAGCGTCTGCCTTAAACACTTAAAGAGGTAAATATAAATAACAGTTGCAAGAAACAGTGAAACAGAACGTTTAGTTTCGCAGAAAAAAATACTAAAATTTATTATCCCCAATATATTGGAATTTAAATGTGTGGATTTATTAGTGTTTTCTGCCGCTTCTGTTTTTCTTTTGTTCTGTATCTGACCCACTCAGTTCTAAATACGAGCACACATAGAATAACATTTTGAACCAAAAATATTAAAATCGGACTACCAAAAAAGTCAATTGGTGTCGTCGTCGAAAACGAGACATATTGGCAGTAATATCCGCTTGCCCAATGCGACCGGTTGCCATACATCAAAAATAAAAAAAGAGAAGAGGTTTAGAAGCCCTGATTTCTTGACCTTCTAGTTTAGATTCTGATGTTATCTGGAATGTCCTATAAATTATTCTCCATGCATTCAATTCGCTATATGCAAAATAGCCAAAGATAGTAATGTTATTGTTACTTCAGATTTCCTAAAAACTTGTTTGTTACCATGAAGCCGAAATGTAATGCTGAATGACACGATACACGCAGAGACGTATTTTGAAATTTGGCGCCCCGGGCTTATAAGTTTCGCCGCCCCAGAAGTCCAAGAAATATTTCACGTTTTTTTTTTATATAATGGTAGTTGTGTCAATCAAGCACTTAGATATAGCAAGTGTAAGGGTTGGGTCATAGGAAAAAAAACATTATTGAGCATAACAAAATGAGATGAAAGCGCGAGCGCAGCGAGCGCCAAATTTTTCGGCGATGGGGTGCGTAGTAAACACAATCAGATGAAAACACGAGCGCAGCGAGCTCGAAATTTTTCGGCGCGGGGGTACCGGCGTACGTACGTAGTATAGTATATATTGTAACAGAAATAGATAATAACGCGAGCGCAGCGAGCCCGAAATTTTGCGGCGCGGGGGTACGTAAGTAACACAATCAGAAAAAAAACGTACGTAGACTACGTAGCATAGTATATGTATATTGTAACAGAAATTAACACAATCAGAAAAAAAACGTACGTAGACTACGTAGCATAGTATATGTATATTGTAACAGAAATAGATATTAACCCGAGCGCAGCGAGCCCGAAATGTTTGGCCCGGGGGTGCGTAGTAACACGATCAGATGAAAACGCGAGCGCAGCGAGAGCGAAATTTTTCGGCGCGGGGGTACGTAGTAACAAAATTGACAGATATACATAGTGTAAAAAGATCCGATCTGGCAACGCTGATATATGTATAGCCGTGGTATAGCCTATTGCCCCGCTCCGCGACCTCGCTCGGCGCCCGCGCCCTATATTTGAAGCATGTTCTTACTTACAGACGCGCCCCGAAGATATTGACAAACTTACAAGCATGTTTTCGACCAAGACTAACTAGTTCTTGTTATTTTTCATGTTCATTTTAAATTGTGGATTGACAAAAAAAAGGTGAGAAGTAATAGTTGGTTGAAAGGCGCCAATACCAAAACAAAATGCAATCGGCCAGGGGCGCCTACGCCGCCCCTGTCGGTTTGGCGCCCCGGGCTATAGCCCGGATCGCCCTAGGGTAAATACGTCCCTGGATACACGTAATGAAATAAAACACTTTTCTTAAATACTCCAAGTGACGCCGACGTTTGAAGTGTGCCGCGCGTCGGAAACAGCAATCAGGCCGATTGCCAAACTGTTCGACTGGCCACAGTATTTTTAAGGAGCGGTAGTATAAGGAGAGGGCGCTACCATCGCGCTGTCAACATCTACCTGTATTATCTCCGTACTTTAAGAAATCACAAAAAATACAAGGACACAAGAAGTTGTTTCTAAAGAATACTCAGACAATTGTGTGCATTGAGAACAGTGAAAATAAACAAAAGTTGGACTAACTGAAGATAAACTAGCAAATAAAACAATCAAATATAGTGCCGCCAGTGACAACATCAAATTCAGTGTTTACAAGTGTTTTAAGTGACCAGACAAAATTTTCAAATTAAAACATAAACTTTATATATTACTCTAAAAAAAAAATTTGTGCAGCAATCATAAATAAAATAAATAATTGCTACTTCATAACCTCAAATTGATACTCATGTTCTGCGCGATCATTGTTACGCTGTCTTGATTACAGCGCCATCTATTGTCGACTAGCGGAAGTATCAAGGCGTCGTACCGCATCGGTCGATACTGCTTAGCTATTCGATTACAGCGCCATCTAACGACAAGTAGAATTACCAAAATGGAGCAGATAATGAATATGTTGAAATCTATTCAAAAAGAAATGAGACTACAAAAGGAGGAGATGAAGGAAATGCAAAAAGAAATTACCCAAAATATAAATTACAATATCGACGAAAAATTCTCTGAATTGGACAATAAATATAAATTACTTGAAAAGAAATTAGAAACTCAAGAAACACAAATTGATTTCTTAGAGAGAGAAAATAGAAAGCGTAATTTGATGTTTTTCGGATTGATCGACAATGAAAAAAATTACTCTGAGCTGCAAAATAAAATAAAGGCGATAATTATTACTAACATTAAAGTGTCCTGTGAAAAGTACGATATTCAGTATGTGAGACGAATAGGGAAAAAAGGAGTCAAGCCTCGACCTATAGTAGTTACGTTCTCAACAATGGGTAAAAAGCTTGAAATATTAAAGAATAAAAAAATTGGGCAAGTGCGAGCCCGACTCGCGCATGAAGGGTTCCGTACCTATACATATATATAATCTATAACAAGTTTGTTGTATGAGCCCCCCTTAAATATTTATTTTATTTTATTTTTAGTATTTGTTGTTATAGCGGCAATAGAAATACATCATCTGTGAAAATTTCAACAGTCTAGCTATCACCGTTGTTGAGATACAGCCTGGTGACAGACGGACGGACGGACGGACGGACGGACGGACGGACGGACGGCGAAGTCTCAGTAATAGGGTCCCGTTTTTACCCTTTGGGTACGGAACCCTAAAAATCATTAGAGAGTACCGGATACTACATTAAGGAAGACTTCCCACAAAAGATTTTAGAATTAAGGAAAACCTTGCAGCCAAAGGTGGAAGAACTGAGACAAGAAGGCAAAGAAGCGATTCTGAAATACGATAAAATTGTTATATTGGAAAACTCTGAAAAACGTAAACCCCAGAAAAGGAGTTTTTCCCCATCTCCAGATAAAGAAAATGAAAAAGAAAACAAGAAAATCGTCCAGAAATCTGAGAAAAGCAAGGCAAAACAAGGCATAACGGATTTCTTCGCTCCAAACAACGACAAAGCCATCCCCGGGTTATCTCAAGAGAAAGCAGCCTCTTGTAGTTCCACCTGAAACAGAAAACCTATATAGCAACTAACGATGCCCTCTCCGACTCTCCCAATCCGGCCTGTCACCGTGGGAGAAGTAGACTAAAACCCTCCAGTAAATTATACAACAACCAAAAATTATATAAAAAAATAAATAAAAAGTAATAGAAGTAAATAATAATTTATATAAAAATAAATAAATAACTGATAGAGAGCTATTCAGAAGTCTGGAGGAGGCCTTTACCCTTAGAGGGGTTCTTGCATGTTATTTTTGTTAAATTTATAGATTTTGTTTTTTTTTGTTGTTATTACCATTAGTTGCCTGCTAAAATTTATAATAATTTGTATGTTATCACTACTAATAATTTGAATTGTTGCATGAAATCTATTCAAAGAATATACGTAGGTAAATGAGTATTGCAGTACCTATAATATAATAAAGCATAATAATGAATATTTTATTTTTATATGCTAAAAATAAAATAAGATAAGTGAATAAAATGATGAAAAAAATACAATAATACTCATGTATAATATATTATAGTCACATTTCGATTAAGAACATAATAATATACATATTACCTAGTGTTACTTAATCAATTATTTTAAGTTTGTTTTAAATATAAATCTGTACCTATTCTTACTATATTGCAAGAAATAAACGGCTTTATTATAGTATAAGCCAAGACATAATGAAAAACTGGCCAAGTGCAAAGAATATATATACTAACGTAAAAAGAAACGACACTGACACTTGTGTGCAGTAACAGAACTCGCGGCTATGTGTGCGTGTCGTGGGGCGAGCGGGGGCGAGCGCGGGACGCGCGAGGTGGGGAAACTCGAGCCCGGCTCGACGACTCAAAGGGCCGCCGCCGTCTCTGCTCGAATCAATTCACATTGTTCGCTCGCGCCGCGTCGTATTCGTTTTCATACTTTTCGATGTACCGGCCGCGCAAACAAAACTATTATGGCTGCTAGAGGTTCATATTGCTGTGTATGGCTGTGGCAATAATACCAAAGGCCACAAAGAAAAAAGCTTTTTTCGTCTACTTACCGACCCAAAAAGGTAAGTGAAATGAATAATTTTATATGTAGGTAAGTACCAATAATTTTGACTTTACATACTTTTATATTAATAGGTACAGGTAATACAAGGTCTTGAAAATACATTCAAGGAATATTTTATTAAAAATAAAGACGATCTGTCTCAAACATTGGGAAACAGTTTGTTGGCCGAGATGCAGCATATAACTTTTGATATGCCTTGTGAATGCTTCCCATTAGATTTTTTGAAGAAACTGTTCGTACGATTTCGAGTCTTCGCCGTAATTAAAGAGAATAATAAAATGTTTAAAGTAAGTCGCAAAAACAGAAAATATATAAAAGTAAGCAATTTATAATATAACATATGTCAACACTATTATACTAAATATATTTTAAACCTTAAATAAATAAACATCTTTCATTAAGTAATAATTATTATTTCATTGTGCCGCGGTAGCTAAACCGCCAACCCTACGCGTAGACGCGGCATTACAAGGTCACCGCCGCACGATTTACACCGATAGGCCCTTGTCGCCCCTGTGCCAAGTGGGAGCCAGACTCGCGCATGACGGATTCTGTAGCATCAAATATATTTAGAACATTTTGATTATTTTATTTCCTTTTAATTTTTAGAATTAGTTGTATAGTGGCCATACTTACACAGGTGACAATCACAAGTCTAAACCTATTAGTATTGCAGTTGGAAAGATAAAAGGTACAGACTTGTAACTGCGACAGACAGACAAATAGCAATAGGATTCCGTTAGCAGCGTTGGGAGCCTTAGGAGTCAAAACTGCGAAGATTATTTATGTGACAGCGCGGTTAGTTTTGCGGTGGCGGTGAGGAGGTGGTGGTTCTGAGTTCGAATCCCAATAAGGATGAGTATTTGTGTGATAGGCTCGATTATTTGGGTGACCCGACAAACTCGTTCTATCAAAAGCTAAGTGGTTTGGATGGGAAAGGTAAGTGGAGTTTTACTATTTCCCCGCAATCTTTTTTAGTTAGGTAAAAAAGTGGTGCAGAGAGATGTGCGTAACGTCTCGGTTGCTCAGCAGTCAGAGTACTGCTCTGTATAAGAAGAGGTCGTAGATTCAATTCCAACCTATAAAAATATATTATCTTGAAGGGAACTTTGATTCCAATTCAACGTGGAGAGTCCTAATAGTTTACTAGCTTGCTCTACTGCGACACCGTCCCTTGCGCTGTCCGTCAATACCCGGCTTGCCCTTCCGGAACTTTTATCCGGCTCTTTGTCCCGGATGTCGCCCGCTTTGTCCTTTATCTCCACGAGCACCAGATTACCGGCTCTTTCCACCCTACACACCGGATGGACGTCTTCCCGTCTAGGAATACTTTATATTCACGTATGACAGATGTTACATAGTATAATGATTATAGTATACCGGGTTTGGTAGGTAATAAGAAAAGTTAAATAAACATAGATTGAGTTTAATGAGTATAGTCAATAAGAATGTATCATATTATAACCCTGTAATATTGCGGCTGTGATAGATAATAAATAATAATAATATAATAATAATAAATATCGGACAACCTCACTCAAATCGATCTAGTCCCAAATTAAGCTCAGAAGGCTTGTGACATGGGCACTTGACGACGATATACGTACTTATATAGATAAATATATACTTAAATAAATAAAAAATAAATAAAAAAGAACAACCATGACCCAAGTACAAATATTCGAGTTCATCACACAAATATTTGCCCTGACCGGGATTCGAACCCGGGACCGCCGGCTCAGTAGATACATCTAGCCATCGAACTTTTGATAGCACGGTAGGACTTAAGCGAGCTATGGAGCCGGTATTAACATTAAATAAGCTAAATTAATTATACCCTTTCGATAAAAAAAAAAAAAATTAAAATCGGTTCACGGTTCTCGGAGATACCGAGTAACATACATAGAAAAAAAAAAAATAGTTCGAATTGAGAACCTCCTCCTTTTTTGAAGTCGGTTAAAAATTAAAAACATCCCGACACAAGTATGCGATGATGGAGGAGAGACGGGTTAATTGAAACACGCTATCTGACGATTAAAGTAGAACTCTTCTTATTCATTGGATGGTACATGGCTTATATAGTCTTAACTGTAATTAGGACACGTGTGGTTAGGTGGGGAGGTCTACACGTGTAAGGTGTCTTATGACGACCTGTTACATGAGATGGTTGTTATTGTTGGACATCTGAGACTTTATCCCATATTTGGGATACCTTTCCTTATATGGTACCGACAAGGTGATACCTGATACTTATTATCTAGTTACATTTACCTATACCTACTACATCTCCTTCCTATGGGAAGAAAAAAAAATATGTGTTTAACATTTTTGTTTTTTCTTTAACAATACTTAAATTATTCAATATTTAATTTTGTTCTATCCTTATGAATAAGTTTTATTTTCCCATTTTTCATTATTTCAACATTCGGACTTAAATCTCTTAACACTATAAATGGACCTGAAAATACACTAATAAATTTTCTATTTTCATTTTTAACTAATATTAGGCTTATATACTACTTGTCTATTTTTATTTTCATAAGCTGTCTTTTTACCATTTTGTTTTTTTTTTTATCATTTTTTTTTTCTTTTATTACATGTTGAAAAATATCAAAATTGTAAAAATGTAGTATTATGTTTACAAGAGTAAAAAAAAATAACAAAACATTACGTTTAAAAGAATACCTTTAACGTGTTAATAAAACAATTTAAAATTACTGATGAACAGCCTTTGAAAGCTATGTAGGTATGTATGCATTTAGTTGTTAATTTAATTTCTAAATAACCAAAAATTAATTTAAAAAAAATATTACGGAATTATAACAAAAACTTGATACAAAAAACAATATACCTGTCTTGCAAGTATCCCTATTAATAACATTTAAAACAATTCTGTATCTAGTATGGGCGTGTGACCTAAAGTGACCTAATCCTTTTTAAATTACAAATGCTATTTCATGAAATGTGTTTACATACTAATATAAAAGTAAATTATCCTAAAAGATACACCGATTTGTTTCAGTACTTACTATTTTAATATACTAACATTAATAAAAAAAATTAAAATACACTGTTACATTCTTATTTTGCTAGGTACCTAGAGTTAATTTTTTTTTTTTTTTTTTTTTTAAATGCTATTGCTACTGTTTTTTTTTTTTTTTTTTTTTTAATTATACTTAGTATTCTTATTATTATTATTATTTTTATCTATTTTCTATCAAATATATTTTTAAATGTTGTAACTCACTGCTTAGAGTTTTCGTGCATACCTAAATAAAGTGATGGCCTATTTGTGGAATTTCTTATTACACACGTGGTTATTTATTAACAATACCGTTATTTATTTTATTACGTGCAACTATTATTATTTTATTATTTATTTCTTTCTCTTTGTTTGATATATTTCATTTTTACTTATTTGCCCGTATTTATTCTATACCTCTATTTTATCCATATATATTTCTCTTTGTCATTTGGAACCTCTTTATTCTTATTTTCCCTTTATCGTATACCTTCATGGTTTGTCTTATTAGTATTGTACATTTAATGACGTCATTATTCATAAGATACCATTTCCTTTAACAAAGGCGCGTCGCGTCATTTGCCCTGGGGAATTATGGTCTCTGAGGTTTCCCTAACTGAACTCATTCATTGTGCATTATCATTATTATTTACTTGAAGACGTCTGCAAAGGTACACTGCACAATATTTTCATGGTCGGCCGACCTTATCATTTTTATATTATTCATCTATTAAGGATACAAGGAATCATTATAAGTGCGCGCACACATTATTATTATTTATTTATCCCTATTTGAGGGTATATTCAGGCAGGTCTTTTAACACTTCATTACTTTCTATAATCAATATCCATTCCATGTGTCCAAGGACCTTTACGAAAGCCACCTGGCGTATCGTAGTTATATCCAAGGATTCCCATGCCTGCCTTGTATCCTGTGTACCTTGCTGATAAAAGGCATACTTCGCACAACAGTACCTCTTCGAGAACTGTTAATAACGAAAGCCTTTTCTTTTAGGGTTCCGCTGACATGATGTCATTGAGGACCCTTTATAGTGTAAATGTACATACTTTATAATATATTCTCCTAGTATTTTATTTCAGAGGCATTTTATTTATTTTATGTATATTGGCATTTATTATTTATTATTATATTTTTATTTGTTGGTTGGTTCTCTTCCCGTACTGACGTAAGCCGTTTCTTGCCGTAAAACTGCTAAAATCCAAATAAGAATTTCAATAGCTCTTAGGTGATCAGGCTAATTGCTCATCGAAATACTTATCTGTTTTTTTTTTTTTTCAACCTTATGTATTATTATTTTTTTTCTTATGCACTGTTTACTACCCTTCTTATATTTATCTTATTTGTCCCTAACATACTACGTATCTTTTTTTTTTCATTTATCAACATTGGTTGCCAACTGTAAGCCTGTATGCATCCTCGCTTGTTTTTTTTATTAATGGTCTCGATTATTTTCCCAAATGTATATCTTTCCTCTTTGATTATGTTGACCTGCAACCGCTTACTATAAGTAGTTTTACCGTTATGTATTTACTATTATATTCTTTTAATATATCTATTCTTTATGTTTTTATCAAATTGAGTAAATAAATTTTCTGAGAGTATATTATTTTGGGATATTCTAAATGTATTATGTAAGTATTCATTTTTGTGAAATTGTGTTTTCCGCTTCATTTCCTCCAATGGTTAAAATATGCTTTATTATTTTATTTATGCGTTGCACTTACTTGTTTTATTATTTATTATTATTATTATTTGTTTTGTTTATTAATTATTGTCCTTTACATATATATATGCCAATTACTATTATGTTGAAATCTAGGCCTTGAAAATTAATTATGAAATATTTGTTTATTATTACTATTTTATTTATTTACTTTTTTTGGATTGTGGTAACCCGTTATTTTGTTTTTACTTTTATTTTCAAAGCTCTTTATGCGTTAAAAATTTTTTTTAATTAATTAAACATATAGTCCGAGTTTTTTTGGTGTTATTTAACAATTATATTTAGCATTAGGGTAGGTATTTTATCAAATGATAATTATTCCACAAAAAAAATATTGAATGCCAAAAGAAATTTCCTCCCAGTCAACAATTGGTTTAACGTTAATATGTAATTTACATTAGTAATAACTAAAGATTTGAATAATACTATGGCGATTTGATTATGGTAATGACTTGCGTTACTTGTCATCTATGCTAGTTTTTTTTTCAATTTTTTTTTTTTTATGCATTGAGACGTCTAGTAGTATTTAGTTTTGAGTTGTATAGTGGTGTCTAGTGATTTCGCTAAATAATTTGGGAAAAGGTAAAGATTTATTTACTTTTTTATTTTCCTCATACTATTAAGTAGGCAGTTTTCCCTTCATGTTGTCATTTGTATCTGACATTGGTATCTGGTATTATTTAAATTTTAGTTCGATTCGAAATAACTAGCTGAAATTTGGTTTACATTTGTTACCGAGTTATCGAGTCGAGTGAGTTTGAGATGTGTGAGAGTTGAGTCGATTGTATTGTTATTTGTAGTTATAAGTTACCCTATATCGTTTTTTTTTTCCCTTGTAGTGACTCGACGTGTTTTACTTGTACGTTTACATATTGATTTTCCAAAAGAAACAAATCAAATACTGTTTACACTTTACAATTCGGTGTCGTAAGGTGCTAAAAAAAAATATGTTTTCCTTCAATTTTGAATACTTTGTTTTTTAACTGGCTTTTCATAACACGAGATAATTATTTTTGCTTGACATTAGATTGTATTTCGTAGAAGAATTTTTTTCCTTCATAACTTATTTTATTATTCTTATAATTGGTATTTTTCATTGTCGAGGATTGTTATTTTATGCCGATTTACGCAAGGATTATTTAATTGACAACATCTAGCGGCGCTATACAGTTTAGTGGATTAAATAGTTACATCATAGTTGGTTATTTATTATTATTTCTTCACTAAAACCCGTAGTTATTCTTGTTAGTTTTTTGTTCTGGACATATTCGTATATATTATTGTATATATATAACATTTTATTTTTCGTTTTCATGCATATCTAGAGGCGTATTTATGTTTTTCTAATTCTTCCATCATGTAATTTGCACTTTTAATTCAAATATGCACTTAAAATATTAAAGTTGATTATGGGTAAGTATATTTATTTTCCCATTAAATTCACTAAACGCTATGATTATAATGTCTTATACCTTATATTCTAATATTTACCATTGGTGCTCCTCGCCGAGTTCGAATGCCATTACACTTTTATCACTTCAACACTGAAAGTTCCCTTCTATACTGCATTACCACTCCTCGTAGGCGGTGTCTCGTTCCCAGATGATACTCCATATCCAGAAGGTGAGTCCTTCGTACACCAGCTGTAATTTCGCTGCTCCAACCGTTCCATCCATGAAGTGAACATCCAGCGTATTTGCCAACATGCAATGCTTCATGTTAGTGATCCTCTCTGGAGATAGTAGTGGGTGTCCTTGCGGTCCCTCGATAAATGAAATTATGCCGGTTCTTCCTTGTATTTTACATACCATAGTCGCTTGACATGTGACGGAGTTCGCCTCGCAAAATATGGACATCCTCTGCTTCACCGCTTCTAGATAGGTGCGCATTTTATAATTGCACTACCCTGGTTTTGATGACTTCGCCTTGGGCTCGTCGCTTGATCTTCTTATTCAAACAGATGTTCAAATACCGTAGGGCTATCACAGCTATTATCAGCAGCCCGACTACGACGAAAATGCCAAAATACAGGTTAATATTCGCTATACCTTGCGCGATAACCGTATGCTGTTCGATCTGGTTAGTCTTCCCAATTTGCGTATAAATTTCTCCCCGTTTGACTTCCAGCGGTGCCTGTGTCGTACTGACTTGGTGTCCCATTTTATTCAAATAATATCCAAATACAATATCCGACATTGTTTATCTAATAACATGAGATCCGGGTCTCAAGTTGATTCCCTAAATGGGCGGTAGCGGTACCGGCGCCATATATGGCACTGGCAGGGTCGCCATGCGATGATGGAGGAGAGACGGGTTAATTGAAACACGCTATCTGACGATTAAAGTAGAACTCTTCTTATTCATTGGATGGTACATGGCTTATATAGTCTTAACTGTAATTAGGACACGTGTGGTTAGGTGGGGAGGTCTACACGTGTAAGGTGTCTTATGACGACCTGTTACATGAGATGGTTGTTATTGTTGGACATCTGAGACTTTATCCCATATTTGGGATACCTTTCCTTATATGGTACCGACAAGGTGATACCTGATACTTATTATCTAGTTACATTTACCTATACCTACTACAAGTAGCTGGTCATCAAACCAAATTTGGAATTGCTAGCTTCAATATTGGATTAGAGCCAGTCGCTTGTTCCACTAAAAGCTGAATATCTTGAAGACGAGAGCTCCCATTTTCATCAAACAAAGCTAAGAAACATTTCGACAAACCAGGTTTTCGATTTAAAAAAACTGCACTCAAATCGGTCTATCCGTATGGGCGCTACGATGCCACAGACAGACACACACATACACAGATACACATGTTAAACACTCCTCTTTTTTCGTCGGGCGTTATAGTACATTACGTAACAAGGGTGGTAAACGAGGAATTACAAACGAGTGTCTATTAGAAGCCCGAAGCCGAAGGCGAGGGCTTTAATGGCACGAGTTTGGAATTCCTTTACCACCAGAGTCACGTACGACGTTTTTCATCACACTTGGGAGGAAATAAAACAAAAGTAATAAATGGCAGTCAATACCAAACATTTACTAGGTCGATGCAGAGTCAGCCACCGACTAAGCTTGCACCATATTTTTTTTTTTTTTTCGAAATTTTCTCTTCACGACCTAGCGAAATTTAATTTGTGCATTTTAAAACAAAAATTTCTAAAATCGGTTGAAAACTCGCTGAGATCTGCGCATTGTTACAAAGTCCATTCGAGTCGATCCATCGCTCGCTCCGCTCCAATAAAACAAAACGATGTAACAATATTTAATACAATTTAATATTTGTCCAGCTCATGGTGATAATACTTTTATTAAGTGCGGCGTTTGTATTTGTACCTTCTTGAATTGAGGAATAAAATATATAGGTTTAGCAACACGAATTTCTCGTAGCAGAGTAAATTGAGTCATGGCTGTAGATATTTCAGAAAACAAAATTTACTCCAATTAAGTATAAGGACGACCTGAAACCAAATAACTAAATTAATCTACGCACATATTTATGTACCTACTTAACTTATACATTGAGACATAAACATAATTTAATTTAGTTATTATTATTCATCATCATCAGCCTATTCTTGTCCACTGCTGGACATAGGCCTCTCCAACTGCACGCCATTGTAAGCGATCCTCGGCTACTCTCATCCAGCTTTTGCCAGCCACTCTGCACAGATCATCGCTCCACCTAGTCTGAGGGCGTCCCACACTACGCTTGCCGATCCGCGGTCTCCACTCAAGAACACGTTTACCCCACCGGTTATCGGTTCTTCGGATAATATGGCCAGCCCACTGCCACTTCAAATTGCTAATACGGTGAGCTATGTCGGTAACTTTGGTTCTCTGACGGATCACTTCGTTCCGAATTCGATCCTTCAAAGAAACTCCGAGCATTGCCCTTTCCATAGCTCTCTGAGCGACTTTAAATTTGTGGACCAGCCCAACCGTGAGTGTCCACGTCTCGGCACCGTATGTCATTACGGGTAGGACGCACTGGTTGAAAACTTTCGTCTTCAGACATTGTGGAATTGGCGATGTGAAGACCCGACGAAGTTTGCCATATGCTGCCCAGCCCAGCTGTATTCTTCTATTAGCCTCTCTCTCGAAGTTGTTTTAACCCAACTACAATATTTGCCCAAGGTAGACGTACCCTTTAACAACCTCGAGAAAGCTGCCCTGTACCGCAATTGGTTCCGGACTAACATGTTCATTGAACATAACCTTGGTTTTGTCCAAGTTCATCCGGAGGCCAATGCGTTTTGAAGACTCAGCTAGGCCGTTCAGCATAAATTGCAAGTCTTGCAGCGTTTCCGCCAGGATGACAATGCCGTCTGCAAATCGCAAGTGTGAAAGGTACTCACCGTTTATGTTAATGCCTTGTCCTTTCCAGTCCAACGTCTTGAACATATCCTCCAATGCATTTGTGAACAATTTGGGGGATATAACATCCCCTTGTCTCACACCACGATGCATGTGGATAGGTTCAGACTGCCAGTTCTGTATTTGGACGGCCATGCTAGCGGCATTGTAAAGACCTTTCAACACTTGGATGTATCGCCAATCGACTTGGCATCGCTGCAGAGATTCCAAAACCGACCAGGTTTCGATGGAGTCAAAAGCCTTCTCGTAGTCCACGAACGCTAAGCACAGGGGCCGATTATACTCTTCCGTCTTCTGTATAATCTGCCTCACTGTATGAATGTGGTCTACGGTGCTGTATCCTGATCGAAACCCCGCCTGTTCCGGGGGCTGAAACTAGTCGAGTCTTCGTGCAAGACGGTTCGTGATAACTCTCGAAAACAGCTTGTAGACGTGACTTAGGAGCGAAATGGGTCGGTAGTTTTTCAAAAGAGTTTTATCACCCTTTTTGAAAAACAGCACGACAATACTCCTACTCCACGCCTCCGGAGTTCTCCCATCAAAGAGGACAGTATTAAAGATGTTTTGGAGCTCCTTCATTACCGGTTTACCACCAGATTTCAGGAGCTCAGTCGTAATACCGTCCTCTCCAGGGGCTTTTCCATTTTTAAGCTGTTTTAGAGCTATCTCGATTTCGCCTACGCTGATTTCTGGCAAGTCTTCAGTAAAGTGGCGCGTAAGTGTGGCTCTGGAATCCTCATTTCCGGGATCAGGTTGAGTTGCGTGTGAAGCGTATAACAGGCTGTAGAAGTTCTCAACTTCCGCGAGAATCCCTGGCCTTGAAGCAACGACTACTCCATCCGCGGTGGTCAGCTTTGTCAGATGGCTTCTCCCAAGAGATTGGACAAACACTTTGGACCCCCGATTTTGCTCAATAGCTCTTTCAACAGACCGTGTGTTGGAGCATCGGAGGTCTCGTCGCACTAGTTTACCAATTTTCTTGTTTAGAGCATGCCTTTCTGACAAAGTGACTGGTGGGTGTTCACGTCGTTCCGTCATAAGCCCGAGTGTTTCTCCCGAAAACTTCGACTTCCTGCCTTTACGCTGTAATTCGCAAAATCTCACACCTTCCTCCCTGAGGATTCCGACCACACCTTCGAGGGTTTGGTCAATGTCAACGCTGTTTGTGGTTTCCAGGGAAGCGAATCGGTTCTCCAGATTTGACTGGAACGTTTCAGATCCCATTATAGTTTGGAGCGGGTTAGGTCGGAGCCTGGACTTCATCAAACGAACACGTTCTAGCTTGAAATTGATATTCAGAGAGCCTCGTACAAGTCGGTGATCACTGCCGGTATTAAACCTATTGATCGGTTCCCCCTGTTTTGGCATAATATTTTTAGTCATAATTTTGCATGGCATAATCTATGTAGGCAGAATTGACTTTCCGCATAAACTGTTTTGGCATAATCAAGATTCGCATATTTTGATTACGCAGATATTCATTTGTCATAAATTTATTTCGCATATTTTTGTTTGTCCGAATCATGTCTACGCATAAAATAACTAGGCATAATTTCATTTGTCATATTTTATTTGCGCATATTTTTGTTTGTCCGAATCATGTCTACGCATAAAATAAATAGGCATATTCATCACACCGAAAATTTTATGGCCGCAGACATGCAAAAACGATGCTTTTTGCATTTGCTGAGCAATTATGTCTAGGCGCTGTTAACGTTTTCACCTAACCTAACCTAACCTACTTTTCTGCTAGCTGATCGTTTTTGCGAGGGACGCAGTTCTACCCTAACCTACTTTTCTGCTAGCAGTTTGTTTTTTTGAGGGACGAAGTTCTAACCCAACCTAACCTACTTTTCTGCTAGCAGATCGTTTTTGCGAGGGACGTAGTTTTAACCTAACCCAACCTACTTTTCTGCTAGCAGTTTGTTTTTTTGAGGGACGTAGTTCTAACCTAACCTAACCTACTTTTCTGCTAGCAGTTTTTTTTTTGAGGGACGCAATTCTAACCTAACCTAACCCACTTTTCTGCTAGCTGATCGTATTTGCGAGGGACGCAGTTCTAACCTAACCTAACCTACTTTTCTGCTAGCAGTTTGTTTTTTTGAGCGACGAAGTTCTAGCCTAACCTACTTTTCTGCTAGCAGTTCGTTTTTTTGAGGGACGCAATTCTAACCTAACCTAACCTACTTTTCTGCTAGCTGATCGTTTTTTTGAGGGACGAAGTTCTAACCTAACCTAACCTACTTTTCTGCTAGCAGTTCGTTTTTGCGAGGGACGTAGTTTTAACCTAACCTAACATACTTTTCTGCTAGCAGTTTGTTTTTTTGAGGGACGAAGTTCTAACCTAACCTAACCTACTTTTCTGCTAGCAGTTCGTTTTTGCGAGGGACGTAGTTCTAACCTAACCTAACCTACTTTTCTGCTAGCAGTTCGTTTTTTTAAGGGACGCAATTCTAACCTAACCTAACCCACTTTTCTGCTAGCTGATCGTATTTGCGAGGGACGCAGTTCTAACCTAACCTAACCTACTTTTCTGCTAGCAGTTTGTTTTTTTGAGCGACGAAGTTTTAACCTAACCTAACCTACTTTTCTGCTAGCAGTTTGTTTTTTTGAGCGACGAAGTTCTAACCTAACCTAACCTACTTTTCTGCTAGCTGATCGTTTTTGCGAGGGATTCAGTTATAACCTAACCTAACCTGCTTTTCTTGTAGCAATTTAAGTATGCCAAGATAGATTCGGACAAAAGATAATATGCCAAATACCACTATGCTAAACCAAATTATTCGTAAATATAATCGGCCTAAACAATAGTATGCGAATACAATTTCGGGCAAACACATTTTCGGTAAGTTAGAACTTATGCCAAATAAGGTTTCTGCCACATTACCATTCGTGGAAAACTTAATATGCCAAGTCTGTTATGCTAAAACAGTTTCGGACAAACAAAAGTATGCGACATAGAGGGAACCCCTATTGATCACTGAGACGTCTCTGAATATGCGCTTCTTGTCCGTTATGATGAAGTCGATCTCATTTTTCGTCATGTTGTCGGGGCTCTGCCATGTCCACTTCCTTTGAGGTTGTTTCTTGAAATCGAATTCATCAAGAAAAGCCCCTCCTTTTCGAGAAAGTTGACCAGCATTTGCCCCCTATGATTCCTGCTACCATAACCATGGGACCCTACTACCGATTCTTTGCAATTTTGTACTCCTACTTTGGCGTTGAAATCTCCCATGACAACGTTGTAGTGGGCCTTAGTGGTGAAGTGTAAGGCCTTCGATATGTCCCCGAACATATCCTCCACTTCATCGTCCGAGTATGTCGAGGTCGGTGCGTAAACCTGCACAACCTTGAGGCTATACCTCTCGGTTAGCTTAATTACTAGGTACGCGACCCTATTCGACACACTCGAAACTTCTACAACGTTGTCACAAAGATTCCTGTTGACCAAGAACCCTACGCCACCTTGGGATAGCTGGTGTCCCTCTCGGTAGTACAGAAGGTGGCCAGATTCAAGCGTCACCGTGTCCTCACCCTCTCTTCGGACTTCGCTCAACCCAAGAATGTGCCACCTAATCTTTCCGAGTTCATGCTCGAGTTGCGCCAGGTGCTCGTCCAGTCGTAACGTGCGTCCATTATACGTCGCCAAGGTCAGTTTGTTTTGGCGGCCTTCCGTAACCCGGGGATTCTTCGCACCCCCTACCCTGCCGTTACCGAGACCGCCGCCGTGATCTGGAATAGCAGGGCGGCCAGGAACTGGGGGCCGTGTGTCGTTGGAACTTGCCATGGGAGGGTTCGCTCTAATTGCCACGCTGAGCAGGCGGGTTGGCAATCGCAGTATAGTTGTTGCACTAGTGTCGCTGCTGCCCGACACCAGTCCGACCCATTAGTAGGTGACATTTGCACGGGTCAAAATCTCTTAGTCGCCTTGACGACACCCACGAGAAGAGATAGGGGAATGCTATTCTTCAGCCGGCACTCCACGGCACCATATTTTATATTTTATTTTTATTATTATTATTCTTCTTTAATTTTTTGTAGTCCTGTACTGTTAGCATTGTTTCATGCAAGACAATTAAATCAAAAGGATTAACTTGAAAATATAAGCTGAAATTTACTTATGTATACGTATGTAGCTAAGTATTCCCGACTTAACTTCGTTGTTAAATATTCATCCTCGATAAAATCCAGTTATTTAAGTCAAGACTGCATTTTTTTACATTGTCTGTTTCCGCCTTGTTGTCGCATTGATAATAATTTCGAGCGAAATTTTTTCTATAGTAGATTCTTTTATTTGATTTCATGGTATTGATGACATAGTCAATTCATTTAATATTTACAGAAATACAACGACGAAAAATACACAACGCGATTAAATTCACCATAAATCAAAACAAATCACTATCACAGTAACTATGTAGTACATATTTTTTTCTAATTTCTTCCGTTATATTGGCATGCCAGACCGCCGACCAATCAGAGGCCGTTCCTGTAGATTGTCCAGAGATAATGTTAATATTGCGTTTGGATATTGTGTAAATAATGATTGACAAAACAAATATGAACAATAATTATTATTAGAATAGAAATTTACAATGTACAATAAAACAAATGAATATATATTAAATAATATCAACGTATTTCAACGTGTTAATATACTTTTATGGTAATTATTATCTACTCTGCTCTTTAAGTAAGCATATAAAACATTACATTAAAACATAGAAACTTTGTAATATAAACTTTTTGGTCTAACATCATAGAACTAAACGTCAAGATTTTCAATAAAAAAAAGACTACTTACCGCCTTAGGGCGTAATTTACGATTTACCGCACGCTTTTCTAGCATGTAAACCCTTGATGTACGAGCAAGTGTGATGAAAAATACAATTCATACTATATCGGTTCCGTAGCTCTCTAAAGTCTTACCGTGTGTATCTTATCCTATGTGTATGTTCCGAGCAGCAGAACAAGTACAAGCTAACTGGATCTCACGCGCAGGACAAACACAATTAATCACGTCTCAGGCGGGCGACAGTTTAATGACTTAATCGCAGAAGCCCGCAATTATTGTCGTACACAAAATACCACAACGGCTTAACTGACGCGATATTTCTGTTAATATTTACCCTTCTGGCTGTGTGGTGGATATCGCGATCGTCACGCTACTGTTTGCATAATATAAAGATGAAGGTAATTTTATTAGGTATGGGTTTGCTAAAGCTGACGAAACCCCTCCCTATTCTGCTACCGGAATAAGCTATTTGGAAGTTTACTGTCACAGTTCTTAAGCCTTTTTTATTGTCTTTTGTCTCTCTAAATTGAGAAGTCATACTTGTTCTACCTGAGGTTGTACGAAGATCAAACCCTTAGACTGGATAAATAAGATACCATCTTTAGATTGAAGGACACTGGATAAATTCCAGGTGCGCACACAAAGGCACGTGCCTTTGTAGGATAGAACTTGCAACGACCTGTCCGACCCCGATAGTCCTTTGAGAGCATTGGTTTTGAGCGGATTATATGGAAGGATAGTGTTTACCTGGTTTTAGTATGTATGTACAGTCAGCATCAAAGTAGCTGACAAATTTAGTATCCGATTGCAAATTGTCAGCTACATTTAATGTTCAAAATGCATAGAGGTTGACAGTGGTTGCCAATACCGGGTGATCGGTCCAAATGGATAAAGTAGGGAGAAGTCACAAACTATAAGAGATAGCGAACACTCTTCTTAAAGAACCATGGCGTCGATTTTAGATTTAATAAAATCTGTAATTTTTTTTAATCTTATACATAATTTCATACATAACTCGGTCAAAACCGCTGTAAATAATATAACAATTTGATATGCGATTACTTAAAAAATCTTAACCAGGTTCAATACCAGGACATACATGAGATTAATGAAAAAAAAATGGAAGCCATGTTTCCTAAGAAAAAAAACCCTATCTCTTATAGTTTTCGTTTTCTCTCTACTGACCCATTTGGATTGATCACCCTAAATGCCCTTTATCTGTCGGAATACAGTTGTTACGGACAGCTAGGCAAAGCTAGCTATTTTATAAATAAATAATAATGTTGTAAACGGTTAGGCGAAATTAGTATTAAGATGAATAAATAATATATTTCCTTGTGTTCCTAAATGCCCTTAAAAGCGGCTATACTATGTGTATAACACTTATTTTCCTAAAAAACATTATTGTAAGAGAGCTCCCAAAAATAACTAACTAAAATAGTTAAAAGACCACGACGTCTTAAAGTAAACAAGTATGACTCATCGTGGTAATTTCCACTCGCAGCGCGAGACAAAGGAATCATGTTGTTTACATTTAATGTAAAACTTAAGGATAAAACTTAGAATATCCTGAAACTTTGTAATAACGTTCCTCATGAACATACAAGTAAAATCTCTATACATTATACCGGCCACAACTTGCTGCGAGCCCGGCAAACAAAGAAATAACACCACGCGCCGAGCACGGCGCGATATGAGGGACAAGAAAGGTGTAGATCTCGACCCGTGTGAGCGAGACGGCCTCTGAGTCGAGACAAAGAAATGATGTGAATTTTATTTAATTGTAATTAAACGGGAGCTCTCACATCAAAATCACTTACATATTTGTGTTCCACGAATAAACCTTTATGTTAGCTATAAGTTAAATTTAAGCTAAATGATGTATTATAAGTAGGAATCAGTAAAATGTAACAGAGCGGGCGTCCCCCTGAGAATGTAACGAACCTTGAACGAATTATATAAAAGGACGCCCGTTTCTGCAGAATTCATTGAGTTCATCTTCAGTCTGCGTAGAGTTACGACTCCGTAGTATTGAGTTCAAGTTCAACTTTGTAACACGTAGAGTCCCACTCCGTTTAGTGCGTTAGATCAACGGTCCGCCAATACAAGTTGTAACCAGTCTCTTTCATCCAAGTGTATTACCATCTTGTTAGTTAGTAGTGCGTAGTATCATCGATCCGCAGTGTAAAGGACTAAATTAGTTAAGATTTTAATTGTAAATTCGCGTGTTAATTTTGTGTGTTAATTTTAGTATACTCCGATCCTCTATTTTTTGTTAATTGTTTTGTGTTTGAATATATAGTGTTTTTCCGTTTATCCTTGCGTTTATTTTCCTACAGTAGTAAATCGAGCCATCTCATTTACACCATTTCTCTTCTACATTTCCCTGAGCTATCGTAGATGTCAGTGTTGGGACCCGGCCGACGAGGCATTCCTAACATTGTCGTGGTCCTTCGAACCGGATCGGAGCTAGTTAGTTAGTTAGTTTAGGTATCGTGTGTTAGGTTTGGAAAGTGCGGTTTCCAAATAGAGTAGCGATGGTAAATACACGCGGAAACAAGAGCGAGGAGAGTGTGCGCGCGCAGCGCGAGCGCACACAGGCTGCAGTCGACCTACAGCGGTTTGCAGTGACTAACGTCGCAGTCACGCATTCACCGCCCGCTGCCCATACCCGTCCGGGCCCTTCGGGACTGTACCACACAGACTCGCCCGAGTCTCCCGCCGAGGAAGCTCCAGTTTCGCCGCCAACCGATACTACGGCATCGCGCAGCGAACTGGACAAGCGTCCGTCGAAGACTGCGCACTTCGACCAATCACAGCGCACCGCGCCGGCCGCGCACGCCGGCCAATCACTGCACTCCGCGCCGGCCGACCAATCAGAGGCCCGCGCGCAGCGACGCGAGTTCAGCGTCACGTTTGGCGATAAAACCCACGCGCCGCGCCGACCGTCATCACTTCACTCGAGAGCGTCGAACGCGACGGACGTGCTCCGCCGCGAGGCGGAGCTCGCCGCTATGGAGCGGCTCAAACAACTTCGCTGCGAAGAAATTCGTCTTGAACGCGAGCTCGTAGAAAAGAGGCTCGCCGTCGAAATGGAGCGCATCGACGAGCAATCTCGGGCCGGCGGATCTCAAGCCGACTCACAGCGACGCGTCAACGATTGGCTGTCCAACGTCCACCCTGCCGACGCGGTCCACGCGAAGCAGGCACGACCCTCTTCACCGCAACGCGAGGCACGCAAGCGACACGAAGAGGAGCCCCGGACACCATACAGCCGTCGAGAACGATCGTCGAGCCGAGACCGAGTTATCGACCGCCTCACCGACACTATTGAAACCATGATGCGGCCGCCTCCGAAACAAGTCTACGAGCTGCCGCCATTCTCCGGGGAGCCAAGCGAGTGGCTCACCTTCTATAACTCTTACACCGAGAGCACCGCACGCTACAAGTACTCCGCATACGAAAATGTCGCGCGCCTGCGACACTGCCTGCGAGGAGAAGCCCGTCAATGTGTGCAGCACATGATCGCCTCTTCCGCTCGACCCGACCTAATCATACGGGTCCTTAAGAAGAATTTCGGGCGCACCGATCTCCTCATTGATCGCGCCATCGACGAGCTGCGCAGAATGCCGCCGCTCGGACCGAGCGCCAACGATCTCAACCAGTTCGCCATACGCATCATGAATATCGTTTCTACGCTTGTGGACCTGGACCGCCGAAGCTACGGCGCAAACCCACTTCTCATCCGGGAAGTCACCGAGCGACTGAGCCCACACTTGCGCAGTCGCTGGTGTTCCTACGCTAAGGAGCACCTGAGCTCCGCCGAAAACGAACTCATGTTGATGGCGGAGTTCCTCCTCGAAGAAAGCGATGCCGAGATGGAATTCTCGCACGCTAAGGCGCCGCATAGAAGACCGACGCCCGCCGCCGAGCAACGTGGATCGCAGCGCGTCCCAGAGCAACGCACGGCGGCCAACGCCGGCAGAGGAGCCGTACGACGCCCTCTGAGAGATCGTGTGCAGACATACGCACTCGAGCAACCTACCAGCTGCCTATACTGTGGAGGCAGCCACCGCACTACCGAATGCCGCAAACTCATCGCCGTGCCAGTCGGAGCCCGATGGGATTGGGTGCGACAGAATCAAATATGCTTCAAATGCCTGGAGCGCAAGCACCGCCGCGACCAATGCAACGCCCGCGGCTGCAATGTTCCCGGCTGCACCTATCCACACCACCGACTGCTACACGCCGACAAGACGCAGACGCATACACCGAGCGCCCCAGCGCCGTACATGCCTGCGCCACAAGCAGCGCCGTACATGCCTGCACCTCAAGCAGCGCCGTACATGCCTGCGCCACAAGCCACGCCGTACGCCTATCAACCGTACGCCCCGGCTACCTACGCAGTCAAGCAAGCCGCTACCACGCCAGGCGCTAGACGAAGCGCCACGCCGACTGCCCCGCCACAAGCTGCCGCTGCGACCTATACCGCGGCGTCGCGACGCCGCCCTAACGCGCACGCAGCACCAGACGCACCGCCAGAGACGACGGCGTGCGTCGAAGAATTCACCGCCAACACAGCCGAATTTGGACGCAACGTGTCTTCGGTCCTGTTGAAAGTGATCCCAGTCATCGTCGGCGGACCCCGCGGCGAGACACTCACCTACGCCTTGATGGACCAGGGGTCCACAATCTCACTGATTGAAGAGGACCTCGCAGATGCAATCGGCGCCGACGGTACGACCTCGCGCCTGCATATCCAAGGCGTGGGGTCAATGACGACGCAACAGAAGAGCCGTCGAGTGCACGCCCACGTGCGCAACCAGACAGGCGGTCCGGCTCACCCACTAAGCCTACGGACCGTCGCCGACCTGGGCTTGCGTGCACAACAAGCAGAGCGAGACTACGTCACGCAATTCCCGCACCTCGCGGATATGAGCGCCGCGTGCTACGACACAGCACGCCCGCGCCTTCTCATCGGTGCCGACAACTGGCACTTGATGCTGCCATACGAACTACGCGTGGGCAAGATCGACGAGCCCGCCGCCATGCTATCTCCACTCGGATGGGTGCTATTCGGGTCGGCGCCACAACAGTACGCGAGATGGCAAACCGTACTGCACTGCTACGTCGGGTACGAGGCGCCGCTACAAGAAGAGGACGCCGCCCGACCCACAACTACGTCGGAGGCACCGACAGAGCAAGACCGCCGTCCGCCACACGATGACGACATCAACGCCCAGCTAAAGTCATACTTCCACATTGACTCGCTGGGCATCACGGCGGCGGTCAAAACGAAACCACAGAACGAGCGAGCTACGAAAATCTTCGAAGACACTGTGCGGCGCGTCGACGGCCCGCGCTACGAAGTCGGGCAGCTCTGGCGTGATGACAACGTCAACATGCCATCCACTTACAACATGGCTTTGCGACGATTGCATGGAATCGAGCGAAAGATGGACCGAGACCCGCAATTCGCCGAAGCATACACGAAGGAAATGAACAATCTGTTTGCTAAGAAGTACGCCGAGCGGATGGAGCCGGCGCCGAGCAACAAGATGTGGTATCTGCCGCACTTCGCAGTCACCAATCCGAACAAGCCGGGACGAATACGCCTGGTTTTCGACGCCGCGGCCACCTGCCAGGGCCGCAGCCTCAACGACTACATTCTAGAGGGCCCCGACAAACTCCAATCGATCTTGGGCATTCTATTTCGATTCCGAGAGGGAGCCTACGCCGTGACTGCCGACATACAAGAAATGTTTCTTCAAATCAAGTTACGCGAAGAAGACCGGCCGTCACAAATGTTCCTGTGGAGAGGCGCCAATCGCACACGACCTCCAGAAACATACGCAATGACGTCGATATTTTTCGGCGCTGCGAGCTCACCCTACTTGGCTCACAGCGTACGGGATTACAACGCCGAACAAAACCGCGAGCAGCATCCGATGGCCGTTGAAGAGATTACCACGAATCACTATATGGACGATTTCGTGTCGAGTTTCAACACAGAAGAGGAAGCCTGCGAAGCATCGAAGCAAGTCGCCGCCTCACACAAAGCGGGCGGCTTCACACTGCGCGGATGGAGCTCTAACGCGACTCGCCTCATGGAGTCGCTACCTACAGAGCTCCGAGCAACGACGCCCGCGCAGCTTGGCGGCGACAAGACGCAGAAAATTCTCGGATTGATGTGGGATCCGAACGCCGACGAACTCGGATTTAACACTAAAATGATCCGAGTTCCGGCCGACGTGCGAGAGCTACGCCGCACGCCTACAAAACGAGAGATGCTGAGCGCCGTGATGAGCGTGTATGACCCGCTCGGTCTACTCGCGAGCTACACAATCTCTGCGAAAATACTGCTGCAACGACTGTGGGAACTGAAGCTCGATTGGGACGCCGCCCTGCCGCCCACTGAAGCTGCCGAGTTCGCGGACTGGCTACGAGGGCTGCAATCCGTGGCCGCCCTACGACTGCCGCGCCCCTATGCCTCTACGGGGGGAGCTACGAAACGCGAGCTACACGTGTTCGTAGACGCCAGCGCTCAAGCCTACGCGGCCGTAGCGTACTGGCGCGAAGAAGAAGACGACGACGCCCGTGTGAGCCTCGTCGCTGCTAAGGCTAAAGTAGCCCCGACGCGACAGCTCAGCATACCACGCCTCGAACTGCAAGCTGCGCTCATCGGGGCGAGACTAGCTGCCAGCATCACTAAAGAACATCGTCTACGCATCGACGACACGTTCCTGTGGACGGACAGCAGAACCGTGCTACACTGGGTGCGCGACGACGCCCGCCGCTACAGCGCCTACGTCGCGCACCGTCTCGGCGAGATAGCCGAGACCACCAACGTCGAGCAATGGAGATGGGTGCCGACGAAACAAAACCCCGCTGACGACGCGACGCGAGCCGATAGCACACGCCGCCTCGACGCCGCCAGCCGGTGGTACTGCGGGCCGGACTTCCTACAACGTCCGGCCTCCGAGTGGCCGCGAGAGACGCCGACGCCGCCGCAAGACAACCACACAGAAGCCCAAGTTGCAGCCACACAAAGATGGGAGTCGCCATTGCCGGATGTCAGTCGGTTCTCTAAATATAACCGACTGATAGGCACGACCGCCCGCATGCTGCAGTTCGTGGAACGACTGCGGACTAGACAACCCACCGAGCTGCAGCAGAAGCACTTCAAGAACGCTGAACACATGTGGCTGCAACAGGCGCAGCGAGAGGACTTCCCGGCCGAGCTACGCGCGCTGTCCCGCGGACAGCCGATAGACAAGACCAGCAGAATATTCAAGCTCGACCCATACATCGATGAAGAAGATGGCCTGCTGCGGGTGCGCGGGCGTATCGACGCCGCGCCCGCTTACGTCAACCGACGCCCGGCCATCCTAGACGGCCGCAATCCATTTGTGCGGCTGTGGCTACAACGGGAACACGAACGAGCAGCGCACGCAAATCACGAGCGCGTCGTCAACGATGTCCGGCAGCAGTACTGGGTGCTACGCCTGCGGCCCACTGTGCGCGCTGTAGCGCACTCCTGCCGAACCTGCGTGCTTCGGCGCACGCAACCCCGCGTCCCGGCGCTGGGCGACCTGCCGCGAGCCCGCCTCGAGCCGTGCCAGCGCCCCTTCACCTACACAGCGACCGACTACTTCGGTCCTGTGTGGGTCACCGTCGGCCGCCGCCGAGAAAAGCGCTGGGTGGCGCTCTTCACGTGCCTGTCGACGCGCGCCGTGCACCTCGAGACAGTCCACACGCTGTCCACTGACTCCGCCATCATGGCCTTGCGGCGGCTGGCCGCGAGGCGCGGATGGCCCGCTCAAATCTGGAGCGACAACGCGACTTGCTTCCGGGCCGCGGACCTCGAGCTACGGGCGGCCTACGCGGAATGGCTGCCTGCGCTACGAGACTACGGGCTGTACCGCGGCCTGGACTGGCGATTCATCACCCCGGGCGCACCAAATCAAGGCGGCGCCTGGGAACGACTGGTGCGGTCTGTCAAGACCGCGCTAACGGCGACGCTACACACGCGGGCACCCAAAGAAGAGGTGTTCGCCACGCTGCTCGCCGAGGCCGAGCACACTGTCAACGCTCGGCCACTCACCCACGTGTCCGTCGACCCGGCAGACGACGAGGCGCTGACGCCCAGTCATTTCCTGCTGGGCGCGCCTACTGCAGCGCCGCTCGTCGGGCCCTGCCGAGAAGCCGACCGACGCACTTGGCGGGCCAGCCAGGCGCTCGCCGAACTCTTCTGGGCGCGGTGGGTTCGCGAGTACCTACCGACACTCGCGCCCAGGCAGTCATCACCGACGGGGATCGAGCGACGCATCCAGCCAGGCGACTACGTCGTGATAGCCGATCACACGCTGCCGCGCAACGTCTGGCCGAAGGGGATCGTCGTGGCTACGCATCCGGGCCCCGACGGAGAGGTGCGCAACGTCGAAGTCCGCACCAAAGGAGGAGTTTTTCGCCGGCCTGCGAGAAAACTAGCTGTCCTCCCCTTGCAACCCGAGCCTACGCGGGAGCTCGGCGGGGGGAGACTGTTACGGACAGCTAGGCAAAGCTAGCTATTTTATAAATAAATAATAATGTTGTAAACGGTTAGGCGAAATTAGTATTAAGATGAATAAATAATATATTTCCTTGTGTTCCTAAATGCCCTTAAAAGCGGCTATACTATGTGTATAACACTTATTTTCCTAAAAAACATTATTGTAAGAGAGCTCCCAAAAATAACTAACTAAAATAGTTAAAAGACCACGACGTCTTAAAGTAAACAAGTATGACTCATCGTGGTAATTTCCACTCGCAGCGCGAGACAAAGGAATCATGTTGTTTACATTTAATGTAAAACTTAAGGATAAAACTTAGAATATCCTGAAACTTTGTAATAACGTTCCTCATGAACATACAAGTAAAATCTCTATACATTATACCGGCCACAACTTGCTGCGAGCCCGGCAAACAAAGAAATAACACCACGCGCCGAGCACGGCGCGATATGAGGGACAAGAAAGGTGTAGATCTCGACCCGTGTGAGCGAGACGGCCTCTGAGTCGAGACAAAGAAATGATGTGAATTTTATTTAATTGTAATTAAACGGGAGCTCTCACATCAAAATCACTTACATATTTGTGTTCCACGAATAAACCTTTATGTTAGCTATAAGTTAAATTTAAGCTAAATGATGTATTATAAGTAGGAATCAGTAAAATGTAACAGAGCGGGCGTCCCCCTGAGAATGTAACGAACCTTGAACGAATTATATAAAAGGACGCCCGTTTCTGCAGAATTCATTGAGTTCATCTTCAGTCTGCGTAGAGTTACGACTCCGTAGTATTGAGTTCAAGTTCAACTTTGTAACACGTAGAGTCCCACTCCGTTTAGTGCGTTAGATCAACGGTCCGCCAATACAAGTTGTAACCAGTCTCTTTCATCCAAGTGTATTACCATCTTGTTAGTTAGTAGTGCGTAGTATCATCGATCCGCAGTGTAAAGGACTAAATTAGTTAAGATTTTAATTGTAAATTCGCGTGTTAATTTTGTGTGTTAATTTTAGTATACTCCGATCCTCTATTTTTTGTTAATTGTTTTGTGTTTGAATATATAGTGTTTTTCCGTTTATCCTTGCGTTTATTTTCCTACAGTAGTAAATCGAGCCATCTCATTTACACCATTTCTCTTCTACATTTCCCTGAGCTATCGTAGATGTCAGTGTTGGGACCCGGCCGACGAGGCATTCCTAACAACAGTTTTCATCTCATCATGCCTAAACAACTGTATTTATAGAGATAGTAGAATACTTAAGTATGATTAAGATCGAAACCTTACAGTACAGCGAATAAGCCACTCGTATTCCCGTACACTTACGAGCAGACACTGGATAAGTACATCCCAGTGTCGCGTCGCACAACACCATCTTTGTGGGATCGAACTCGCTGCGACGCGTCCGCCAGTTCCTTCAGATAATCCTTTGAAAGCATTGGTTCAGGCCAGGATTGCATGGGTAAAGCTACATTTGATATTTAGGTATTTAACCAAAGTATGTATATATACATAAGTAGTATGTAAATTGAATAGCAAATGTTTATATTTAATAAAATTCGTGTAATTAGATATCACCGAATTTTTATGTTACACGGTTCATTTTACAAGCTTTTATTTAGCTTGCATGGTATGTTTAAAGTATGTAGTTATGTTCGGGTGAAATCTTGCAACTCAATTTTGAAGCAGATATCGTTAACCGATTGAGCTAAAATTTTGCATACTTACTTAACTTTGATGACAATACAATAATATGGTACCATGGGGCTGATCTGATGATGGAGCCGGAAGGTGGCCATAGGAACTCTATAATAGAAAAAGCAATCCTACCGAACTTGGGCTCTTTAGAATTGTCTCAGTCAGCATTTGCTGGATATCTAAAGAAAAGTACAGTCGGCTATAAAAGCTTGCCACTAAAATGTCATTTTTGACAGAAACTTTTTCATTTGAATTTGAATTCATGGTTCAGTAAATAAAGTGATTTATTAAAAAAACATTCGAATTAAGTGGTAAAACAACTTAAAAACCTAAAACCTACACTAACCTAACTCTAGCCAAGGTCGGTCATAGTTCAGTTCAAATTGAAAAATGTAATGGTCCAGGCAGGGTTCCAACCTGCGTCCACCGAACCTGGTGCGAGAGCTATTGAACAACCAGTTGCTTCTGCATGCCTTAGGGTGGCATCGTAGAGCCATCTACCGTAAAGAGAGACTTACTAATTGGCACCATCGTCTCAAATTATGTTGAGAATCAATAGTAACAATATGCTACACCCAAATTATTATTTTTTTAAACATCTGCTAACGTAAACCAAATGTTTACAACTACTTATGAAAATGTCTGATTCTGATTCTGATTCTGAACTAAGCGAAAAATAATAAATTGTTTCAACAGTAAGTACGTCCACAACGAAAGTGTTAATAATAATAGACAGAACACATTTTAAAATTGTAAATAATTTCGAATCGATACAAAAGATGAAATAAGTTATTACTTCAGTTTGTATCTAAGACACTCACGATCAGAGACTAAATAAATAGCTCCGTCCTACGATTGTACACAAAGGCAAGTGTCTGCAAATAGCACCTTTGTGAGGATCAAATCGGCGACACGACGTGCCGGCTAGTTCTTTTGTGATAATCCTACTTAGAGAGCATCGGTTTAGAGTAGGGCTTACACAAATCATTGATGATATACCTAAGCTAGCTAAACAAGGACTTTACAAATAATTCCAAGGATGACACAATATATTTTGACTGTTCAGCACATTACAGCACAGAACGTAGGTAAGGGTGCTGGTTGGCAGCATTCGCTTGCAGTGTAACAGTTTATTATAATTATTGCATTTGCTTAGGAGTAATTCAACAGCTCGTTCCCTTATGTTACGTAATTTAGACGAATATAATCTTATTTTTAGATTCCATCACAATTCGCAACACGCGTTCTGTTATGAGCTCACCAAATAACGGTTTTTTTTTCAAAAATGATGTTTCTTTGTATTTAAGGCTTAAAAATGATGTTATTTATTCATGAAAACATAAGTCAAGAAGCGTTCAAAACGCTCCTGAGCCTTATCAATTTATGTATGTATGTATGTAAACACTTTATTGTACCGAATGAAATAAAATATGAAATGAAATGAAATATCATATGAAATAATTTATAAAACAAGAAATACATTAAAACAAAAAAAACATGTACAAAGGCGAACTTATCCCTTTAAGGGATCTCTTCCAGTTAACCTTTAAGTAAATGAGTGCTAAACACAAAATGTAAACATTTATCGTCACATTACGTGGTGAATGCACCCTTAAGAATAAATAATTATTACTAACAGAACTGCTTTACAGTATGGTCAAGTATAGGAACACAAAATATTATACATTAAAAAATCTACATCGGTGAAACTGTTAAGATGGAGTATCTTAACATTATACCAATTTACCCAGAAGCTACGACACCTTATCCAGACAACGGCTCCAATATAATTCCACCCCTTTTGACACGGGGCCTAATAAGCGACTATCGGTTCCGTTAAGGCCCTTTTTCACAAAGACTGTTAAGGCCCTTTCTCACAAAGAGCGACGCTTTGTGCTGAACCAACGACCCCCGCACAATAAGGCCTAGGCCGATTAGAGAGGCAATTTTTGTGGGTCTATGACGGTATAAAAATAACTTATCTATACAAGATGCACATGTATCGACGCCGGAAGAAAAACATTGAAATTTTTGCCGTATTTCGCTTTTCGTACAGCGAAATTCCATATAAATACCTATGTAGCGCATTCTCTTTACAGTGCAATTTTGTGGGATGTATTTAAAAGTTAGTTATTTTAGCTGTGTTGAAGCAACAACATTGAAACATTAACGACTTGCCAATTAATATCGACGCTGGAACGACTAATTGACTAACGTGCATTTACGAAACTTTACAGTAGAACAAAAACAAAGTATTTTTTTCGGAAAAAAAATCATAACTTTTTTTCTTTTTGTTATACGATAAAATGATGTATCGACGGGTAGAAGATAATTGCGATGAAAATTTAACTATGATTGCTATTTTTCGAAATAACGTGTATTTTAGAAATAAATTGCACGTTAGCCAATCGGCCTCTAATTGCGAAGCGGGAAAAAGGCTTAACTGCCATTTTTAGCATTTCCTTCAGTACGGGTAGTTAACTAAAGTGAGTGTTAACTTCAAACATTAAACCATAAAAATGCATAACTAGGCTAGTATTACAAAACTGTAACCGAATAAAAGGCATTACTGAACATTTGCTCCATTTAGCAAGTCATGTATAATATCTTAAGAAACACTTGCACTCAGGGACGTATTTACCCTAGGGCGATCCGGGCTATAGCCCGGGGCGCCAAACCGACAGGGGCGGCGTAGGCGCCCCTGGCCGATTGCATTTTGTTTTGGTATTGGCGCCTTTCAACCAACTATTACTTCTCACCTTTTTTTTGTCAATCCACAATTTAAAAATAACAAGAACTAGTTAGTCTTGGTCGAAAACATGCTTGTAAGTTTGTCAATATCTTCGGGGCGCGTCTGTAAGTAAGAACATGCTTCAAATATAGGGCGCGGGCGCCGAGCGAGGTCGCGGAGCGGGGCAATAGGCTATACCACGGCTATACATATATCAGCGTTGCCAGATCGGATCTTTTTACACTATGTATATCTGTCAATTTTGTTACTACGTACCCCCGCGCCGAAAAATTTCGCTCTCGCTGCGCTCGCGTTTTCATCTGATCGTGTTACTACGCACCCCCGGGCCAAACATTTCGGGCTCGCTGCGCTCGGGTTAATATCTATTTCTGTTACAATATACATATACTATGCTACGTAGTCTACGTACGTTTTTTTTCTGATTGTGTTAATTTCTGTTACAATATACATATACTATGCTACGTAGTCTACGTACGTTTTTTTTCTGATTGTGTTACTTACGTACCCCCGCGCCGCAAAATTTCGGGCTCGCTGCGCTCGCGTTATTATCTATTTCTGTTACAATATATACTATACTACGTACGTACGCCGGTACCCCCCGCGCCGAAAAATTTCGAGCTCGCTGCGCTCGTGTTTTCATCTGATTGTGTTTACTACGCACCCCATCGCCGAAAAATTTGGCGCTCGCTGCGCTCGCGCTTTCATCTCATTTTGTTATGCTCAATAATGTTTTTTTTCCTATGACCCAACCCTTACACTTGCTATATCTAAGTGCTTGATTGACACAACTACCATTATATAAAAAAAAAACGTGAAATATTTCTTGGACTTCTGGGGCGGCGAAACTTATAAGCCCGGGGCGCCAAATTTCAAAATACGTCTCTGCTTGCACTAAAGTAAATCCTTTCTTTCGTTTTTGTGCCATAATGAAAACTAGAATTAATTGTTAAATTTCCGATATGGAGTCTTGAATTAAGTTTAATTTCTGCAAATCTTCCATTTAAGATTAAAATTCGCTTAATAATAGAACATGGCTTCAATATAGACGGGTAGGATTATTTTAAAGGGCTTAAACTCATATAAAAAAATAATTTACTATGATCACGTATGGATTATCTCCTTGCTAGTTCGAAATATATGTCGGGCCGTTCCTGGCAAAGTTTATGTTATAAGAAAATCTTATAATAACATTACTTAACCAGAATGGCTATAATTATGTAACAGAATAATATGGAACATAGAGAAATGGAGCCAATTAAAAAAAAACTTGGCTGCACCAGTTTTATGTTCTTCTGAGGTGCACATTGAAATTTTCGTGCACAATCTTCTTTTCATCTCCTATCAAAGTATTAAGCATGATCTTGATAATTTTATTTCGGTTAGTACGAAAGACAGGCATTTTTTTGCTATGTCCAGACATTGCCAATAAATTATCTTGACACTAAAAAATAATAATAAGTCCATCAGGTGGCGGGGATGGCCCTCCTTTTTTATGTCATAGGGAGCAAACGTGCAAACGGATCGCCTGATGGAAAGCTATAACGGTCGTCCATCGCCCACCTGCAACACCAGAGGAGTTACAAGTGCGCTGCCAGCACTTTCAAGTGGGAGTACGCTCATTTCTTGAAGGTCATATCGCCCGGAAATACCGCAAGCGACATTTCATTTCACAATGCAGTCGTGCGAGTCAAGAAATTTCTAGTAAAACGCACAGTTGTGGACTGCTAACTATCTAAGTGGTGAGAGTTATATATGTAAGTGATAAAAGACGCAGAGAGAGGCTACATCTCTACGCAGCGCCAAGGAGTCAAGGCGATCTGAAATTCACTGGTAGCCGTCGATACGAGTCACTCTCCGTTGAATGCGGTCTAGAGGGAGAAGCTGGTACCATATGTACTTGATCGCCCTAGCCAAAAGATAAGAACAGTATTCCTGGTCTGCAGGATTTGATAAGGATTGAGAGAGGTATTTTCCAAGTTGACAAATTAAGTCCTCAGTCCTGATTCAGCTCATCACTCTGCTCAAGGATTCGGGACTAGGTTAACCCCCTCTTAGAAGCCGGGAATTCCCGGCTTTTAAGAGGGGGTGAGGTCATTTCTCATCTGCTGTAAATGGACGACCTCAAGCTGTAACTATGCACCAAAACACCACAATATGGTGGAACTACTGTACAGTACAGTAACTGAAACCTTTAGTCGCGCCCTCAAATGGAACGGAACGGCGCCATCGGAACGGAACGGAACAGACCTATCTCCGAAGTTGGAACCTACAAGTACCTTGGTATGACACAGTCATTGGGTATTGCGGGCGGAAACATTAGGCAGGCGTTAAAGGACCGTTTTTTTGGTCGCTTGACAACAGTATTTAACAGTATTTTGTCCGGTGGCGATCAGGCGTGCACTTGTGATACCCCTCCTTGCTTACTCCTTTGGCGTACTAAGTTAGACTCAGACCGAACGAGACGCTCTGAATCAGAGGGTCCGTCAGATGCTCACTACACATCGCATGGGGCAGCCACGCTCACCAGTTGATGAGACTGTACATCTTACGTAAGTGTGGATGCCGTGGCTTTTTAAACGCCAAGGATAACTGCCAGGTGTACAGTCTTAGGAAGCATTTCCTAAACAACGAGTGTGCAATTTATCACGATGTAGTAGCAGTTGACAAACGCCTCACCGCTCTCTCCTTGACAAACGAAAACTGGCGCAGACCAAAGGTGCTTCACATTGATGACCGCAGGTATGTATGGAAGAGCAGGGAGCTACACGGATGGTTCTACAAGGCCCGGGGCCCGATGTAGATCCGCTCGCGTCAATGAACTGGCTACGCTTTGGTTCAGCTGATTTCTAGGGGGAAACCGAAGGTTTTGTCTGTGCAATTGCGGACGAAGTAATGATGATGAACAACTACCGGAGATATATCCTGAAGGACAGTGGTCGACATTTGTCGGGCATCTCGCCGTCACATCTTGCTAACGGCGAGTGCTTCCACAGACATAACTAAGTAGCCAGGATCATTCACCAGCAATTTGCTCTTCGATACGGTCTTGTGGAGTCTGAGGTGCTATACTACAAGTATGCACCGATGCCAGTTCTCGAGACAGGTCGTGCCACGCTCTAGTGGGATCGATCTATCACCACAGACAGGCCTATAGACAGGCCACAGACAGGCTTATTGTAGCCAACAAGCCTGATATCGTGTTGGTAGATGGATCCAAGCACCATCAGACAGTACTCGTCGACATCACCATCCCGCATGACGAGAACCACTTGGGCTTTGCCCCGCTGCTAGCGGCACCCTAGGTTAATATAAAGTATATTTGTCAGTTATTTTGTATATTCTACTTTGGTATAAATATATAAAAAGTAAAATTATTTTGTATATTTAATATACCATTTGTACAATTGTTGTATGAAAAACCTGTCCAAAGAAATGTGAAATGAGTGAATAAGTGGCAAAACTTTATTAATTACATCCCTACATTTGCACAAGTAAGACGGTAGGGTCCTAGGGACTTACACCCCCGCAACATGCACGCGCAGAAATAACGACCATCGGACGCGTTAATAAAACTCAATACTGCCTACTCACATGTGCTTTTGCACGGTTCGTTTGTTAAAAATAATACCTATTTACAAAAAGGCGGCTTGCCAATTATTTACCTATTTTGTGAATAAATATCATAATAAACATTTATTTCAACTTAAGTGTGTCTTCGTTAATTCACGCAGTCAAAACAGTTCAATGTAATTAACACTATTTAAAACTAACCCGATATTCACGAAAAGTAAAATGGACTCTCGATCAGCCAAATTTGGCACGTAAGTCGACACATCCTTCCTCGAGTAGCTTTGACCGACGACTAACGAGCCGGACCTCTCCTAAGTTCTTGAAAATTTTTACGCTTACCCGCAGTATTTTATTTTTATGGAGCCCAGAATGAAACGGTTAAACTTCGGATGTAACATTATAATTTTCTAGACTATTAGCGTAAATACCATAAACTTGTGCTTCACCAGTTGGGATAAACAGCTAACGTGCAATACCCCATGTATCACGATTTTAGAAAAAGGTCTAACCTCCACTAAAAGCATTTTTTTGACCCCAGCAAAATGGTTATTTAGCCAACGGGAATGAAATTTCCGAAAACAAAAACCGCTAAAGGCAAAAAAATATTTTACGTTTTAACTAACGGGCATTTTTTTTAAATCTCGACAAAATGCTGGCTCTTTAGGCAAAAGTTTTTTAGTAAATCTACTTTTTCTGAATTGCTAACAAGCCAAAAAAGTCCTCCGATCGAGCTCAAACCCGGCTCATTAGACGCAGAAAAATTCACCGATTTCAACGGTGTATATAACTCCATTTGCCCAAAAATGGCTCGTTAGTCAATTAGTCATTCCAGCGTCGATATTTTAATGAAAATGGCGAAAATACCTGATACCCCTGAATGAAATTTTATAAGCATTCGGACAAGCAAGCGCAGCTTAGGACGTCCACCTACAAGATGGACAGAAGACCTTATAAAGGTCGCCGGAAAGCGCTGGATGCAGGTCGCTTCCAACCGGTATATATGGAAGTCCAAAGGGGAGGCCTATGTTCAGCAGTGGACGTCCTATGGCTGAGATGATGATGATGATGATGATGTTCGTATATTACCGCCACATTATTAAAGCGGTTGAAATGGTTCTAAACGTATCGCCTGAGAAACAAAAATAAAAAAATTTAAATTATATTTTCCCTCGTGCACAAAGTTGCTTCCGTAAGTTACACACAAGAATACCACGATAAATTGATAATCGTGAAAAACAACCATTTTATACGTAGGTATATTTACTCTGGAAATACATTTCTCAGATCTAACATCCCCATAAAAAGCCCATTGTATCATATCAGACATGATGTGAAATTAGTTGTCCTTAGGCACCTGTGCCACTAACAGCGAGGGCGAGGCTGTTTTCTTTTGTACCCAAAAAAACCACCATGAACAAAAGGATAATGGTAATATTCGCTCGTTTTATTCTGATCAAGGTGTGAATATAACTTAATAAAGTGATAACAGTTAATTTAAAACTGAATTTATGAATAATACAATATCACTATATAACAGCAGTCAGTGAGTAATTTTAATTTTTGCTCACGTCTACCTAATTTATTAAATACAGGATAGTTTAGTATTCTCATTTTTTGTCTCCTGCGTTATCTTAATATAATTACTTAATGTTACAAAAAATCAAGTACCTATATGTATACTGACAATTTCCAGGCTCCCTTTGAAATATTTTAAACGAAAAAGCACTAAAACAAAGAAAAAAATGTGCATGACCCACGCACCTCAATCCACTTGCCGCCATTATGACACGTGCTTTACACCGACATTACATCATTTATAGGTTATTATCGATAGCAATTTACTGCGAGAGGGCATTCGATTGGAATTATAGGCGACCAAAGAATGGGCAGTAAAACGTGGGGGAACTCACGAGAGGTAAAGCGCGCCGTGATGACCGTAAGGGTTTGAAGATATGTTCAGTATCCACGTACGCTTGTAATGGTCAGGTTTACTGGCCTTTAGTGGCTGTAACTTAGAGAAAACTGAGACTGTGCCTAAAATTTGTAAATTTATAAAATTTTATCGGAAAGTAATTTCTTTAGGCGAAGGGTTATTTTTGGGGAAAAATCTTAATAGCATAGCATAGAGATTTGGATTACAATCTATTTTCTAATCAAAAATATGTACGGCTTCACCACGGGATTGGTGGAGTCCTAGTAACGGGTGCTTCCAATGGTCAGCATTCCTGGTTGTATATGACTATGCCTTAAAATAAGCTGAAGCTGAGAGTTGCTGAGACCGTAATGAGCTGAGTTGCGTCGTCGTGAGATTGAAAAATGTCTCGTCATAGCTTGCTTTTAAAATGACGTAACGTTATTTTGAGGTAAGTATCACTGCATCATTAAAAGTTCACGATCTATCCTATCACGTTGAAAGATCTGTGATTACGAATGATTTGATACGAAGGGGCCATAATTTACTCGCCAGTCGCCGCATCACGCAAATTTTTGAATAATATGATACGTCCTGCCACCTGGCGTAAAGCGTCGTTCCAACGAATCTGAGTCCCGCTAGTGCGGGACTCAGAGAGTGCGGGAGTTATATAGTTATAACTGCCATAATTTCCCTCTCGCCCTAAAACTTCTCGTTTCGCATGACCCATCAGATAAGCCTGATACAAGCCAAATGCAAAAGAGCTTTTGGACACTACAGTCCAATAGTACTTATGACTTTTCATTCTGCAGCTTTGCTAAAGTTGCCTTAGGTTTGACGAAATCAGGAGTAGAAACGGGAAAGCTCCAAAAAAGTCACAGTGAAATCTAGTTACGACATTATCACGACTGTTACTCAATTTTATTTAACTTTGCTTACTGTAATTAAATCAAATCAAATATAATGTGCTGATTAATTGAATACCGTGATTTTATCACACTTTGTTGTTCACGTTCTTCATATTGCTAATTAGGTGCTTTTGGACGAAATATTTTAGATTAAACATTTTCTAAGGAGTGCAATACGGTGACGTGGTAGATAAATGTGTTTCTTCCTTCCTACAACATGGGATCTTTCAAACCAAGCGTGAAAAAGCGTCTCTCGGGCTAACATGGCCGTGTCAACTGACATGGCAACGTTGGTATCTTGTCCGCTCCCATTCGACTTGGGCTCCCCTTTCCCTGAGCTGAAGTGGAGTCGCTATGCTGTGCCGATATAAAAAAATGTGGTGAACAAAATAGATATAACTTGGAGCGTAGACAACGTATAACATTATAACTTTAATTCTTGCACAATTTTCTAAATGTATTCTTCGACTTTTTCTACTATCCAAAGATTGTCAGGAAGAGATTCCTGATAACAGATTCACAGTCAAAGACTGAAGTCACAGTGACTTAAACGGACATTCCCAGTAATTTTTTATCGTGACATAACTTATCATCTATCTCTAATCGGGAAGGAACTAGGTGTGCGCGAGTTTGACATTGCGTCGGTCATAGCATTCATATATATGTTTTTTCACCTCACCAGCTCAAACATGGCGATTTTGCTGTCAGACAACAGTGAACAAAATGCAATTTTGTTTCGAGCGTGAGTAGAAAGTAGCTTTTTATTATTTTTTTTCATTTTTGACCACGAGTTGCCATTTCTCGGCCAAAGGTTAATTATAAAATTCGAATCATTCGAATTTCGATGCACTTTGTCTCTTTTATATCTATATGAAAAAGAGAATGATAAAAACATATCAATTCGAATTTCGATTTTCGAATCCGACATCGAATAAAAACACGTTCCGATACGCGTTATACCATAAAATAAAAAATAAAATACCCGAGGAAGTTTTAATTACTTACAACATATTGTTTTTATGGGCTGAATGTTTAAATAATAGTATCTTTTATATAAAATCAGATAGATTATTGTTTAAATAAGATAAGGTTTTTCAACTTTATACTGTAATTATCCGTACCAATAATTAATGATTTCACCAATTGGTCACAGTTTCGAAACGTATTTAAAAAAAAAAAAAAATGTTTTTTCTTTTGTATTTATTTAGTTTGGTGACGAGTAAAAATATCAATCAAACTATAAACAAAATCTCGCAATAAGCACCTAATGTATCTGCTAAATCTTCCAATTTGATCAAATAATGACAACCGTGGTGGTTGTGTGGGACTGCTGGTATTTCTCAGTTACCTGGGTACGATTATCTGACAAGATTTACTCTCGGGTGATTTTGTTAGCTTGGACGAATTACCTGAAACAAATAACATAAAAAGTTAAATAACGGTCGTGGAATTTGTATTTGATATGTAGGTCAATTATATTCAAATCAATCTAGTCCCAACAAACGAGCTGAAACGAAGATACTTCGGTCGCTCAGTCAATTACCACATTCGGATTACAAATACATACATTTAGATTTAGATGGCTGAATTGCTGGAGGACTTGTCGGAGATGTTGCGGAGCCTAAATGTTTCTTCCAGACGGGTGGGTCTGGGAATGAATGTGGATAAAACTAAAGTTATGTTCAATTCATTCGTAGACCCAATACCGATCACCGTCGATAATGTTAGCATCGAAGTTGTTAATGAGTACACGTACACTAGGCCAGGTAGTCCAGTTAGGTAGAAACAATTTCGACAAAGAAGCTGACAGAAGAATCAGGTTGGGCTGGGCAGCATATGGGAAGTTGCGCCATATTTTGCAGTCATCATCACTGCCCCAGTGCCTTAAGTCCAAAGTCTTCGACCAGTGCGTCCTTCCGGTCCTTATTTATGGGGCCGAGATGTGGACACTAACAAAAGGCCTCGTCCACAAATTCCAAGTTGCTCAGCGAGCTATGGAGAGGGCTATGCTCGGAGTTTCTCTGAAGGACAAAATCCGGAACCAGGAGATCCGACGGAGAACCGAAGTGACCGACATACTTAGTCCTAAAGATATGCAAGTTGAAGTGGCAGTGGGCGGGGCATATTTGTCGTAGAGCTGATGGTCGATGGGGCCGACGAGTTCTAGAGTGGAGACCAAGAACGACACGGCCTGTAGGACGGCCTCCCGCCAGGTGGACCGACGACCTAAAAAGAGTGGCGGGAAGCGGTTGGATGCGGAAAGCTGAGGACCGGGTATGGTGGCGCGAACTGGGGTAGGCCTATGTCCAGCAGTGGACGACTCCGGGCTGATGATGATGATGATGATGACATTTAGATAGATTAGCGTGAGTTTTAGATTTTTTAAATTTCAGATGGCTTATGCGATTGCTCTTCACCTAAGTATTTGTTTGTGCGTGTTCTAAAATACTTAAGAGCGCATGCCCCGACGATTTTTGCGCTCCACTTAAATCATTGTTGTTTCAGCCGCCCGCCGCTCAATCATCTGAAATAGTGCGCGCACGATCGCTCGACACACTTCAGACGAGCTAGGATGAATATTGCGCGTACTTTCGTCACTACATCATGGCAAAAAAAAAAATGAATAATGTTCATGGTATTATAACGTAAAGCGTCTCAATTCAGAATCAAATTTCATCACAATTATGGCAACTTGATCTGCTGTTGCAGTAACGGCCCGGCCACGACTTCACGTGACCAGCGACAGCGCAGCGATGAGCTACGAGCCGCCTCGCGCGTTTGCCGCTCTACTTGTTTCCACGCCGCCCCGCTCGCCGACAAGACACAAATCGAACAATGATGTTGTAATGCAAAAAGCTGAGTGGCCAAAATGCTCGAAATTTTGACCGAAGCCTGTGTACCTGTGCCACTACAACTGGCGAACAAGCGCCAATTTTGAACGAACAATAGCGGAAGGCGCAGCTGAGTATTCAAATGGGCGCTGTTGCGGGCTAATAGTGTCGTGCCGCTAGTAATTCGCGTTAGGAGGATATATCACTACTCTGTTTCCCAGACTATCATTTTACGTTAAGTTTACACCTGGTAACTATGGCGGCGGATGCAAATGAAGTCCAAACTTAATGTAACCGACCTACAAAAATCGAGGTTTGGTTCTCGTCTGTTTCCTCCTCCAAAACTTAACAAATCTTTAAGTTTTTTTTTTAAACTGACTGGGATTGAAATATTCGGTGTCAAAACATTTCGGTTTTTGCGCAAATGATTATAGAATTTGTGTATTAGGCGGCTGTTTGCGGCGGAATAACAGACGCCTAGTACACAAATTTATTTATTATTTATTGCACAAAATAAAAACTTATCGTACAAAATGCGGTCTTAATGGCATGAGGCATTCTCTACCAGTAATCGAAATGGTCCGATAGAGATCATTTCATTCCTATTCAGTTCATAACATTTGAAAATTGGTTAAATATTGGAGGAAGAAACAGGCGAGAATAAAATCTCAATTTCTCTGGAAAAATTAGCGGTGGTATTTCCTCTTAAGGTGACGTGGCGTAGATGTGGATTTTAGCGCATAGCTCTCCAACCGAACAAATACAAGTTGGACTGCATGCTTGTTTGTCCCTTGTTGGCACATAAAAAGTAGCTACCCGCCACGTTGCCGATCCAACGAACGGAAATACGCCCCCGTGGGCTGTAAAACGAATAACGACCCAATTTTCGCGTCTACATCGCGAAATATCCACGTTTACTCATTTTTATTTCGACTGCAATATTGCTTGTAGTGTATATGTAATTGTAAACTGGAATATTAACATTTGAACCGCAAAAACAATAGGTACTAGGAGTTCGTTAATGAATATAGGGATGGTGATTACGTGTCTACAATTTGTTTACTGTTGAAAATTAATTGATCGATGGCATTACAATATCTGATGGATATAATATGGATCATTGATTCGAAATAAATAATTTAAATTAGATTGGATTGGATAATAGTTCAGCAACAGATAGTAGATTATTTGACAAGGGGCTAAAACAAGCCATTGCGACACGAGGTAATTATTTGGACGAGCAAATTATTGAACAAAATCGGTCGAGCCGTTTTTGAGTTATCGCAAAATTTCATAATTTTCTTTAAAAGGACGTAAGTTGACTTCCAGAAGGTAATAAGTAATTACAGTAACTTTGGCGTTTACGACCTTTTTTCGTCTTTCCGTCTTTGACCGTCTCTTGTGAAGGATGAGCAACTACGGAACCCTACACTGAGCGTGGCCCGACATGCTCTTGGCCGGTTTTTTACTTAATCGTCTTATTTAAATAATATTGATTTCCCGGCTAAGGCCAATAATATACATTTTTTTTTATTTGTGTTAACGCCTTTTTAAAATAATGAACGATTTCGCGGTCCAGTTTTACTACATTAATGGGAACATTTCCAAGCAAGTTGGAGAAAAATAAATAAATATCGGGACACCTCACACAAATCGGTCTAGTCTCACAGTAGGCTTGCGTTACAGGCACTAAACGACGATATATTATGTACATACATACTTAGATAAATATATATTCAAATACATACACAACATTCGTGAACCAAGAACAAATATTCGAGTTTACCTATAGCACAACTGTAATTTGCCCCTGCCGAGATGCGAACCCAGGTCCGTCGTATCAGTAGGCAGATGTACTACCACTGAGCCAACCGTGTCATCTAAGTTTAAAATACCTATATGAAATTTGTTAACTATACTTTATTTTGGACTAGCGACCCGCCCCGGCTTTGCACGGGTGCAATGCTATATTATGCATGTATTATACACCTTCCTCTTGAATCACTCTATTTATTAAAAAACCGCATCAAAATCCGTTGCGTAGTTTTAAAGATCTAAGCATACATAGGGACAGACAGCAGTTAGCGACTTTGTTTTATACTATGTATTCGCGACGAACCACAGCAGGTGATCACGTAAACAACACAGATCACACGAAGCACTCTGAATCTCAACACCTAATGAGGATTCCGTAATGTAGTCGAATTTGTCGGTAATGGAAGTGTTCCGGCGGCGTTATCGGTTGGCGGCGACGAGACTTTCAATAATTCGTCGACACACAGCCGGACACATCGGCAAATGTTGGATGGTTGTGAATACTAAATTCGATGAACATAATAAGTTATAGTTTGTACAAGGAGAAGAGACAGACAGACAGACAGCGGAGTCTGAGTAATAGGGTCCCAGTTTTTTACCCTTTGGGTACGGAACCCTACTATTACTAAGACTAAGACTGCGCTGTCCATCCGTCTGTCTGTCTGTCCGTCTATATCTGTCTCATGAATCGTGATAGCTAGCCAGTTGAAATTTTCACAGATGATGTATTTCTGTTGCCCACAATATGTTAAGTTAACTATGCACCTCATTAGAATGCGGCGCCATTCATACTCCGTGCAAACCCTAACCTGGCCAGTTAAGATGAGAAGTACGGAACCTTCGCTGCGCGAGTCCGACCCGCACTTGGCCGGTTTTTTTTTTATATTTTGTATTATAGATAAATATTCGAACAGGTCAAACCAAAATCCCGCGTGATTGAAAGGCGTATTTTGGTGTACTATCCATCGGAAATGATATTCACCGTTTGACTAGCTTACCCAACGACACGACCGTGTGTCCCAGCTGTAACCAATATCCATCGGGATCGTCAAATTTCCATGATCAGGAAATGGGATGCGATCAACACTCCAGCATGCTCCGCGAGGATCCGCTGGAAACTTATCAAGATTAATGACCCAGCTTCACAGAATACTTCCTACTCTGTATTCATAGAAGGATGTAAGCGACTGAAGTTTGCGAATCATTTACGCTTTTTCGACTAGAAGTTAGAGATTGAGATAAATGGTTGTCATTTAGGTTTGTTTGCGATAGCGTAGAGTGATTGTTGTGCATAAACTCAAATTATGCATCATTGCGATCTTCAACGCCATATTGTTGTTTTTATTTTACTGATACGACTATGACTTCAAATTGTGAAAAAATGAAAATAATTTACTTACTAAGCAAATGTTAATTTGTATGCACTAGGTCTTCTCCAGTGTTTAATAGAAATTAAACCCAGACTACAGTCTTATGAAACACGCATTATGCAATGTAAGTACAATGTGCTACAAACTAGACGTCACAATCGTTCCTCGCCCCACGTTCCCCGTGTTGCCACTAAAAACCACGAAAGAACCAAGATGCTTTATAACACAATACATTCTTTAGATTTGCTGTACTCTTAAAAAAGTGATAGTTCAATACGTTTTCTTCTTTCCGAAGGGTATAAATCTGACGAGAAGGACAGCTTTTATAAGACGGTGGTCGAGTTACTATGCTAGGAGAAACATCGGCCAATATTGACTCAGTGTTTACGGAAAATAACATTGTGTTACCTTAGAAACTTATTGCACTACCCATCTCCAAGTGGGAAGCATCGACAGCTGTTATGACGGTGATCGATCGGACAATATTTGCACAGTGTAGGCGCAAAAATCAGTCTTCGCGTTACCTCAGAAATATCTCGGTTGGCCCATGCCTATCCGCACCTTCGGCATGGACAGCTGTTATAACTGTGATCGAGTTGTTTTGCCGAGGGAACATTGGTCAATATTGGTCTTTATACGCGCAAAAACAATCTTTCTGACTTACACCTCGACTGAAAGGGAGGATGTTCTCGAATCACTTACAAATCATTATCATCTTCAGTAGCTTTTGTTTTATTAGGAGATAATACTATCCAAAAAAGTCTGTATTTTTTTTACTTACCTTTAATGGTATCCTTGATAGTCCGAAATAAAGAATTTGAATTTGAATTTGAATTTGAATTAGTCGAAATTTTATCGGTAGTTTATAGGAAGTTAGTATACATAGCGGTCCCCATGGAATAATACCTACGCAACGTACTTTATTTACCCAGCCATATCGCCCCAGGTTATTCACCGAACTTGCAGCCGCGATCTAAAGTCAACAGTGTACATAGGCACGAGTACATATATGTGAACGGGAGAACTATCTAAAGTCAACAGCGTATCGGGTGCTAACAAAACGGTTAAACTCAAGGGACATCTTGCGCCTCTCACACATTCCTAAGAAAGGTCGAGTTGTACCAGCCAGTTCACTTTTCCATCTTGAACCATTAATACAAAGATCAAAGCATTATTGAAAGGCTTTGCACTTCTTGTTAACTTTCTAGTCAGTCTCAATTCATCCATATTGCCACGGCCTAAGTAAGATAAAGGGGTTGAAAACATAAAAAAACGGCCATTTGCGAGTCAGACTCGCGCACCGAGGGTTCCGTGCAATGTGATATACCCAACTAAAAATTTCAGGTATTCGCAATTTTTCCTTTATCTGTGGTATAAGACGTTGCTTCGTATCAATTTTTTAAGTTTTAAGTTTAAAATTTCAAGATTCTGAGTTCACGGGAGTTTTAGGTTTTGACTGTAGGTTTTGATTCCCTTGCGAGTGTCGAAAATTTGCAGCATAAACGGCTGCATCTTTTTTCACAGCTCCAAGGGACAGTAGACTTGAGTATTTGATATGAATTTCAGCTTGATACCTTCACCCGTTCCTGAGAAAAAGGGTCCTATAAGGGTTCCGTGTTTTCCTTTTGAGGTACGGAACCCTAAAAAAACAAATTTCTACCACATCGAAACAACCTCGCATGGTGTATAGCTCAGAGAGCCACTAGAAGTATTTTAGAATTTTAGGTCCCTTAGTTTAAGATACTGTTGGACCTTATACGACATATGATCGAATGTACACAGTTTAGAATGTACACCGGTTTTATCTAGTGTTGTAATGTTAGACTATGTGCAGCCAGCAATATAAATAAACCGATTCAAACAGAGCCGTCGACACTCTCTCACGTTAATGGGTCGCATTTGTCCCTGCGTCGACCGGTTCATTTCACTATTAGTTACCTCTTCATATTAATAGAGCGATTTATTCTGCACTCGAACAAACTAATTGAACCAATTCATTGCTTCTCGGATAATTTAAACGTCGATTTGTTGAACGACTAAGCGGTGAAAGCCATGATTACCCGCATTGACTAGTCTAGTCGTGGCGTCCAGGGAAATCAGTAATACAATATTAGAGAAAGAACACGATTAAAAATAATACCAAGTACACATGATAAAACATTAACAAATTTTCAACGCATTACAAATGATACATTTTAACGTCGAATAGCAATACAAACTTGAACGCATACCAATTTTTCACATACAAAAGTTCACAACGGCCAAGATAAGCTGATTTCTCATTAAAAATAAACAGCAAAAATGTCATAAATACTTCGTGAAAAACAATAAAACATTGTCAAAGTTAATAATTTCGCAGAAACCACTAGACAGAAACATAATTTAGCGGCAGAAATATCCACCCATTGTGGCGAAAATAGAAGTAACATCCATTATTTATGAAACAGCTGCTTTAAATGTGAGTCTAAATGAGCGGAACATTTTCTTAGCTACCATGAATATGCATGCAATTGTTAACCTTTGAAATGTATATGCAAGTCAAATACCAACAATGAAACGTTGAATTGATGAAAAATCTCCTATAAAAATAAAGCTTTAAACAGTGGAACCGATTTTCTTGCTTGAATCGTAATCGGATATTTTATACACACACAAACGTCAAGCTTACAACACTTTTCTGTTGGTCTTTATCATCATCAGCTGTGAGACGCCCACTGCTGGATAAAGGCCTCCCCCAAAGTTCTCCAAAACGATCGGTCTTGTGCCACCCTCAACCAATTTCTTCCGTCTATCCTAACCAGGTCGTCGGTCAACCTTATTGAGGGCCTTCGCACGGTGCGTCTTCCGGTCCGAAATCACCACTTAAGTTTGGCGACTGTCTGAGCTATATCATCACCCTGGTTCTCATAGCAAGGAAACTCTGAGCATAGCTCGCTCACTTTTCCTTGGTTTTTAAAGAAAAGTTTAACCTCAATTCCACGCAACAAACATAAGGGGACAAGAGCGCTAGTGGGCAAAAGTAAGATAGTGTTACTGGCGTTAGTATTTAGTATAACATCAGTGATTTTTGATATTTCGATAATTATGGTAGGTCCGCTTACCGCGCCGGCGCACTAGTCCTGCCTGATCGTACGTCTTCACGTTCTACGAACATGTACCTATTGTTGTTATCGTGCGTTTAATTTTTCCAACACGTAACGTGGATTTTCACGTTACGACACATACATGTGGAATTTTGCTCGCCCTAACGTGCTGGGTGTTTCTTAGATCGCGATAGGTCCACAGGCGTTCGGTTCCGTTTGTGCGGAACCCTATACTTACAAGTATTAATGCGAGATGGTATCGAGTGCTGAATTATGTATGAAGCTGTTCACAAGCCCATACGCTTCGTATTTAAGGCATACACGTACCTGTATAAACAAGATAACGGGATATTTATAGTGAAATCGATGAAATATGCCTGAATATCTTGGAAGTTGGATCGTCAACTACAAATTGGATTTACGCACAAAATCTCCGATCCGTGTTCCGTGTGTGAATCCGTTTCGTGTATGGTCGTGATGGTAATTTGTACTGTTTGTAAAATTCCGCCTCAGGGAAAGCAATCGGTTATATTTTTATATGAAATATATATTTCCATAAAATACTATAGAAGATTCTTTATCTTCACAAAAACCGCCTGAGTACTGTAATACGAGTATATGGGTCAATCAACCTTTTTCTGTTGCTCGTTGCCTCGGTGATAACTCACTTCTTAAAACTACGGTTTTCGGGGGCTATATTCACCAAAAACGTTCTAATTTCAGCAGTTATAAGCCTTTTTTTATGTTAATTACCTCCTGACAATACAAATTATCTCTTCTAAGAAATTTAATCAATGTATTGTCCTCTGGGTCACTTGACGGTGCCGACGGTGGTTTGCGTAAATTGCGAACGCTTATGATGTCTGAACAAAGGGCAGCCAACCCTGCACAGTACACCCCTAGCACAACGCGTGCAACTGTTTCTCGAGCGAGATATTTCTCTATCTCTTTCTATGCAGTTCTGCGAGAGAGTGACAGGTGACGTTATGTCGCGTGACAAGAGTCGCGGAGCATGCATAGTTGTGCTAGACGGGCTGGTGCGTTATCTAGGCTCTCGACGCGTATAGTAAGCCAGTCTTCCTTGGGCCGATTACACACGGCAACTTATTGCAGCGATACAAACGCGCTGATGAATCGACTCATACTCACGTTTGTATGGATGCAAATGCGCGTGTGTATCGCTACCACTTGACGGAAAAAAAATCCAAGTAGTTATCGCTTTGTATTGCGTTTTCATCGATACTGTGTCGCGATTTTGTTTTGTTTTGTTCAGCATCTATATCGCACCTATACCTATTGCTGTAAAATTGTTGCCGTCTGAACAGATCTTATAATCCTCGGTTGTTTCTATACTTAAATGAATAAATAATCGATGCCCTATTCCGCGCCCTCTGCTCCATTACACGGTATCGGCGTGTGCGGGAAATGCAAATGTTTGCGATCGACGATCATCATCACCAGGATGTACTTAAGTTTATCCAAAAAGGTGAAAGGCATGTAAATATAAAGAGTGACAACTACTCTAGCTACAGATATCATAAGTGTTGTGTCAGTCGAGTGGCAACCCCAGTGAGTGAACTGATAGTACGCCCAACTAGCAAAAAAGTCTTAGATTGCGCACTTTATAAGAGTGGTGGGCTTATAGCGCTCTTATAATTGTTTTGCTGATGCTGCTGCTCTTATATTAGCTTTAGATAAGATGGTACGGACTCAAGAACTCTCAGTCTTATTACCTAGTCTCATATATGTATATAAGCGCATTTTATAATACTATTATAAGCCTCTTACTCCTACAACAACATTTACGAAGACTCATTGTACTTGAGAATATCTGTTCTTATATCCACATTCTCTAAGTTGATTTGATTCTATAATGGTCTTGATAAATGTTCTTATAAGAATGTCAGACTAATATCAGCATAACATAAAAGCACTATAAGTGCATACTTTTTTGGTCTTCATAAAACTATTATTAGATCAATATAAGATGGTTTGATCTTAAATCGATTTTGGGAACACAATTGTAAGAATAACGTTTAGTTAGCCATATTGTTTTGTGAAAAAGAGAGTGCTGTGATTTTAAATTTTGTGTAATAGGCATGGATTACAGAGATTGGAAAAAGCATTCCAAAAATTAATGTTAAAAAATTTACTTTTCATGTAGGTTAAGCAAGAAACCCTAAATTAATTCAATATGGCCGTACCACTTGTATTCAGAATGCTAATATTAGCGTAAATGATCTTACAGTAGTCTAATAGTGCGCTGGAAAAATGCAAATATCAAAATGGCACCGTTATCACCACAAATAAAGAAATAAAAAATTATAAGAGGATATTTAAATTGAATATTTGAGTAGGCGCATGAAATTTGAAGTGTAAAACAGGGTCCACTTTACAGTAAATAATATTTTCCAACGTAAAAACTTACCGCCCAACGCAACATAAACACACACCAAGATTTTCACAAACACGTTATTTTATTACGTTACCATCACTATTAGGGAATTCATAAACAGTTGTGACAATAATATTTATTTTTTTACTGTCACGCTGCAGTTTCACTCAAGACATACAAGTAATCAAAATAAGCTTGTTTAGGCTCACAAGATTCTAACGTTGGACCAATATGCGTCTATGTGGGCTTACAAAACACTTACGTGAGAGCGATATTAGCCTAAGGCAGCTTAAATTAGTTTTGGCAAGATTAGTGTAAATGCAATCAGTATTCAATTAGACTGATATTAGGACGATATAAAGTAAATACACTTATAATTTGCGCCCAAATCCAGGCTTATACGATGATATAGGATCAATATAAGAGCGAAAATTTGTAGTCTTTAGACTGTTGTTAGTGCGATTTTGCTGGTTGGGCGGGTAGTTCGAAATATTCGAGACCATGAACGTACCTAACGTCACCGAAACATCGAGGTAATTAAATAACCACCTTTTTTAACGCGATTACTTTAGCTAAGCAAGAACCTAACAAAATAGATCAGAAATATATCAAATACAATAAAAACATACTTTCAATAATGATATTGCCTTAGCCCAGCAAATGCAATGCCGTTTTAACGGCCATATTCCTCAAAGTGGGGTTTGGATTGCAATAGACCGAAACTTTATGTTAGGACATCGCCAATACGAATGTCTTAAAGTGATCTCTTCCAGTTCAATCCGCCTAACGAGGCCATGTCCGGAATACGAATGAACGGAACGTGCTCGATCATTGGCCATCATCATGAGGGGGATAATAGGCTTAACGTGAGCTATGAGGTAACGCAGCCTGAAACATCAAATCATAATCATCTATATTAAACAAGAGTGTTACAAAGTTTTACAGTAAAGTTGTTGTTATAATGACAATCATGTATTATTTTGGGAAATTACGGTTTCTAATGAGACTGAAATAATATAATAAGCTTTGCAATACAATTGCACAGTTTCTATAAGTAGGCAGAGATTGTCTCGTAGCAAAAATTTATAATCCTGAAGCCAGAATCCTAACCATCTGGCATATGAATTCATAATCAATTTCTCATTTCAGCCCTCGACACATATGCGCCTAAAATTTGAATTTGAATCGGCACCGCCGTAAGTTGCATTATTTATTCAAACCAAGACGCAACCTCCCTCCCTCTACCCTTTAATTAGACGACGTGGGGCCCAAATTACTGGTAATGAAAGGATGGTTAATTTGCCAAAGTAAAGCGAGAGGAGGTGGATATTGAAAACAAATAAATTGATTTGTACACATACAAATGTGTTATTTTCAGAAGATTAATAACACGGTTAATAAGTTTGTAATATCGATGTTCGCTTTCTCAATTTGTCATTCAAAAGCAAATATAACACATCGGTAAAGTACACATACAAACGCGATATGTCATTAGAGATGTTGAATGCTGACAGAATACACTGGCCATATCACAAACATGTGTTAAAGTACATCGAATTTGGGCCCCTGTAATTATAAGTAAAGTTATCTAATTCAAATTCTTTCTTGTTCGTCCTTTTGAAATAAGCTAAACTACACTTATTTTGTGTGGAGTGTCGAGATCCTGGCAACTTTTTAACATTGGCATTACCGCGGGGACCAAGACTTCCCAACACTACATATTTTTTTTGGGAAATAGTGCTTATTCGGCTCTCTAGTGACGAAACTGCGGGCTTGGTATGAATGTATAGTGGGCGTAGATCGATTTTCATTGGTTACCGGCAGTCCGTCAACGCTCGTAACTTCGCTTTATCTTCGCGTATTAAATATTTTGAAGAAAACATAATTGACTCTAAGCTGTATGTGGCTGTAACACATAATTAACACAAATACTACATTAATTCATTTCAGTGGATCGGGTGGCTTATCTACTGTCCTAAAAAACTGTTGTTCGGGAAAAATTACCGCACATTCGTAGCGAGTCCTAATTTAGGACTCGCTCGCTCCTTTAAAAGGCGCGTACGCATCAGTCACGTCATCGTAACCCACGACCAACACCTGTAGCACAACTGTGACACGCGACTCTTTCTCGCGCGAGATATATTACCTATCCCTTTCTTCGGAATACTGTGAGAGAGTGACGGGCGATGCTATGTCGCACGTCAAGAGTCGCGAAGCCTCGTTATGCTAGACGGGCAGTTGCATTGGACACAGTTCCGACAGCCCGGTCACGACTTCGGACATAGCGGCTACCACGCGCAACGGCTCGTGGCGTGCTTCACATGATTTTGTTTTTACCGCTTGCCACTCACCGCTGCCGATGGTTGCACGTTAGTCCTGGACGGACCGTCGAGATGCGATTGCTAAAATTTTAAGAGGAAACGGTATTTTATTCCGTGTCATAATCAAAACCAGGTATATAGTTCGCTTCACTCTCGCGTGTTGTTACATTCGTGATGTTTGCTTAGTTTGCAATAACAGATGCTATAATAACATGTTCAATAGTTTCCGTATAAATTATCCAAACATTTTCAATTGTGATATTATTAGTTAAACTAGAAGGCATACGTAAATCCCTCTGAGTGGAAGCGATTTTATTGTTCTACGTAGTCCCGACTACACTACAAACATCCATAGTGAAAATCAACCAAAACATTTACAAATACCTGAAAAAAGGCTACAATTTAGGTGAATTCAATTCCGCAATTAGACATATATATATATATATATATAACTAGCGATACGCCCCGGCTTCGCACGGGTGCAATGTCAATAAATTGCATATTTTAAATAAAATGTACGAATTATTTTAATTAGAATCATTATTTGGGTAACATAACAGAATTCTCAATTGCGTTACATCGGTATTGTTGCACTTCACTTTAATACATCGCGTTGTGTGATCAAGATCCGTCCTTTGATTAAAGGAGAAGAGCCATTTTGATTTTACACTATTTCCGAGGGTCAAGAAGACGTCATCTATTTTTGTACAGGATTCCTTCCTTCGAATACGGTGTCGTTAACCAACGAATAGTTATTTGTGCAACAAGAGAGCAAAGTTGTTTTTTGTTGCGAGTGCTGATTTTGAGTCCCGAGCAAGCGAAGGATTCTACGTTTGAATCACGAGCGTAGCGAGTGATTCTATGTTAGAATCCTGAGTGTAGCGAGGGACTCAACAGCACGAGATGCAAAAAACTTTGCTCTCGTGTAGCACACACAACTTTTCACCTCATCAGCGAGAACATATTCGACATTTTGTGCTTTTCCTTCCAACGTATGTTTATAGTCTTTGTTGCTGATTTCAATAATATTATTAATCGGAAAATAGATAAGTGCTGCTTAAAAAGGAATAACAATATAATTTAGGTAATTGAAATTATCATCAACCAACCAACGCGGTTATTGTCATTATTTGATCAAATTGGAAGATATAGCAGATACATGACGTGTTTATTTATAAATACATGTTATATTACGAGATTTTGTTTATAAATTGATTAATATTTTTACTCCTAAAACACCAAACAAAATAAATGCAAAAGAAAATAGCAACAAAATTACAATATGAACTCGATATTTTTTAAGGTATGTTTCGAATATGCATCTATGATAAATGGTGAAATTGTAAATTATTATTATATTTACAATAAGTAATAAGTTGAAAAATCTTATTTTATTTGAGCAATGATCTATTGTTTTATAATAGGCACAATAATTTTAATATTCGGTCGTTAAATAAAAAAACAATAAAGAAAAAAAAAACGTTGCAATTAAAACTTTTCGGGTGTTTTTAATGATTTTTTTGGTATAACGCGTATCCGAACTGTTCTCAATCGAGGTCGGATTCGAAATACGAATTTCAAATTGATAAGTTTCTATCCCTCTCTTTTATTTACATATGAAAGAAACAGACTGCATCGAGATTCAAATGATTAGAATTTTATAATTAACCTTTGGCTGAAGAATGACAATTCGTGGTCAGATATTGAAAAAATTAAAAAGCTACTTTCTACTCACGCTCGAAACAAAATCGCATTTTGTTCACTGTTATCTGACAGCAAAATCGCCATGTTTGAGCTGGTGAGGTGAAAACAAAATTAAAACAATACATTTAAAACAGAAACGTACGCAAAAAGTAAAACTCGTCCAAACATAATGGGCATCCAGATTCCAGCTATATTCCCAAATGAGGCTTCGACACCACCGACGAATACAAATGCTCCGAAAAGCATTCCAACGAATACAAAACGGACACGAATAGATACAAATGGACCTGATTTATAGAGGGCGCCACTCTTCAGCAACACCGCAACAGAATCAGGTAACATTTACCTACGAATTTCATACGTAGTTGTTACCTTTGTCGATTGGGTTGGGCCGGAAATTCGGAAGATTGGAACAATCTGCGTAATGGGTTTTTGGCCTTTTCATATTTGCTGCATAACTCGAGTTCGGTGCTCGATTAGGAGCGAAGGTATTTCATCGGGTGTTCGACACGTGCAAGTGATTCGATTTTATTGTTAAGTAACTGAAATATCGCACTGCACAACAATCGATATCGACAGAAATGAAAAATGGCAATTTGCACAAAAGGGTCTACTCAAAATAGCACATGAATGTGTTATTTTTAGTAGAGTGAGAGTCATATGATTCATTTGTTTATATTTATGAGGCTTACCTAAACAAATATATAATTATTCGATATAAACATCAAACATAATCGAACGAAACGAAATTGAACTTATTGAACCGACATCCTCTTGAAATACCGGGACGAATCATTGCCAGTTTGTCACTTAAAATATCGTTGAGTTTAAATTGTTTTCAACCGTCGCTTCCTAGACCAAGTAGGATAAGGTACCTATGATCACGCCATTAACCGTTTATTTTAAAACACTTAACCCCTCGTATGCGATGTCAAAAATTTACAAATCAAATTGAAATTAACTGATATTTTAGAAAGAAAGAAAGAAAACACATTTATTGCAGCGAAGAAGACGCACCACCATTACAAAGGACTTAAAAACTAAATTTCTAACTTAACAATAACATACAATATCATACATTTAATTTAAAAAGAAAATTATATAAATATAGGTATAGGGTATATGATGGTGCTGCCATGTCCACCGCAAAAGGACACCACTCAGCATAATGCTGCTACATTGGGGAAATGTCGCAGCGCTGGTCTTCCGTGGGACCTGAGCTAGGTAGGCGAGAACAGCGACAACAAGTCGGGACGGTAATGTCTACACGCATCTTTTGAATGTTTGTAGCAAAAAATAAATAAACTGATAAGTTACGGGTGCACAAAACTATTAAATAAGATAGCCAATAGGTACCTAGTGTGTATATCTGTTGTGTGTGTATTCGATGTCTAAGCATACGAGGGTTAAATTCTCTTTCGTAACTCAGACGTATATTTAATCAACTAAAATCACTCGCTAATATAATTATACAGCAAAAACGAACGATTTAAAGGCAGCATGCGAGCGTACATTATACGAAATACTGAAATCAAAATTTACTACCTATAACGACTTAAGTCCTCCCAAATCCTAAACAACATACGACTTCACATGACCGTGCGGGTCGGGTAAATTTGAATTTTATGACATTCGCTTCCTGAAGCGTGACATCGCGTAACATAAAATATGGCCACCCTTACGCTGATTCACGAATATAAAACAGCGTATCAGCCGTTCTCAAATCGTGGAGTTACGACCTTTCATCCAGGTATAGTTGTATTGTAAATATTCCAATATGGACGGCGTATTGTCATTTATAATTAACCGCTTTAGAGGTTTTACGCAATTTGCTCGAGCGGGAACTTGGTAATGATTATAGACGACATTGGAGGAGGTTCGGTTCATATATTTACTGATTAAATGCTGCCATTTCACTTTGTTGAAGATAGCAGTATCATGAAAGAAGATTAATTTACGTTTATACTGAAAACAAAAAGAAGATTTATCAACAGTATTCCAAATGCTAGCTGCTAGTTACATAAATCGGAGGACAGCTACTAGCATAATTTTGGCCTTCTTAGCACAATTTGGCTATTTCTTATATCAAATGTCATTTAGACTTATCGAAATTATATCCAATGAAATTATGCTAGTTGTTGTTATATAATAAATAAATATTAAGGGATAATCTTACACAAATCAACCTAGTCCCAAACTAAGCAAAGCTTGTACTATGGGTACTAGACGACGACTATCAAATGAAACATTAATACATAGGTACATTAAATGTTGTTATATCTAGTGAAGTTACATGAAACGTTGTTATATCAATCATTACACACTCGATGAGCATTCTGCAGCAGTACAGCCTGTGGGTGTCCGAGCTACATGACCCGATTAGTCCGACCTACATATTAGGTGTTACAATATTATATAACCTAATTAATACATGTTTTAAAAAACCCTACGCCTCAAATATAACCCAAGCAGCACACAAGCTGCATAAGCGTCTATACAGCGCTTATACGACTAATTTAAGGTGAATAAGGAAGGAAGTTTCCAACGCAACGTAACGTGTTGATCGCGGTTAATTTTCCCGTTTAAATAATATCGCCACAAACACGTTCGAGAAGTTTTTGGGTGAAAACTTGCATTAGAGCCTTAGGTTTCCAATCTCTGGAGAAAAGTCGAATCATGTGCTGCGTGCATCGAAACTTAAAAAAGTTGGTGAAAAACGATGGTCAAACCAAGTTTTGAGAAGATCAAAAATCAAAAATCATTATACACATCCGTAAATGTATTACCGAAATTGGCTGTTTTACAACCATTATGTTTCTACAGCGACTGATGTACTAACTTAATCCTCTCACACGCCCGAGCAGCTGAGTCCACAGACGACTTTGACTCGAGTCGTCTGAGGCGGCCACTACACAACGCGCAAATATGTACGTTTGTTTGGGTTTAGCTTTGCCAGTTGGACTAGATTGCGTCACATTAGTGATGCTGTTTTGGATAAGTTGGATTGTGATAATTGTCTTTCGCTTGCACGCTTGTTGTCACTCAGTAGATTAAAGCAATCTGAAGATGTCATAAATGGAGGGCGTCATTGGTATACTTCCTTTTAGATACCAAACAGACAATACAATACGAGTACTCTTTATTGCACACCCCACAAACACACAGGAAAGGTACAATGTAAGAAATTACAAAATTAGGAAAACATCACGTGGTCATATAGCTAAAAAGCGATTTCTTCCAGACCTTTGGGTCGTGAAGTCTGAAGTCTATGAGGCGGGGCAAAAGCAATAACCCTCCTTTAAAAAAACCGTTTTTAATAAAGAATAAATACACGCATACATTTAATTTTAGCCACAAAAACTAAACTACCAGTAATAAATACATTTATAAGAGCCCATCACTTCTGAAGTGCCACCAAAACAGGCCCATCACGAGCCAGCGCCACAAATCACCGGAGTCTTCCGCTCATCATTACTGTCACACAAGTTATAATCTCCGGATATCCCTCTCGGCTTGATAAAGACGGAGAACAACCTATTCACTGTTGCAAAATTCGAGCAGTTTGATCTTTAGTCTAAGTCATTATGTGAATTGATTTTTTTTGATGGCAATATGCTTTTAAGAGATCCAAAACCACCGAAAATCTAACTTATTTTATTATATAACAATGGTAACAAAACGTACTGTCCGTCTGATGGTAATTGATTGCCGTAGTTTATGGAAAACTTAAAACGCCAGAACCATTACGTCTTTTGCTCTCTGGAGAACCTCGAAACTTTATTCCAAATTTTTATGTTAACAATAAGTAGGGTATTCTAATATACAATTGATAAATACTTGGATAGAAAGCATTCAAAACGCCGTAGTAGTGCCCTTCTAATAAGTAATAATGACGCCATAGGGCGACGTAAGGCGAAAACTATAATTATAAAGCCTCTATTCTGCGGCTAGGGACTACAGAAAAACTGATTTTAGCGATGCTGAGAACTAACCGTTTCCACCCCAGTAATAAGGCTATTCACGTTACGAACGGAGCGAGTTACTAGTTCACTGGAAGTAATTTAGGCTGAAACTGAGTTACGTCCTCTTTGCATCCAGCGTTAGATTTGTGGCTAGAAACAATGGAACTCTGTCGTGGTGGGCGTGTATCTACCGCGGGTGTGGAGTTAATAAATACCTCTCTCTTTATGGTTACAGGTTGTCTTTGGCAGGATTTCCGAAACTCTCTTTAACATTATAATATTTTTGTCGTAAGTATTTTACGTAAGTTTACACCACATTTTTAATTGTTATATAGATACAAAGATCAACCTAGCAGCAAATAAAAAATTGGGCAAGTGCGAGTCCGACTCGCGCATGAAGGGTTCCGTACCATAATCTATAAAAAGTTTGTTGTATCGGAGCCCCCCATAAATATTTATTTTATTTTATTTTTAGTATTTGTTGTTATAGCGGGAATAAAAATACATCAACTGTGAAAATTTCATCTGTCTAGCTATCACCGTTCTTGAGATACAGCCTGGTGACAGACGGACGGACGGACAGCGAAGTCTCAGTAATAGGGTCCCGTTTTTACCCCTTGGGTACGGAACCCTAAAAATAAATGGCGCTTATACGTGGCCCACGGTATCTTTGGATTGCCGGTCTAACATCACCTTTCGACCAGTCGCACTGTCCGTACTTTCAGTTTTCTCATCCGTTTTGATCTCTGTGCCTATTTTATTTTTGAAAGGTTTCTGCTCGATCCACCCAAAATTTTCTCCTTTCCGTACCTTCTTCTGTCTCAAAACTTTATAATAATTCGTTTACTTTTAAAGCTGTCTGTTTGTGGAACTCCTTGCCTGTGAGCTTAAGGCCTAAATCTCTTGTTTCTTTCAAAGCTCACCTGAAAGAGCATTATTTATCCCTTTCATAATTCGCATTTTATTCAACTGGTCCTTTTATTATTTTTGGCTGAATGTATGTATGTAGTTATTGTTTATTATATTTATGTCAAAGCCAGCTGACGAAGCTGGAGACAGAAGACGGCAGCGTAGTGTCGACGAAGCCAGAGGTGTTGAGAGATCGAGAGGTTCTATGGGCAGTTATATACCTCGGTTGCCAAACCTGTTGACAAATTGGCCAAAGATCCGAGAGCCAAGCTTACCCGACACTATACCGAAGATATCCCGGACATCAGCCTGTACGAGATTAGGATGGCCCTAAAACAGCTTAAGAACAACAAGGCGCCGGGCGATGACGGAATCACTTCAGAGCTTCTGAAAGCGGGTGGAACCCCGGTACTAAAGGTGCTTCAGAAGCTCTTCAATTCCGTTGTGCTCGAGGGCATCACGCCGGAAGCATGGAACGGAAGTTTGGTGGTGCTATTCTTCAAGAAAGGTGATAAAACACTGCTCAAGAATTATAGACCCATCTCGCTTCTGAGCCATGTCTACATGCTGTTTTCTAGGGTCATCACGAATCGTCTCTCAAGTAGGTTTGATGAATTCCAGCCTCCCGAACAAGCCGGGTTCCGAAAAGGCTTCAGTACCATAGACCACATACACACGCTGCGGCAGGTTATACAGAAGACCGAGGAGTATAACCTGCCACTCTGCTTAGCGTTTGTGGACTATGAAAAGGCCTTTGATTCCGTCGAGACATGGGCAGTACTGCAGTCACTCCAGCGATGCCGGATTGACTATTGGTATGTCGAGGTGCTCAGAAGTGTGTACAACAACGCTACTATGTCGGTCCGAGTACAAGACCAGCGTACGGAGCCGATTCCTTTGCGAAGGGGTGTGAGACAAGGGGATGTTATATCTCCGAAGCTCTTCACCAACGCAATGGAAGACGCCTTCAAGCTTTTGGAATGGCAAGGACTAGGCATCAATATTAACGGCGAGTAGATCACGCACCTTCGGTTTGCCGACGACATCGTGGTCATGGCAGAGACGCTGGAGGATCTCGGTACGATGCTCGAAGGTCTCAACAGAGTATCCCAACAGGTGGGCCTTAAGATGAACATGGACAAAACGAAGATTATGTCGAATGTCCATGTAGCACCCACCCCAGTAATGGTCGGTAACTCGGTCCTCGAAGTTGTTGACGAATACGTCTATCTGGGACAAACAATTCAGTTAGGCAGGTCCAACTTCGAGAAAGAGATCAATCGGCGGATTCAACTCGGATGTGCAGCGTTCGGGAAACTGCGAAGTGTCTTCTCGTCCAACATACCTCAGTGCTTGAAGACGAAAGTCTTCAACCAGTGCGTATTACCGGTGATGACCTACGGAGCCGAGACGTGGTCTCTAACTATGGGCCTTTTAAGGAAGCTCAGAGTCACTCAGCGAGCTATGGAAAGAGCTATGCTCGGGATTTGTCTACGAGATCGAATCAGAAATGAGGAGATTCGTAGACGAACCAAGGTCATCGACATAGCAAACCGGGTAAGCAAGCTGAAGTGGCAATGGGCGGGGCACATAGCTCGAAGGACCGATGGCCGTTGGGGCAGAAAAGTTCTCGAGTGGAGACCACGTACCGGCAAGCGCAGTGTAGGACGACCACCCGCAAGGTGGTCGGACGACCTGGTTAGAGTTGCGGGGACTCGCTGGATGCGGGTCGCTGCTATCCGGCCCATGTGGAAATCTATTGAGGAGGCCTGTGTCCAGCAGTGGGCGTCCTATGGCTGAAATGATGATGATTTATGTATTTATTTATTTTTCGTGTATACATATATTCATCTTTCTGATTTTTGCACCGTCTATTAACGAAATATTTTCTCAAGTTCTCCACTACTCAACGGTTGTCTGGAAGAGATCGCTCTTTAGCGATAAAACCGCCTGTTGTTTACCTGTAATTTTAATTTCTCCTGTACATATGTTTTATGGGGTGTGCAATAAAGAGTACTTGTATTGTATTATGTCAGCTTAAAAACGTTCATCGCTAAACAAAGGCCTCTCCCAATATTCTCCACAAACATCGGTCGTGCTTCGCTCTTATCTGATGACATCCCGCGATAATTACCAGGCCGGCGGTCCGCCTTGTGGGAGGCTTGCCACGCCGCTCAACTTGAAAACACTTTTAAATTTAAATCACATCCAGACATGTACAATACAAGAACAATCTATCTATTTTTCGATATTTATATACGTAAAACAGTGTTTTTCTAAACTAAACAAATGCCACGCTTATAAATTTTTCAATGTACGTTTTCGAGATGTTCGTCAAATATAAATCACATCAAGAAATGTTCAATATAAAAGTAAACCACCTATTGTACAAGTTCGCTCCTCCGTATAATTTCTTGTTGTTGCGTCTTGAGAGCGCTCAATAAAATTAACAAGGAAGACTCATTGTGCGGAAAATGTGGCAGAGGACGAATAAAATATATATTAAGTAACACTTTCGCAACCTAAGAGCTCGTAGCTAATCTCACTAATAATATAAAAGCAAACATTTGTGTGTGTGTGTGTGTGTGTTCTTTGTTAAAACAACACGTCACGTGAATCTCTAATTTTCATGGCCAATCTTTATACACATTCAATTTAGGAAACCGCCTGAAAAGCAGTACAGAAACACTTATGTCTAAATATCACCCACATTTATTTCTGTTAAACCTGCGGCGGGCCACTAGTGATGTGCCAGACTCGGGAACTGTGCGCGGCTTGTGGCGTGTTGGCAATATTGCTGATTTAAAGCATCAAGTGTCACCTAATCCTCATTATCATCATTTTTCGCTAGGACTGCTTATCCACGGAGCGGAGCGGAGATGTGTAAATTAGATTAGACCATACACATTTCTCAGATTTAAATGCTCTTCTTGCGGGATTCACAAAGACGCAGCCTAAGGGTGCTCTGCATTGAAGCGGGGCGGAGTGAAGACCGATCACCTGCGTTGAAATCTGTATCTCAGCTCCACTTCACTTTTTTGATTGGTTGATTCCGCACGTCTCCGCTCCGCTCCGCGCAGTGAAGACACAATTCATTGTTTTTTAACCGACTTCAAAAAAAGGAGGAGGTTCTCTATTCGAACTAATTTTTTTTTTTTTTTTTTGTGTGTATGTTACTCGATATCTCCGAGAACCGTGAACCGATTTTCAATATTTTTTTTTTAATCGAAAGGGTATAACTCCGAGTTGGTCCCGTTGGCACTAAGTCGGGATCTGATGATGGAATCTTGGAGAAATCGAGGGAACTCTTCAAATCTTATAGGGACATGTACGGCGCTTTCGGTAATTTATTGATAAAGTCAAGAATTTACATTCAGTAAATAGGATTTGGTGTAAGGAAAACTGATGATGAACACCACAGATGGCCACTAGAACCACTAAAAAGCAAAAAAAAATAAAATTTTTAACAAAAAAAAGAACCGACTTCAGGAAAACTAAAAAACCAAAAATAACCTATTCAAGTACAGATTACATGTGACTCACCCTTCGAAGTCGGTGCCAAACCTCGCGTAAACTATAATATAACTATAAATATAAGAACGGAGTGGTTTGGGATCGACTTCGAAGGGTGAGTCAAATGTAATCTGTACTTGAACGGGTTATTGTTGCTTTTTTTAGTTTTACTGAAGTCGGTTTTTTTTTGACAATCATTATCGCCTTCGTATTTCCAAAATTGAAATGAGATATGTCACTTTTAAGCTCATCGCATGTAAATGACAGTTCAATGGCGATATAACTGTTATCTAATGGAGATTTGACGTTTGGCGATATCTCAAACGGCATTCTCGAATTGGGCCCCTGTATCTCAGCTCCACTTCAATTATTTGATTGGTTGATTCCGCACGTCTCCCCTCCGCTCCGCGCAGTGAAAACACACCCTAATTCATTGTTTTTCTCCGCTCCGCTTCAGTTGACAGGCAGCCTAACGACTTCGTTGGGTGAAATCGTTGGGCGCTCGCTTCGCTTTCTACTCACCTGCAAAACTCAACAAAACAAACTCATCACTGTGATAGCTCTCACGACGAAGACACTTGCACATCACTAGGCATAAACAAAAAATAAAACGATCTCCGCAGCACTCGTGGCATTAGAGCGAGCGGTTTAAAAAACGTGAGAAATCGCGTCTCGACGGAGTGAGGTAAATGACGCACGGACCCCGTCGACCTCTGTACGGACCTCTGCAGGGGTCGTTTGAATAAAATAGATTCATCTAGGGTTTTTTTATGAACTTTCGCCTTCAGGTTCCAACAGCTATCTTTCTAAGCTATAATTATTAATGTAAAACCGCCAATCAAATTTTGTATTAATAACATAAAGTAAACACATAAAGTAAATATTTAATAACTTCTTGTCAAAACTGTGTAATTCTTTAGCGCCAGATAAACTGATATTGTCAAACGTAAAATTGTGTCAACCTACGAGACAGGCTGAGCCTAGTGTAGGGGACACGGCTACTTCTGCTGAGGTGTAAACATTACCAAACAGTGTTCATTGAGTGTTTATTTTCTAACTATATGGTAATTCATGTGTAAAAATGTCACTGTATCCTAATATACTATTTGTATTTGTATTATACAATTTCAACAATATAAAATTGAATAAAATTGTAAAATTGCATTGAAAATCAGTTTCCTATGGAGTAAATATTTTTATCTACGCACATATCATTAGTGCTCTAAAATGCGTTCAGAAACCGTAGGAAATGGCCAGCATTACTACAACCAATTTTACTATGAGAACTTTCTTATCTGTGGCAGTAGGTAAAATCTGTACTGTAATGTTATAACAGTATCAATTTTTGTAAGGTTATGAGTTTAAATTTGGAACAGCTGTCAAAACTAAAGTAGGTCTCTATTCTAGTATCCATAGATATTAATATTGTTATCGATACGAAACGTCAATTCAGTATGTTTTTTTATAAAAACCGCACGACATTTGATCTCGAGTGACATGAGAATATGGATACATTCGTTTGTATATGATTTAGAAAAAAAAACATTCGTCTTGACGGAGGTTCGAATTGCCGCCATTATTGTTGTCATTTGTTTGTTGGTTCTTTGCTGTTACGAAAATATAATTGTGATAAGTTTATTGTAATTCACATTTTAGTTGAAAATATTGTTTCAATGTAAATGTAAATTACAACAAATAATCTGTTTATGTATTTGTTCAGATTTATTTCTTACTGCATTAGTATATGTCGTTTTTAGATATTTTACAGATAGCACTAGTGGTGCCGGTCATTTCCTTATGGCTTCTGAACCCATCTTAGAGTACTTATGATTATGTGTGTAGATAAAGTAGTGTATACAACTGTACATAATTAGGCCTTAAAACACTCGTGTGATCCTATTATGAAACTCGCTGACGCTCGTTTCATAAAACCACACTCGTGTTTTAAGGCCCCTCATTATGTATCAGTTGCATAAACTACTATAGGGAAATCTTAACAACGCGATGCGGGTTTAAGGTGGACGCGGCGCTTCAGCCGTATTGCGCCATCTGTTGTTGACTAGGTCGATGCAGAGTCAGCCACCGGCTAAGCTTGCACCATAGCATGGAGCGGAGTTTTTTTTTTTCGAAATTTTCTCTTCGTCACGACCTAGCGAAATTTAATTTGTGCATTTTAAAACAAAAAATTCTAAAATCGGTTGAGAACTCGCTGAGATCTGCGCATTGTCACAAAGTCCATTCGAGTCGATCCATGGGAGCTTCGCTCGCTTCGCTCGCTCCGCTCCAATAAAACATTCTTTGTCCGGTCATCACGCCGAAATGGCTGGACGGATTTTATCAAATTTTGGGACAGGAATCTAAATAGGGCTATACTTTTTACTCAGCTAGGTTAAAGAAAAAATACTCAGACGAAGCTGTAGGCACCTTTTGGTTATTAAATATATACAATACAAAGTCAATTATATTGAATTATTTTGGACTTCAACGGAGTCCATTACCATTAGACAAGTTTGCACAGTCACACTCATTTATTGGTCATTAAGAAAATGCAATAGAACAAAATTAATTATATAACCCTTTTTTACGCGTTGCAACTTTAAAATTATAGAAGAAAATTAACTATATAACCCTTTTTTACGCGTTGCCGGCGTTGCAACTTCAAAATTACAATATTAAACCTGACACCATTGGACCGCGTCTGTTTATTTACAAACTAAAGCAGCTTAGGTTCCAACAGATGTGGTTAATCTCTAACTACATAGGTAGTAGGAAAACTCGTTACATCAGACCGGATAAGCAGTAATGGAAATGCTATGGAACAAAGTACAGTATCAGGAAATGTTGAATCAAACTTGTTGAATCGTTTATAATTACTTTTCAACACTACAACTTCAAAATCAAATCCTATTTTGGAAACCAGGACATGATTTTAATAGTAGATTGTTAACCAAGGGTAGAAAGTGACCCATTGCACCCGAGATATTTCTAGTTCGAGGGTGAAATGGGTAATTTCACCCGAGTTAAATACTCTACTTTTCATTTCGACTGCGACGAAAATAAAATACTACACGCACATATGTCATGAGTGAGTTATATTAATGTCCATATAATTTTTAACAAATAATCAATTAAAGACAACGAAAACGGTATTTATATTTAATCTCGTATTCCCGCTTTTTCTAGTGCAAACTTTCAGTCTTCTTATTTTTAATAGATAAAAAAAAGTTAAGATATACCTACGTACCGCCAACATTTAAAAAGTACAAAAAAAAACAATTTCCGCTTTTTCTACTGCAAACTTTCATTCTTCTTATTTTTAATAGATAAAAAAAAGTTAAGATATGCCTACCGCCAACATTTAAGAATAAAAAAAAATAACAATCCAATGGTTTCAATTGAATTTTTTTAATAAATGTACGATCTATCAATAAATGTGGGCCGGAATTATATGTATATATTATGAATATAAGGCAAATTTATATTTAATAATTAGATATAAATAAATTAAGCTTCCCTATATCTAACCTTTGGAGACCTTTTTTCAATGGCTAATTACCAATTAAAATTGTACCTAATTTTGTTAGTCACAACGTGCATCTAGAAGGCAATTATCTTTGACTCCGTGGCAATTAAAAAAAAAATACTTTCCACCCTAGGGATGGACAAGCTATTTTGCACCCGGCTATCTCCTCATGAAAATTACACTTTCCGAACAGGAGAGATGAAAAAATAATTAATATCTAAATATCTTACAAACATTTTAAAATTTCCTTTGATTCTTTACGACCAAAATACCGAATGATTAGTTTTTGCATACAGATATTGGTAAAGTAGCTAACTCAGACAGTGACGTCACTTGTTCAGTAGCCATTCGTGTGGAGCGTTTTCAGCGTTTCATAAAAATGACAAACGGTCGTTTCCGAGTTTAAGATCGATTTAAGTGTAAATAGACCCATATAGACATTCAATTTGAGCCCTATTTAAAATAAGATCACTTATCATTCTCCAAAAAAAAATAGCATGCCTATTAAATATGGATTCTAATGTCCGGAATAAGTGCATTTTATTTATTTTTATTAAGCCGTACACCGGCGCGGCGGTCAGTGACAAGTTGCCGCGCCAGTGTACGGGTAGCAGTCCCTGATAAAGAGCTCCATACGAGTTTGAAACATGTCGGGCCGTTCCTGGCAATTTCGCGTGAGTGTAAACCGCTTAATAAAACATTTACATATGTCTCACAAAAGTTTTAGTAAGATTAAAGCCCTAAATAGACTCCGGGATAGATGAAACAAAATAAAATCTAGCAATGAACAAACCATGCACTGTGGTCACACTCGTTTATACCTGAAACAAAAAGCAGGGCTTATTTAAGATTCATATTAACAGTTGTTTCATTTTAGTAATGTATCGGTCATATTATGGCCATGTGGCCAGGATACAGCCGATATCATCATACAGATAATAATAGATTTTCATCGTATTTATTTGCTAAAGTAACGTAATCGCGTAGTAGTGATATCTCGCACCTATTTTATTACAAACATTGAATGTGGCCCGAGTCTCAGTTCGGCTGCATCCCCGAGGTTCAACGCAGCGTTGAGATGCGGAACAATATTTTACCGCCATCTTGTACACTTGCGGAGCAAGAAACTTATCAACTTTAATATTACAACTTCAAAGTTTGGGACTTTCAGGACCATCTTTTATATTGGTGACTCAGATGTGGAGCTAGCACGGCTGTGAACAAATTGCATGGTAAAAATAATAATACTTTTAATGATATTACATTTTAATAAGTATAATGCCGTTCAATTTTGGTAGCGCAATATCGATTGAAGGGGTTGGCTTTGGATGGGGATAGATGGAGACAGCTACATACTACTCTTAAATTTATGATGAATATTGATTAGTACGTAGTCAATCGCAGTGCTGCACACGTATCGGGTCAACCAATCATTAATACTACTCCACCAGTTGCGTCGCTATTACACAAAAAACCAACAAAATACAATTCCGAGACGGCTTTTGCTTAAATAAAAAACGTTTTGATGGTTTTCTATTCTAATTCTCTTACTAAGAGCAGACGCCGTACTGAACCCTAAAAACAAATCAGACGTTTATCACCAATAGGTTCCGACGCAGTCAATCTCCTTACGTCGGCCATAAAGAGGACATAAAAACCAAGATGGTGTCGTTAAAACTTGCTGGTTTGAGTGCCTTTTAAAAGTGTACAGACAATGTGACACGACACATAGAGAGATAAAATTATATTGTGGCTCGCGAATTCAAAATGGTTGACATTTTTACATAGAAAACTACCGTGAGTCTCATACTTCAGACATATTGTTTCAGCATAAAAAGTAGGCCGTGTGTTTAACCGTGGTGTCAGCTACCTTCATGCTAAAATGTATCAAAATTGGTTAAGCCGTTTGAGCGTGAAGAAGTAACAAAAGAGAAAGAAGTAACGAGTCTTATTTACTCCAAAATGGCTGTACTAATATAATCTGTTTTGGTCGTACACATTCATCGAAGGTCAAAATGGGCGCTTTACTTGACTACGGTGAAGCAAAAAGAGGTTCCAGGCAATGAAAGGCACTCCGCGCGCACACGAAGTTGACTTTTACTACGCCTACTTAATAGCATAAAATGGTTAGTCATTTAAAATACAATGCTTATTCGTTATAAAATAAACCTCATAATCCTGCATAACACCATAATGTTATCGATTATGGAATCAAATATTAAAACGCATTTCTTCACCCGCTCTGTACTTATCGCAAATAGCACTGCATTGTGAATGGCATAATTCTGTTTTAGAATATAAATTCGTTTCCCTTGTGGTTGGCGCAATTTATTATGGATTTATTCAAATAAAATATTTAACTGTATTTGAATTATAGAAAATGTGCGCAACTTCTGCGAATCCCTACCCGTTTTACGGTTATTTGGTACTAGGTCGATGCAGAGTCAGCCACCGGCTAAGCTTGCACCATAGATTGGAGCGGAGTTTTTTTTTTATTATTTTTTCCGAAATTTTCTCTTCGTCACGACCTAGCAAAATTTAATTTGTGCATTTTAAAACAAAAATTTCTAAAATCGGTTGAGAACTCGCTGAGATCTGCGTATTGTTACAAAGTCCATTCGAGTCGATCCATGGGAGCTTCGCTCGCTCCGCTCCAAAAAGTATTCTTTGACCAAAATGGGTCAAAACCCACCCAGTAAATAAATATCCGCGTAAGTAGATTTGCGGGCCAGTCACTCAAAAACGGCGTACGAATGGGCAGTAATTTTAACGCCATTTATCGGCCGGAAGAAGTATCATAAGCAAACATCTTATCTTAACAAAAGATAACGTGCATCGCACTTCTAAGTTGTTTTTTTCCTGCGGTCGTGGGGCTATAGAACATTAGTTTTCAATAAGAATTTTGTTTCAAGAGGATATAAAATAGCATAATGCTGCATAATTGCATGGACTATTTATGAATGAATTCATTCATCGTACATAATGAAGTAACAATAGGAATGCGCCACGCCAGATCCTCAAAAATCTGCACACGTCTGTTCGGAACCATGTATCCGTCCTCCAGAGATGCCGTGAAGACTCCCTTTGTACTCTATCTTTCCAATTATCTGCGCGTTTCTTACCTTCGACGTATCGACTCGTCTACTGGGAGCTCCCTTCACTTGTGATGTCAATGATTTGTTCACGATTTAGGATATTTATACCTACATACGTTTTAAGGCGACTCCTAATCCCAACGTCCTTGAGGATCTGGGCGGAGCCTAACGTTATTCCCCCCGCCGACCGTGCGCCCCCGGAACAATACTTCGTTCACTATCTCGTTGAGTGGCGTCCAAGCAGCTTCATACACTCGCATAGTCCGAGCGTGAGTTGAAGATCAACATACCTTATTTAAAGGCATTGAAAAATCTCGAAGTAAAATAAATCATTTAAACAATGATATAATTATTTCGGATTACTAAATATCTATTTACCCACTACAGTAGAATATTAAAAATAAAATGCATTAAAGCTATTTTCCAAAAAAATAAGTGAAATTGGCCATTTGGAAGTCTCGAATCGAAAAATACTTTTTTGTTTCTTTTGTATGTGTAGGTACCTACCAAAATAGTTAAAATGCCGACAAGATTCTTGATTATACGTGTAAAATCATGCAGAAATAAATAAATAAATCATATCGTGACCCAGCGGATGAACCGATATTTTAACATAGTAGTGGAGGCACAGCTTTATCCCCCATGCTGCTCTAATGAAAAGATAAACTATAAATAATAGAGCGACAAACTCAACTTTACCGTTGGAAAACGGATTTACGTCCTTTACCTACTTATAAACAGTGATACATAGTTTTTTATGACTACATTAGTAATGTTCTCAGATTTTCCCCTATACTTGTTGATAAGTATTGACGATATTTTACTAGACGAATTTTTTGGCAAATTTCAATGTTCAAGGTCAATGGATACCCTATAAATGTTAATTTACTTGAGTGTCAAAATATGCCGATGCTGGAAAGGAGAACTTATCTAAGCGACATTTTTGGGGATATTGAGTTATACACACTGTTGGAATCGGCAGATTTTTCTGCATCGAATGGGTTGGGTCTCGTATACATCTGTCTGACGACTTTTGTGTCGCTTATCCCGTCGGTGATTTAGAGAATCTCTACTTTTTTTCTACTAAACGACTTGATTTTTGAGTTTTTTTTAGCAAAATGGAGATTACATATAAAGTTTTTTGCATAATAATGAACCTTAGAGCTTTTTTACTTATTTGTCAAAACAGATCAAACAACTTGGATAATTTTTCTTTATTGCAACTAACCTTGCACTTGTTGGTTAACTGTTTTTACCTGATCGTAAAATATATTTTAATGTCGTTTGAGGCAGTTTACCTATGTCTTTATGATAAAATGAACATAAAGGTAAATTATGAAAGAAACATTGAATGTGATCCACTGCAATGTAAGCATGACTCGAACCTGCGACCCTAAGTTTCCGGCGTAGTGCTCTACCAACTGAGCTATCATATCGTTACGTCAATGACACTAAATCTTTGATTCCATAATTCTTCGCTACTGGAGCGCCCTCTGTGTCATGTGTGTTTAAAATGCTTATGCGCATTAGCCAAAAAGTAAAAATGAAGTATTTCCACATTAGTAAACAGAATCGATATAAGATTCTATAAAAAAAAACAAAGATTAAATTACCTAATTGTCGTATCTTAACTATTGGCGTTTATCCAAATTTACCTGCTTTGATACTATGAAACCATTGTCGCTTATCCTTTTTTATCTGATATGACTTTGATCAACTACTGTCGCTTATCTTGAATTGCTTGAATGACAATTGATTCGTATTTGTCGCATAGAATGTACCAAAAAAACAAATATTTTCGTTAAATTGGTAGTTAGACAACTTTACCAGTTCAGTTTTATAAAATATCACACATTTAGTAGTAATTCAATATATTTATAAAGGCCGTTAGGCCCACCTGCGGTGTAAATCTGTGTCTGTGGCGCTAAGGCATTACTTTGGACTCGCTTGATGGACTCAAACGCCATCTCACTCAAACAGTGTCTTACGAGACGTCACTTATACTACACAGAGTTGTAGGTAGTTTTGTTATTCTTGTTAGGATAGGATATTATCTCATTGCAATCGTAAAACTTGAAATTTCACGTAGTTCGTGATTTAAAATTCCTTAATGAGTACCGAGTGACTGCAGTCTCGAGAACTCTTGTGCTGTTCTTATTAGAGTCATAGCTATCGTTTGCTACCATACATTGGTCTAGAACTACTGGAAATCTTTCAGCACATCACACATAAAAATTGATAAAATTGAAATTTCACGTGATATCTGATGAATAAATCTTTAACATTTGTAAAGCAGTTTTTTTTGTATTTGCGTAGTTGGACCATAAGTTTTTGTCTTAGAGAACTTTAAATGTCACTTCATTAATTTTAATGTTTGAAAATAAATATTTTCCTCTAATTAAAACATTAATCATGAGGTTTTATTGTACGATAAATAGCTTTTCATGTCTGAAATATTTCCTACAAAGGCGATTAGATAATTTTTCTTGATTTATTTCATGCTGATTTATGCACATTTATTATATTTACCTGACTATAAAATGAGCACGCATATATATATTGTTAACTGTGTTGATTGTTGTGTAATAGATTATATTATTTTACCTGACTAATTTCTCGGGAAACGTGTCGTTTAGATAATTTTACCTAATTCTATTTTGACGGCCATTTTGCGTAAGCGACGCTAAATCCTAAAATATTCCATTAATAGACAAAATAACAAAAGCAACATGTAAAAAACATGATATTGTTTATATAAAATGAGCATCGTATGCACATAGATATTGTCTACTGTGTGGATTGTTGTGTAAAATGTAGATTATACTATTTTACCTGACTAATATCTCGGGAAACGTGTCGTTTAGATAATTTTACCTAATTCTATTTTGACAGCCATTTTGCGTAAGCGATGCTAAATTTTAAATTATTCCATTAATAGACAAAATAACAAAAGCGACATGTAGAGAACATGATGTTGTTTATAATTATAAAATGCTTCATTTAAAACGTAGGTCCACAGAATATTTAATAACTTTTTATTTTTTTGAAAATGTTCGTAGTTTTTTTAGATCTCCTGTAAAGTTAGCTCCGTGTCTCTTGGATAATTTTCCTTTCCAGCGTAGATACGTTTTTTTGCGGCATAGAGAGCCATATCTTTTTTTACGTTAACTTAGAAGTTCGATTTTTTACAACTTCAAGGGACTGTAGACCAAAGTACGACGTGTAGACGGTTTTAATTTCAACTCGACACCTACACGCGTTACCGAGATAAAGGATCGTGACAGAAAGACGGACGGTCAGCAAAATGATCCTATGGGTTCCGATTTTTCCGGTAAAAATACCTAAAACTATAAATAATGAGGTTTATCACTTTTAATCAGTATATATGAAATTTAGCCGATAAAAATGGTCATTCTCATAAAATTTCAAGATGAAAAATGTTATTCATAACCAGGCTAGTTTTAAATGTTTACCATTTTATAGTGCAAAGGTAGGTTTTGAAGTTTAAGAAGGTAATAACATATTTTGACGGTGTAATGTGATATATGAATACAATAAATAGTACTTCATGTGACTGTACATAATGAAGGGTATTAAACACGAGTGTGGGTTTTTGAAACGAGCCGAAGGCAAGTTTCATAATAACATCACACGAGTGTTTTAATGCCTAATTATGTACAGTTACATAATTATACTACTTTATCTAGCCACATATCATAAGCCTCCATGATGCATTCAGAAGTCGCACATTATAACAAATATAACCCGGTAATGGCGGTAATGAAGTTATCTGGCAGCTGTCATTGTTTTTATTTTAATTCAGAGACAAACTAGAGTCAGCCCTAACTATCATATCGTTCGATATCTTACTTACGTGTGACATTTGTCAAATTTGATTGAAAATTTCGAACTAAACGTCATCTAGATTGATATTAGAATAGAGGTCAAATCAAATTTCTTTGTTTTTCAGAGATGTTCGAAATTTGAATAAATAATACTATCGAAATAATAAATTTGTGCTAAAAAACAGTCTATTTTTATGGTGGTCATAATGTGCCGTTCTTGAACGCGTCATGGAGGGTTTATGATATTTGGATAGATAAAAGATTTAATAAAATAACAAGCTTTCGATAACTGAATGTACTTATACATGACTCAAAAGTTTTTTTTTTTTCAGATTATTATGCATATAAGCCTGTGCCGTCCCTTTGTCGGGTAAAGGCCTGTATCTTTTTTCCACTCGTCCTTATTTAGATCAGCAATGTCCAACCCTTTTGTAATACATCCAAGTAGTCCCACCATCTCCATCGTGATCTACCGTGACGCCGAATTTTATTGGGTGGGTGTAGATTTCTTGATCTGCAGATCGGTTGACATGCGGCAAACGTGTCAGCTCTACTTTAGTTTAGCGGTTGTCTGGGTTACGTAAGTTATTTGGGTTTTGGCGTTCCTTCCGCGATCGATTAATTTGATCCAAGATCGTTTCATTGCCCTCTGGCAAACTTAGAGAGAAAAATTCTGAGCATTAGTCAAAAATCAAGTCCGGGCATTACGATGAGTCTAAATAAAGTTATATATTTTTTCATTAATTCAACTGTATTCCGATCATTAATATTGGCTTTTAAACGATATGTAATAAACATCAGGGTTTTATTTTATAAACGGTAAACAATTGGAACAGAACTTATGGCCAGGCTAGGTATGTCTAGCTAGGCCCGGGGGATATATCAATAATTACTAACGCTCATTTAGATTTAAATATGAAGTGGGAAATTTATTGATGCAAATATGTTTTCTGACTATATTTACATAAATAAGCCCTCATGCCAAAATTGTCACTTGCCTTCTTGGACTAGAAAATTATTGTAATTTTTGATAATGTATTTTTATATCATATGCCATGTACTGTACTATGTAGTAACGCAACGAATGTGAATACTTACAATAAATATTCGTATTCGTAAATTAGCGTTTTACCGAATATTACAATGGTATTCAAACGAACAATACTTGTTCTGCATTACGATATTATATCTGTATTATCAGATTTTTTTTACTAACCGAAATACCTAAGGTACTCTAATATTACACAGAGAAGGGCCCTAAAACCCACACAAAAAGTGTTAGTCTGGTGTGGGCCCATGACTGAGAATATCTAAGTATCCAAATGTGTTCGGGAATGCTAAGCAATGTCAATTTTTTTTTAAGTAGGTACTTAAAATTAATAGATACCTAAATACGAAAAAAAAACAGTTGAATTTAATTCTATATGAAAATGAGTGCTTTTTGTTATGTCGCATAGCGTAGTCGTGTGAAAAAACGAACTACACTCTCTTAACATACACTTCAAACGCACGAAGACAGATCGGACCTCCGCGGGATCCGGTACTATAACAATTTTCCGTAACTAGATGGATCGCGAGAGCAAGTGACACAGCCTTCCCCTTCGACGGTTAGATTTACACTGAGCTCGCAGCCCGGTCACGGCCGCGCTCGCGGAAATTCAGTTTTTTTGATTCTTTATTAGACCAAATTTCCATTTTACTAACTTTTAAACAATACGATTAAAGATCAATGAATTGTCAATGTTCTTGCGAAAGAGCTGTGTAAATATCACTTGTAGTTTAGAAGCCTTAGGGAATTGAAAATTGAAAACGACCCTATTTCAACATTATTTTTTCCATAGTAATTATTGCTTTAAAAAAAAAACCAACTATAATTTTTTAGAAGAAATAGTCAAAAATAACATATATTTTTTTCAGATTTTTCCGTTGGCTAGATTACGAGCCTTAGGACTTTAAAAATCACCATTCCACGTACGGAGTCGCCTTAAGGTGACATGTTTGAACTTTGATAAGGATTAAGATATGGGCCATGCACAATGAAAATTATAATAGTAATTATAATGCAACTATTACATAATGAGAGTTCTTAAAACACGAGTTTCCTTGCCATGGCATTTATTCTGCTAACGGTCTACAAATTGTACTCAACTATTTCTCAAGCGTTTACATGTTTATCTATCCAAATATCATAAACCCTCCATGATGCGTTCAAGAACCGCACATTATGACCACCATAAAAATAGACTGTTTTATTAGAACAAATTTCTTATCTGTGAAAATGTTATTATTGCTAAATAATATCATCGATTTCGATAATATTATTCATTCAAATTTCGAACATCTTTGAAAAACAAAGAAATTTGATTTGACCTCTATTCTAATATCAGTCGAGATGACGTTTAGTTCGAAATGAATTGTCAAATTTGCATCAAATTTGACAAATGTCGCACGTAAGTAAGATATCGAACGATATGATAGTTGGGGCCAACTCTAGTTTGTCTCTGAACTGTGACAGCTGAAAAACTATGACAGCTGCCTGAAAACTTCATTACCGCCATTACCGGGTAATATTTGTCGTAATGTGCGACTCCTGAATGCATCATGGAGGCCTATGATATGTGGCTAGATAAAGTAGTGTATGTAACTGTACATAATTAGGCATTAAAACACTCGTGTGATGCTATTATGAAACTTGCCTTCGGCGCGTTTCATAAACCCACACTCGTGTTTAATACCCTTCATTATGTACAGTCACATAAACTACTATTAATATACAGGCTGTAATAACTATATTACACCGATTCTGTCATAAATATGCTCCAAAGTGTACCGACCAAGTTCGGTAACGAGGTCTCGGGACGAAATACTTAAAAAGTTGGTCAACTTCGTGAAAAATAACCGACGCGCGACCGGCGGAGCGAATAAAATAAAAAAACCGGCCAAGAGCATGTCGGGCCACGCTCAGTGTAGGGTTCCGAAGTTGCCCATCCTTCACAATAGATGGGATTAAATTAGGTACGAGAAAGATTTCAAGCTCTATAAAAAGGTCGTAAACGCCAAAGTAACTCTAATTACTTATTACCTTCTGGAAGTCATCGATTATACGCGCCAGATTGAGCGGAATCTTTTAATGCAATATGGCAGTTAACTAATATGTGTAACGTTTGAAGTATAAGTTTTTTTTTTTATAAGGACACCGCGCGGCACTTACGTCATTTTAAAGGAAAATTTGAAATTTTGCGATTACTCAGAAACGGCTCGACCGATTTTATTCAATATAGTTTTCATTGAAAGTACTTATAAAGCCTCATTTTCATGAATTTTTCCATAATTTTTTGACTCGTGGTTTAAAAGTTAGAGGGGGGGGGACACTATTTTTTTTATTTTCAGAGCGAATATTTACAAAACTGCTGATTTTATCTAAAAGTTATGTTACGAGACTCCTATTATTTTTAAAATACCTATTCAACGACACCCCACACACTAGTGTTGAAACGAAAAAAAAAATTCACCCCCACTTTAGGTGTTCGAGAGGTACCCGAAAAAAAGATTTTTTTTTAGTTTTTCTTTTACCGTTTTGTCGGCGTCATACATACACATACTCATACCAAATTTCAGCTTTCTAGTACTAATGATCACGGAGCTAAGCCGCGGACGGACGGACAGACGGACAGACGGACAGACGGACAGACGGACAGACGGACATGGCGAAACTATAAGGGTTCCTAGTTGACTACGGAACCCTAAAAAACCGGCCAAGTGCGAGTGGAACTCGCGCACGAAGGGTTCCGTACCATTATCTGTAAGTTTGTTGTATGGGAGCCCCCCTTAAATATTTATTTTATTTTATTTTTAGTATTTGCTGTTATAGCGGCAATAGAAATACATCATCTGTGAAAATTTCAACTATCACCGTTCTTGAGATACAGCCTGGTGACAGACGGACGGACGCACGGACGGACGGATGGACAGCGAAGTCTCAGTAATAGGGTCCCGTTTTTACGCTTTGGGTACGGAACCGTAAAAATATTGTAGAATTAAACTTTAAAATTGTATTTGATTTGCCGATTCTGTATTTTGCGCGACCACAAATCGGTGACGGTGCATTTACGCAGTCACAACGGTTTTTGAGCGGCGGTGTGGTCGCACCTTATGGCGTAGCGACGTCACTAATGCATGCGCTTCTAAAAGTGACTAAAGCGGGACGCCGCTTTTGTCCAAACAAAAACTTAAACCGAACACGATATTTTATTTATCGTGGAGCGTGTAACGTCGGTCATCCCAGTACAAAATAAACCTTCAAATTTAAAAACTTTCCTGAGTTGACAGATGTCACACACACCAAGCTGAATGGAACATATTATAATTAGGTTCACACCGCATTGTGGGCCGCTTTGCTATTAGCTTTAGCACATGTGAGTGTGAGTGAGTGACGCAACGAGTAAACACCTCCCCGCTCGTCAGCAGGCGGCTATTTCCGCGCTAATCCACTGTCAACATTAGTTCCAGCTAATTCCTCAGCGGAAACAACAGTACAGTAAGACTGTTCACTGAAGGGGAGCGAGAAAATGAAAGGTTATAAGAAGTGTATCTCATTTTCAGCTCCGGTCTAGTGGTTAGCAGCTTTAGTGTTCAGCTCATTTGTTTCGTATGTTTTCGTCAGTCACGATAATAATATAAAGGCGAAGGTTTGTAAGTATGCTTATTTGTTTGTTTGTTACTTTTTCACGCCCAAATGGCTGGACCAATTATTATACATTTTGTTATGAAGGTAGCTGGCACCCTGGAATAACACATAGGTTAATTTTTATCCCGAAAAATTAATAATAAAATAACTAACTTTGACTGCGAACATCATTTTTAGAACCGCGGTACGCTACCAAAAGTCCTAACCCAATTACTTGTCCAATCCGATATTCCAATTCCAGAAAACTCTCGTTATTTAGCTTTCTCTCTCTCTTTCTAACCATTGTTTTTCGTTCGCCTCATAAACCCTCGTTTTTTCAACAAACTTCCCAGAAGAGAGCAGTTAGCAAGTTTAAATTGAGCAAGTCCAGGAGGGGCTTGAGTGTACGGGGGAGGGGGTGGGGGGAGTAGACATGCTAGGGTTAAAGTTGCCTCCAGTTTATTTGTTGTTGTGCTAGCCTTGTTACTAGATCCCTTGACATTTACGAGTATAATGAATTATGAAATCACCGAATTGTATGTAATACTTGTCGTAAAATACTCCTATAAGGTATAACGCTCTTTTTCTTATCAATAATCGGGAAAAAGAATCCTTCAACTATCCACCGAAGCACTGGTCTCTTAATTTATACTAATCTAAAATTATATTAAAAATTATTTTCTAGTTGATTATTTAAGGAACATTTTAAAAGCGCAATGCACGTTCTCTTTTGTTTCATATGGGCGTTGGTTACAATGCTATCTTTATTCAATAATCGTAATTCTTTGAGGGATTGTCACGCTAAAATGACTAGACGAATTCTAACCAACTTATAGGGATAGCTGGACCCGAAATCCAATAATAATTACATTAAAGGATATATTTTACTCTATTACGTCAAAGAAAAGTAGGATTACGCAGATAAAGCGCGTGAATCATTTAGTATAAAAAAACGTAAACAAAATCTAGCAGACAGTGCCATAAATCTCTCAAAAAACATAAATAACTCGTCGCCGATCCGCAGCCGATATAAAATAACGAAGCCATTAATAAAGTATAGAAAAAGCGCAGATCCACGGCTTTCCCGAGATGAATGCGCAAACGTGGCGATGGGATTCTGAGAAACGTTTTAAAATCCAGCTTTGATGAATCGAACGCTTATGGAATACAACTGAATAGGGTAGGTATAAAGTAAGATGACATTTACAGTTAAATTACATTTGAGGTGTGCAAAAAAGTGTATTTGTATTGTATTGTACGCTGACGAAGTTGCGGGCACATACTAGTAGGTAAATACTAAAAATACAGTACTCATCATTTCCCCACAAACACCCGACAACGAGAGTATTGCACAAGTTCGTCGCGCGAGTGAACAATTTGCAATCAATCCGACACGACAATTATGAAGATAATTATGGCTGAAACAACAAACTTGTGGAAAACAAGGGGAGCGATGCTAGTGCGGGTGTGTGGGGTCCCAGTGCAAGCGTCACTTTTGTAAGGTATTTATCCTGCCCGTCTAGCACAACTATGCTTTGTGACTTTTGTCGTCTCTCACAGTACTGTAGAGAGGGATGGGTTATCTCGCGCGGGTCGCGTGTCACAGTTGTGCTAGAGGTGCTGGTTACCCACCTCGAGTGGCCTTTAATTACCAAAGTCCTACTATTTTTATAAATGCAAAACTGTATGAAGGTATGTGGATGTAGTATGATATCGTTTTGATGCTTGTTACTCATAAACGCGTTTACTGATAAGTGGATTTATACAGTGAAATCCCATCACAAAAATAAATGGGTCATAAAACGCATAAAACAAAAGTCATCCATCGAGTGGTCAAAATGAATTCATGTTATAATGCTATTGTATCGGTTATTTCACGCAAAATAGGCGCATTGTAAGACGTCGAGATGCGGAAAACTAGCCCGCGATGACCTTTACCTATACATCGGATCATAGAAGAGAGAACATTCTTTATTTTCATAGGAGTTTTATGAAAGACTCGAGCCTAAATCTGACTATGACCAACTGTATAAAAAATAGTAAAAAAGTGATAACAAACAGAAAAGAAAGTTCTTTCGAAGCTCCGTAGATGTCAGTTCCTTTCCTTTCTTGCATAAAGTTCTTCAATTGCTTAGAATGATTTATCATGTTATTTGCTACTCAATAGTGCAACTTGGCACCTCTTTCACCTTCCGGTCTCTGTTTATATTTCCATTTACATACATACAGTGTTAATACTTTAAAAACCGGGTATACTAGACATCTCTGAAGTAAGCCTGCTTCATAATAGGCTTTCTCTTTCTATTAGGTGCGATAAAACCCAAACGTAAACCACACTGCCATGGCCTTAAAAAAATATCCCTCTCACGCTAATACGTTGCTACTCGGGCGCGCCCGATCCGCGACAAACACATAAATCCGAATCCGCCTCGTTCGGGCGAAAATCTACACGTTTCGCGGAGTCATTTCCTGTTCCAATAACACTATGTATTTCGCAAAACAACACCGAAACCGAAGGAACATTAGAAACTGTGTATACTCGTATTTGTGACACTGAATTATCTTCTTAAAACATGAAGTTTACGAGTCTTTAATGATGTAAGGAGTCAAATTTCAAAGTTAACGACTACAACAGAAAACTGGGGGGTATTCGACCAATTTTAGAGAGATAATGGAGATCTCTCCATTTCATCGCCATCCGTCACTTATGACGTGTGCCTACTTGACAAGGGGCGATCTCCCTAGAACATCGCAACTTCGTCAATTCGGACGGTCTAATTTGCGTTTCCTTTGTATGTGACGGCATAAATAACAGGCGCATACTTTTATTTGACCGCGTAGTGCGTGAAATTAGTCAGTTACGTTTCGTTCAAAACATAAATTCATATGCATGAATAACATTTTTGACAATAATTATCGCCTTCGTATTTCCAAAAATTGAGATGAGATATGTCACTTGAAGCTCATCGCATTTTAATGACAGTTCAATGGCGATATAACTGTTATCTAATAGAGATTTGACGTTTGGCGATCACTCAAATGTCAATCTCGAATTAGGTCCCTGGGGCCCAATACACATACTCATACTAAATTTCAGCTTTCTAGTACTAATGATCACGGAGCTAAGCCGCGGACGGACGGACAGACGGACAGACGGACATGGAAACTATAAGGGTTCCTAGTTGACTACGGAACCCTAAAAAAAAGCTTATTGTACTAAGGCATTGCTGCCAACTTAAAAAAGAAAGGTTTATCTTCAGTGCATGGATGTTTAGTATAGTGAACGTATACCTTTATGTATAAGTTCGTATTTTTTGACAGATGGACGTCAATAAAAAAAAAGTTTATCAGTGACTAGGTATTTTTTTTTAATTTTGTTGATTCCGAGCGGGAACATGTAATTATTTTCTTTGTTGTTTATTTGCATTTTATTATGAAATGTCGAGTCGCAGAAATAGTAGATTGTTAACCAAGGGTAGAAAGTGACCCATTGCACCCGAGATATTTCTGGCGCTCGAACGAAGTGAGAGCGCCAATAGTTCGAGGGCGAAATGGGTAATTCACCCGAGTTAAACACTCTACTTTTAATTTCGACTGCGAGGAAAATAAAACACTACACGCACATAAATGGCCATGTCATTTTTAACAAATAATCTATTAAAGACAGGGTATTTATATTAAATCTCGTGTTCCCGCCTTTTCTACTGCAAACTTTCATTCTTCTTACTTTTAATAGATAGAAAAAGTTAAGATATACGTACCTACCGCTAACATTTAAAAAGTAAAAAAAAAAAACAATCCAATGGTTTCAATATTATTTTTTAAATAAAATAACGTTGTAAAAGTAGGTCAAAAAACGCTCGTGGCATCTTTCTTACGATGTGAGCGTAGCGAACCCATGCCACTCGCGTTTTTTGCCCCCTCTTATACAACGGTTGCATAAAATACTATTTCTAAAGCTATTTAAGTATTTGCTTATGGTAGTCATCATCTTCCTATGCTGAGCTGATGATGGCAGGTATAATTCCTTAACGGTTCAATAAAAATCAAAAGCCAAAAATAACCCGTTCACGTACAGATTACATTTGAATCACTTTTTGAAGTCGATGCCAAACCACTCAATTATTACTATAAATGCTATGATTTTCAACTAACTCTCTTTACGCTCCTTTAGCGAACTCTTTTCTTTCTTCTCTCTTAAGGAGGGTTCCTTTCTGAGTACGTTTTAATGATAAACACGAACCGTATTTACATAACTTTATCGCGAAAAGTTCAGCATTAAATGTCGTTTAGCTCTCGACTTTTGTCGAAACAAATAAACAAACAAACAACAAACTCGTGACAACCGGATTTAATTAATCATTCGCCTTATTCAGCCGTTAGACAAACGAATGATTTATAACGAGTTTAGAAACACGCTTCAGACGGAACTTTTATATTGTACTATTTGGTACGAGTGTGTTTAAACACCTGCAACACCAGAGGAGTCACAAGTGCTTGCCTACCCGGAGAACGAAGATGGAATGCCTCTAATGCTAGTAATTTCACCGGCTATCTTACCCCCACACCGGAACACAACAATGCGAACATTGCTGTTTGGCGGTGGGTTAGCAGGCAAGACGGTAGTAACAATCCGGACGGACCCTGCACGAGGCCCTACTACTCCAAGAACACAACCTAACCTACACCTAACCTAGTTTACACAACACCCCCGAGACATGTAGCTAATCATCACGAGACCTTTCATCATGAGAACCAATGAGTAATATAGAAAATGCTACTAAAACTGAACATAACTACAAAATTAAGTTCTGAGCTTTAATATTGACTGACATCTTACCACTTGATCCAAATAAAACTGAATATTGTGGAAATAACTGGTCCTATTTCCACCAAACATAGCGAAGAATACCTCGACAGGCAAGACTTTCGATTAGAAAAATCGCACTAAAATTGGTCCGTCCGTTTGGGAGCTACGATGCCACAGACAAACACACAGATACACTAATTCACAGATACACATGTTTAACTTTTAACACCTCTTTTTTCGTCGGGGGTTAAAACGAATCCGTTTGTGATAATGTCCTTAAAATGAGAAGGCTTTGGACCACATACATGGCAGGCGTGCCTCCTTCACAGAGTCTCTCAGCAGCGTGGCGAACACGGTGCTCATAAGTATCTGAACATGCTCTTATTGCCAGGGCATTAGAGTGGGTGTTCAGAAATTTAATTTACTGTTCGGCCTTATAGTTAACTGGTAGAGAACACCTTATGTCATTAAATCTGCCGTGTGTACTTATTTGTAATGGTTAATAATAGAATGTTAATAACTAAACAGTAATATTTTCTCAAGCGCAAGCTATCTAATTAGGTACAGTGTTTCTCATTTATAAACTTGTCTCATTACGCTATCTCACTCCAACGACCCAAACTCAACAGCATTCGTTATGTAACTTCCAGTGGTAGCGCATCTCGGTCTATATTTTACAAAACTATTCAAAATAGAAATAAGTTCATACGTATGAGAGTTCACTTTAAAAGTCGAAGTCGAAGTTCACTTTAAATTTGTAGTTACTTCAAGAAACATAATTATTACATCAGGCGGTATTATTGCTAAGGAGCGATCTTTTCCATATTACTAGATTTAATATTACTTATAGCAAAGTGTAGCCAAGTTTGTCAAGTCATATTAGTTATGATGATGGTGTAAGAGGGATATTATTACGGGCACACAGATCCCACGCGGGCCGTGGGCGGCACCTACGTCCACCCACGCGAGGGTCGGGTTTCCTGCCATCTTTCTCCTGATGAATACGGAATTATGTTTTTTTTAAAGTAAGGAGATATTTGTAAACCGAAAGTGACAGAGTAATGTAATATTTTTGGTACTCAAAGGTCTAGCCTCATCCAATTAAGTTATCACATTTAAGTACCTACACAATCTTTGTTAATGAAGTAATGTGAAACATTTATAAATAAACCAAAAAATAATTCATTAAATGGAGTCACTGTCCATAAATAATTGAAAGATTCATTATTACAGCAATATCAATGCAATGCTGAACAAAGTCCTCCCTGAGGTTTTCCACAATGACCGGTTGTGCGCTGCCTTCATCCAACGGCTTTCCGCGATGCGGAAATCGTCGGTCCACCTTGTTGAAGGCATGCATGCTGTCTCCAGATGCGCGGCCGCCGCTCAAGAACCTTTCTATCCCAACAACCACGCGGGTCTACGACTTTTGGACTTATGTGCCTAATTACTGTCACTTAAGTCTGGCTAATGCGTGCAACTAGGTCGATGCAGAGTCAGCCACCGGCTAAGCTTGCACCATAGATTGGAGCGGAGTTTTTTTTTTTCGAAATTTTCCCTTCGTCACGACCAAGCGAAATTTAATTTGTGCATTTTAAAACAAAAATTTCTAAAATCGGTTGAGAACTCGCTGAGATCTGCGCATTGTTACAAAGTCCATTCGAGTCGATCCATGGGAGCTTCGCTCCAATTACCTTTAACTCCATTCAAATTAAAAGTAACACCGCTCACGCTCTCAAACTGTATAAATAACTACTCGCTCCAAATCTCAACCAGCCGTCATGATCCCTCTCCGAGGATTATGCACACAAAATTTAATTTCAGAAAAGCTTTTTGTGTAAAATGCTAAAATGCGACATAATTGATCGTGGACAACTGACCAAAGCGTGTGTGTCACTTTGGCCAAAAACACTAAAAAAACGCGGAAAATACCCATTATGACCTACAATGGTGCCAACCAATCCATCCATTCGTCCTATCTATTCATATATAATGCCATTCAAATTAAAAGATAGCACCGCTTTAGTGCGCTGGCACTTTCAAACTTGTATAAACAACAACTCGCTCCAGCTTAAAGCCACTGGTGCCTGAAGAACTAGGTCAGCCGATAAGATCACTCTCCAAAGATTATGCACACGTAATTTAATTTAAGTGGGACTTAGAGTTGAAATTTACGATCGCTTCGGCAAAAACTAGTTCGCGGACAAAGTGAGGAAGTTCGCCAGTTTTAACTTCTTAAGGATATTATATCTACGGCGTCTGTGTGGAGCGAGAGATGAGCATTAGCAGTGAATGTTTAAAAGGTTTTGTCTTTATCTGGTTTAAGTATGTAAAAATTGCAAATGAAACTTGGAAGATAGTTTTAGCTATGAACATGGCTAGAATTAGAGAGTGAGTTGAGTGAAGATAGCTTCATATGCAGTAAAAGAGAGAAATTGCATGAACCACTTTTTAGGGTTCCGTAGTCAACTAGGGATAAATATTATATTAAGGGACAATCATACACAAATCGACCTAGTCCCAAACTAAGCAAAGCTTGTACTATGGGTACTAGACGACGATATACATAATATATAAATACATATATAGATAACATCCATGACCCAAGAACAAATATTTTGCACAAATGCCGATTCAGTAGGCAGGTGTCTACAAACCGAGCCAAACGAGTCGTCAAATAGCGTCTTATAGTTTCGCCATGTCCGTCTGTCCGTCTGTCTGTCTGTCTGTCTGTCCGTCTGTCCGTCTGTCCGTCTGTCCGTCCGTCCGCGGCTTAGCTCTGTGATCATTAGTACTAGAAAACTGAAATTTGGTATGAGTATGTATATGTATCACGCCAAAAAAACGGTAAAATAAAAACTAAAGAATAATTTTTTTTCGGGTACCTCTCGAACACCTAAAGTGGGGGTAAATTTCTTTTTTCGTTTCGACACTAGTGTGTGGGGTGTCGTTGAATAGGTGTTTTAAAAATAATAGGGGTCATCAAATATTATTTTTTGATAAAGTTAGCAGTTTTGTAAATATTCGCTCCGAAAATAAAAAAAATAGCGTCCCCCCCTCTAACTGTTCAACCATGGGTTAAAAAATTATGGAAAAATTCATGAAAATGAGGCCTTATAAGTACTTTCAATGAAAACTATATTGAACAAAATCGGTCGAGCCGTTTTTGAGTTATCACAAAATTACACAATTTTCTTTAAAAGGACGTAAGTTCACTTCCAATGGAGGTAATAAGTAATTACAGTTACTTTGACGCTTACGACCTTTTTATAGAGCTTGAAAATCTTGTAACTTAAAACGTGTTTTAAGCCCGTCTATTGTGAAGGATGAGCTACTACGGAACCCTACACTGAGCGTGGCCCGACATGCTCTTGGCCGGGTTTTTTTATTCGAAGTTGAACATCATTTAATTTCCATATTAAACTGCTACTGTTCGACAAACGACATAGAAGATAGTTGGATAGGGCCATAACCCGCTTAACGCAAAAAGCTGTTTTATCGTGTTACTTGGACACTTATGATGTGCCTGCTTGACTTAAAGTTTGTCCTCCGATTGTAATTCGCTATTATGAAAATTTGCTAATTTACTATGAACAAGTCAAAGTTCTAAAAAGAATCCGCCAATACGTAACTTCCAGACATCTTTGGAACTCATACTTGTTACATTTTGTGTAGATACCCTAAAAGTTTCTCCCAGATTCTTGCTCAATATGTATTCAAATGGGGTGCACACCGTTTCATATAACGTTTCTTGACACATTACCTACATCAATTATTACATTAGATCAAACAAAATGATATTAAATATTACGCACCCATTAAAACGGCAGTTTGCTAACGCTCATATCTTGTTACACGCCTGCCACGATTATCGACTAAAAACAGATAGTTGAAGCTTTACTTGAACGTGTGAGGTGGTCGGAGATGGCCGCATACCCTTATTGCGTCCGCGCTAGTTTCCTTATAGTAGTGATGTTGATGTTACATTCACCTCCCGCTGTCGCTTCTGCCTTGTTACAATTCCCCGTCGCTTGTCGACGAAGAACAGATAGTTGGAGCTTTAGTCGGACACGTGAGGTGTTTCGGAGATGGCCTAACGTCTTTATTGCGTCCAGCTCTATTTGCTACAGTTTCCTCATAAGTTGTGAAGTTTTTATTGTTCTGCTCAGCTTGATCTTTTAAAATAGGTACAAAGAGTGCAAACTCTTTTCGTGTTTGAAGTTAATTTAAAGCAAATTCGTTCGGTAATTTTAAAACTTTTACGTTAATTGAGTGGTGTGGAAGTATTTATGAACTTTGAACTTACTGTGTGCCTGCATGTGAGTCAGTTGCAATTTGTGACGTAATTCTTATTCGTCGTTCAATCCGATTATTTTTAATTTGTAGGACATCATAAGGTCTCAAAAGACGTAGTATTAAAGACAACTTTCTCGCCCTAGCTTGGTTTGTAGTGGCCAGGATTTGTAACACACACACATACAGAATAACAAAATGTTTTGATAGGTTGATTGTGAGTATGTGACAATTGACAACAACTTAAACTCAATTAAATATATATCATTTCCATTTAAAATAACACTGCACTCCGCCATAATCGATAACGAAAGATTTTAGATGAGCTAGACTATCTTAATTTATAAATTCTACTACTCTTAACTCGTTATACCAAGTTATTACTAATTAACTACCACCTTAGCAAAAAGTTCTTCAAATAACAAAGTCACTGAGTGGAAAGTAGTGTTTCCTTAGATAGTACCCATTTAACAGAGCGAACTGACATTAAAAGGTTTATACCACTCATTTTTCATTCCTCTCGCAACTATAAAAGTCCATGGCCCGGAAAATGATCACAGCGACTTTTCTTAATTCCTAACAAGGCAACTAATTTACAACCACTTTGAACTCCATCTCTTTGTGATAAAGTTGAAAATCTATGAACAGCCGGATGCATTTGTGCCTTATATAGCGATGTTTCTTTGCTTTAATGCGGCGCAAACTTTTCTTTCAGTATACTGGTTGTTGTTTTGAGTTTCGAAGTCAAACGTTCAATTTGACTCGGTTTGATGGATGGTTACCGCTTTATTCTTAAAAGGATGTAAATGTCAAGGCAGTCTTGTAGGAGTAAGTCCTTTTGTGTTTGTACTCTCTGGTTGGATAAATTACTGTTAGTGAATTGCTCAGAGAAGCGTGGGGGATTATTGTATGAGATTGAATATGAATGTTCATCAAACTACTGGGAAACGTTATATTGCAGGCGAATTCTGGCGTATGTATAAATTAACTGTGAATTGAAGTTATTAGAACTTTATCACAATAAATTAGTGAACATGCAGAATTTTTTATCATTTGGAAGCCAATAGGTATACTGTTACAGTTTCACCGTGTTCGAAAAACTAAATTAAGAAATATACAGAAATACATCTATTCATGCCATTCAAGCAGGATTGAGACATATTAAACAGCTAATGTTTTAAATGAGATATAGAAAAACTGAATATATTGGTCTGTCCTATCATATTTTGCACTTTTTAAGGCATCAACAGTAATACAATTCGTAATAAATATATCAATTAATTAAGTATTTAAACAAAAACTACTAATAGATGTTCACAAGAATACAACAATAAATGGTGGAGACACAAATGGCGAATGAATGTATTTCAAAATTATGTTACAGAAGAAGGAACAAAACAAGAGAAAATTACACTAGTCATATATTTAGCATGCTCGACCGAGTTTTTGCGTGTTTCTGTGTGTGTGTGTCTCTTTACTTTTGAAACATGTCTCGCTAGTTTATCGAAATAGAGCATATTCAACTCAATGTGGTAAATAGCACATATCCCTAAAGTAGAACTATATTGGCGAGATCTCCGATAGTAGTTAGTGTGAATAAAAAAAGTTATTGCATTGAATTGAAACCCTATTTGATGTAATCCTTTTAGAAGGAAGAAAGACAGTGATACAATCTGTACCAAAAAGAGACAATTTTAACACAATTTAAAGTGGAAACCCAATTACCTACTCATTTAGATTTTGACACCTTTCTGTATACGCTCGCCTAAAAGCAATAGCAAGCAAACCAAACTGTCAACAGAGAAACGGAATAAAATTAAAACGCACCAAGAGAGCAATTACGAAGTTGGGGAATGAGTGAATGACTGAATGACGGGAACGAATGAACGAATGCAAGATCCTTCGCAGCTCGTTGTAATTAAAACGGCTGAATGTCATGTCATGGAAGGATGCAATTTAGCTTTGTTTTTGTTTTGTTGTTTGTTATTTTGAATCTTTTTAACGCAGTAGGGTTAGACTTGATTGTACTATCATGACTGTGTGCGAGGATGTTGTTAATACTAATATTGAAGGTATCATAGCTTCTTAACAGAGGATTGGGTAAAGAAGTTATTTAAACTAAATAATTGCATCCGAGTATACATATGTGCTCGAAAAAAAAGTCCAAACTCAGTAGGTTTCGTTATTTTTATTACAGAACTCTTAAGATCTACCTAGATCTACCAAGACCACCAGACCAGCTGATTCCATAATATTATTGTGTTGTCACTGAAGTCACGTAGGCATACCAACTTTCAACCCAATCGGTCCCCATAAAGTGGTTAACATCTTTATTGTAAGATTTGACCCGAACATATATTCATACACACAAACATTACAAGTTTATTAGAAACTTGTAAAAACACCTATGCCTTACTGAACTTTAAGAAAAAGTTGACTTATAAAATTGGTTCATAATTCATGGGCAATTCAACTGTCCAAAGTTTTCCTAGCACAGTAAAGATGCATACGAGCTATATGGGGTTTAAAACCAACAGATTCATGTAAACCAAAATTTAGAGATAATAAGATTCTTACACTGACCTGTTTATATATTCTGGAGGCCTGTACATTTGTAAGGAAACACTTAGATCTGTTCTTGATAAAAAATAATGAAAATAAGCGCACTGTAACACAAAAACCTTTAAATCTGCCAGCAGCAAAGCTGAATCTATTTAAAAGAAACTCTTACTATATGTTAAGTAAAATTTATAATACTATACCTAAATCTATAATAAGCTTGACTGGAAATGAATTTTATACAAAACTTAAGATGTGGCTACTCAGCGAATGCTATTACTCTTTAAATGAGTTTTTTGAAAAAAATACGCAATGCAATTAGTTCATCGAACAGCCAATTGATATAATTATAATTTTTAGTGACTTGTAATTTTCTTTAGTATAACATCGCTAACATTATTGAATTAAATAATTTAGATATTTAGATATAATGATTGTAATTTGTACGCCAGAAATGGCTGAATGGTGATAAAACCAACTATTTATAAGATCAAAATGTAACCCGTTCAATGCAAATAAATGACTTTGACTTTGACTTTGACTTTGACTGAAATGCTCCCAGTGTGAGCTCACCCTAACGTCTGTCGTCGCCATTTTTTATGTTTATGCTTATTTGGCTCTCGCAGCGGTTCACTTAGTGCTCGGGTGATAAATGTTCCAGCGTTTTGGAGACTGTTTTAGTAAAATATAAATGTATTTTACGTATTATATCTTCAGGGTCTAAAGTAAATTATGGAATTTTGAAAGAAAGACACACAACACAATAAAAATTTATGAACTAACGAAAAAACTTATGAAGCGACAGGATAAATCTTTGGAATGAAGCCTGACAAAAAAAAACTTACATTTGAAACACCTTTTTGTACCTAATACGGTGAATAGAGACTTAAAGTACTATGTGTGACCTTACAAACGGTCCGGTTGTTTTGAATTTTTGATATGTTGTCTAGGATGGTTAGGGAGTGTTTAAAATGCAAAATGCACAATTCCCCCCCCTCCGCGCCCGCCGCCATATTGAAAAAACCAGCACTTTCTTCATATTTTTGCTCATATCTTCCTTTAGGAGCATTTTAGCTAGAAGAAAGCTTGGACAATGTTATAGAGAGTTAAATTTACTACATTCTCCATTTTATATTTTTTTTCTAGGACAGATAGTTACGGAGATATCCACATTTAAAAAAACGTAAAAAATCGCAATTTCCTACTGAAAAACAAACTTCTGCATTATATCTTCGTTTGGGAGCATTTTAGCTACAACAAAGCTTGGGCAATGTTGTAGAGAATTAAATTTACTATAATTTACACTTCAAATTTTGTTTCAAGGACGGTTAGTTACGGAGATATGCACATTTAAAAAACAGGAAAAGTCGAATTTTCCGAAAATTTCTCAAAATTCTTGGTTTAGAACGCTGTCATTCAGTTACGGACTAGTCTAGGACAAATTAAAACATGTAGGAAATATAATTGCTTATAAAACTCATGTCCATTTTCACATGCATTTTCGGAAAATGTGACTTTATTTTTTACATATCTCCGTAATTATCTGTCCTAGAAACAAAATTTTAAATGTTAATTATAGTAAATTTAATTATCTACAAAATTTCCCAAGCACTGTTGTAGCTAAAATGCTCCTAAACGAAGATATAATCCAGAAGTTTGTTTTTGAGTTAGAAATTGCAATTTCTTAAGTTTTTTTAAATGTGCATATCTCCGTAACTATCTGTCCTAGATACAAAATATAAAAAGGATAATGTAGTAAATTTAACTCTCTATAACATTGTCGAAGCTTTATTCTAGCTAAAATGCTCCTAAAGGAAGATATGAGCAAAAATATGAAGAGAGTGCCGGTTTTTTCAATATGGCGGCGGGCGCGGAGGGGGGGGAATTGTGCATTTTGCATTTTAAACACTGCCTAACCATCCTAGACAACATATCAAAAATTCAAAACTACCGGACCGTTTGTAAGGTCAAAATCCTTTATTCACTGAATTAACCTACTAGAGCTGGAATTTGACTAGTAATAAGTAATGAAATTTCTACCTATTTGAAACTTATAAAATATTCAAAAATATTTCAAAGGTAATAAAATGCATATGAAAATACGCTGTCAGAAATACAAGCACGTTCATAAATAATGCGTCAAACCACGCAGAAATTGCAACGAGTTAATTCAAAACGCAGCTCATGTTGCGCACAGCGAAGCCACTAACGCGAGAAACCGCCGTAACATTCGTGAATGTATATGCGGCAGCGAGGCCACTCGCACAGGAAACCGCTTGGATTGGAGCACCAAATGTCGTCCAGATTTAATTTAACTGAGTTTGTGTTGGAAGTGAAACCAAAGTATAATTTGATTTGGTCTTTTATTACATAATACGAGTGACGGTGTCCAGTAACCGTTTTGGATAATGGATTTGCTTATATTATTTGAAACGCTAGCTCTATAGGTTTATCCAAGATTGTAGCATCAGATCCTTAAATTATACTTAACAATAGGACCAACAAGAAAGTAATCCCTTTTAAACAAAATTAAATAGATTAGATCCAGCTTTCTGGAGTAATCGGGGAACATTCACAAATTAGAGCTGACATACCCAAACAATGAGAACCACCTCCTTTTTAGGGTTCCGTAGTCAACTAGGACTAGGAGCCGTTTTTGAGGTATCGCAAAATTTCATAATTCTCTTTAAAATGACATAAGTGCCGCGCGGTGTCCATAGACCTCAAACGTTACACATATTAGTGAAGTGCCATACTGCATTAAAACATTCCGCTTAATATGGCGCGTATAATATAACTTCAAGAAGGTTATATAAGTAATTAAAGTTACTTTGGCGTTTACGAACTTTTTTATAGAGCTTGAAATTTTTCTCGTAATTTATTCTATTGTGGAGGATGGGCAACTCTTCGGAACCCCGAACTAAGCGTGGCCTGACATGCTCTTGGCCGATTTTTGGAGTCGGTTCAAGTACTTTTAATTACATAGAGATCACTCACACTGAAAACCACCCGTGAACTTTATTGAAATTTAAAACATAATCGTAACAATGAAACAAAAGCCGTATGATTAAACCAAACCAAAGTATCATTATAAAAGAAACCGGCCCAGAGCATGTCGGGCCATGCTGAGTGTAGGGTAGTTCCGTAGTTGCTCATCCTTCACAATAGACGGGCTTAAGAGGTTTAAGTTACGACTAAGATTTCAAGCTCTATAAAAAGGTCGTAGACGCCAATGTAACTTATTACTTATTACCTTCTGCCATAATTCAAAAACGGCTAAACCGATTTTGTTAAATATAGTTTTCATTGAAAGTACTTATTAGGCCTCATTTTCTTAAATTTTTCCATAATTTTTTGACCCGTGGTTGGTTGAGGGGGGGGGGGGGATGCAATTTTTTTTTATTTTCGGAGCGAATGTTTACAGAACTGTTGAATTTATCAAAAATTATGTTTGAAGACCCCTATTATTTTTAAAAGACCTATTCAACGACACCCCCCACACTAGTGTTGGAACGAAAAAAAAAATCACCCCTTGTGGGTGTTGGAGAGGGACCCAAAAAAAAAACATTTTATTTTACTGTTTTGTCGGCGTGATACATACTCATACCAAATTTCAGCTTTCTAGTACTAAAATGATCACGGAGCTAAGCCGGGGATGGACAGACGGACAGACGGACAGACGGACAGACGGACAGACGGACAGACGGACAGACGGACAGACGGACAGACGGACAGACGGACAGACGGACAGACGGACATGGCGAAACAATAAGGGTTCCTAGTTGACTTTTCATTAATAATTTAAGAGCTTCGCTGTTGTCGGTGGAGTAATCGCCACTCTTCCCTATTTCTTGATAGTGTTTTGGTCTCCTGATACGACATAGTGCCCACTTTCTCTTTCACTTGACTAAAAAACGTAATTCTTGGTCTTCCTCCTCCTAGTTGACTACGGAACCCCTAATAAAAAGACCGATTTATGCTTAAAACCGCATTGTGAAGGATGGGCAACTACGGAACCCTTACACTGAGCGTGGCCTCATATGCTTTTGGCCGGTTTTATAATATTATAAATTCATTGACGGTATCGTAGTACTTACTCCTCTGACGCAGCAACCCAACCAAAGTGAGTTTTAGCCTCCAATACAAGTGTCCGCCACCGGTTTTGTGCGGTTTCTCGCCAGTCGACGGTTTGGAATTCGAGTAAATCATGATTGCCATGATGCATGTCGTGTTAAATTTGGTTACTATGCTCCTAGCGAGATTAGTAAATTAGGATTAGGAACCTGCTCGCAAAATCATCAATGAGGTTATTTTTTTTTCCATTCCGCCAGGGTATTGGATTGAAGCAGAACACTCGTATTAGCCCGCAGGTACTCCTGCGTTGAATTTTAAAATAAAATGTATATGCTCTTTATTGCACTGTATGTAGATGAATGATATAGCATCCGTCATTTCCGCACTCATATTTATATAGGAAATGGCAAATGTTTTAACGCATCATAAACGTGATTATTGAGTTTGAATAGGTACTACATGTAAATACATGTATCATAATTAATTAATAAAATTATGAGACGAGTTTTCTTTTTTATATATAGTTCAGTTAAAAAAGGTAAACTTTCATTCAAATGTTATCTCCGCAGATAACACAAAATCCAAAGACACATTTTAATAAAGAAACTGAAGTACCATTCATTAATTCAAACAACTGAATTAAAGTCCCGAATGAAACATGTAAAACTCTACGGATATATTACAGAATTCCGGGGTAAAGAAACGAAAATAAAACGCTAGTAATATTTCCCGAGCTACCTGAAAGGGTAACTCGACAAAATTGAAAACATAAATATTCATAAGCGAAACCACTGACCTTTCTTAATGTAAATTCTTTTATGATCTTTAGTTTCGTTTCGAGCAACCAGATAAGATATTGTGTTGAAAGTACAATACTTAGGGATATTTATATTATAATAACTATCCCATTATCAGCAAATGGCGACTGACAGGTGCAGCTAAGTCACGAAACCTTTTATAGTTAGTTACGTTCAAAATTTAGGTTACGAATGTAATTAGGTGGTCAACATAATGGCCAAGATTTTGTAACTTATAACACTTCAACGAACTTGTTGGTCTCGTATTATTTTATGTATAGTTCGTTAGTTTTGATTGGTTTACAACACGGTGATTTTTTTATGAATTCTGACAAGTCAATAATCAGTAAACGTTGCGTAATAAACGATATGACACAACGTTATATTTGTCTCCAATCACAACTGAATCTCAATATCCACTAGATTGCTTTTGGTAACTACGGCTACCTGTCACCGCTCTAACTCAAAATTCGAAGCAATTGAGTGGCTAAAACTTGAATGACGATTTCATCAGGGCAAAGTACATATCCTGACTTTTTCTTTACAGGCTTCTAAATTTAGAAGTGGCGAGTCTGTTCTAGTCTGTGTCAACTCAGGACAGTCAAGTATATTTTAATGAATACAAAATAAGCAATAAAGACAAAATTAGAAACACCGCATGCATGTAATCTCCCGTTCTGCAACGAAACCAAATTACCTCGCCTCTTCAAGCTGTTACATTTACATATTTGTACAAGTACGTATATACTTTTATCTTATTATGTATTTACTCTGAATAAGATTTTTAATAAAAATAGTCCACTCCAAAGGTTGGCGGCCTTTGGCGACAATTAAGGGTTATCGCTCGGTTAACTTTATTAGTAATTTTTCAAAATTTAATGAAAATACAAATACTGGCCGATAACGTAGATCGTCGATGTTTTTTCAAAATATTTCAACGTTGCCAGCTTTGTACCTGCAACAAATAAAATAAATATATTTAATAAGTATAAAATTACTTATTGAAGTGGATTAGAAATAACCTATTATAAATTTTAAATTTCAGACAATATTGTTACTCCACGAGTTGATGATGACGCCTCGAAAAACATACATTTATGGACCAAGGCCTCAAAAAGTTCCACTTCGTCACTGTTCGAGCGAATCTCTGATCATACAATCATGACCTGATCTTATTTCACCACACCTGACATGTGCAACTAAAAGAAAAATCAAGAAAAATTTTAAACTTCTACACTGATTTTACTGACACGAAACTTTTATTTCAATGCAAAATTGATAAGATCATTATCATTTTTCAAAATATCTCCTATATTATAAATTCATCATCGAATAGTGTTTTTAAAATACAAGAGTAGGCATAACGTACCTTTAGCATGAAAGTGACCTCTTTCAATATCGTCATTACTTGAATCTTAAATTCTACAAGTAGGTAATTTAGACTCAAAGAGATCTTATTCAATAACTAAGATTTAGAGGGTCTGTCATTATAAAGGTGGTGGGAGTGATTGATAAAACGTACAATTAAGCCGCAATTCTAGGAATTTCTTACAACCTGCAAGTAAAAAGGTGCATAAGGCTTTAAAATGCAGGATATATACTTAGAAACTGCGATCTTACGAAGTAATAACGGCTTTAGAACTAGTTTAAAGTGAGCAGTAAAACTACTGCTAAGCGATAGAGCGGTAAAACCGATCGCACGGGAGTTTTAATTAGTTTTTAATAGCTCTTAGGATTATACATAATATATTTACTACTAGCTGTCCCGACAGTATCCTTTTGTAAAAAGCTAAGCAATAAAAAAAATTGGGTTTATACTATCTGCGGGAAAATTTCCAAAATTTTCTCTTCATAAGAACCTACCTTAAATTCAAGGAATACATACTTTAAAAAATAGCATACTTGATCCAGCTTTTCATGAACAGTGAATTTTGTATACTTAGACAGATTAATTGCAACAGAGCAGATAATTGTAGATACAAATCTGTGGCTCTAGTGAAAAGGGGTTAAACTCGAAAAACACTACTTTACAGGAGACTCAAAAAACCGTTGCGGCTTAAATTTATTCAGACTTTTGATCACTGTACTTCAACCGCTATACTTACAAATAAACTTTAAATGCAGTTTTAATACTTAAAAAATCCTCTTTCACGGGGTAATATTCTTACTTCTCCAAAGTTAACGGATAAAAAAAAATGTGACTTATATCCGTGCCAAAAAGTGTTCTTAAGGACATATAATTCAGTGAATAAAGGATTTTGACCTTACAAACGGTCCGGTAGTTTTGAATTTTTGATATGTTGTCTAGGATGGTTAGGCAGTGTTTAAAATGCAAAATGCACAATTCCCCCCCCCCTCCGCGCCCGCCGCCATATTGAAAAAACCGGCACTCTCTTCATATTTTTGCTCATATCTTCCTTTAGGAGCATTTTAGCTAGAATAAAGCTTCGACAATGTTATAGAGAGTTAAATTTACTACATTATCCTTTTTATATTTTGTATCTAGGACAGATAGTTACGGAGATATGCACATTTAAAAAAACTTAAGAAATTGCAATTTCTAACTCAAAAACAAACTTCTGGATTATATCTTCGTTTAGGAGCATTTTAGCTACAACAGTGCTTGGGCAATTTTGTAGATAATTAAATTTACTATAATTAACATTTAAAATTTTGTTTCTAGGACAGATAATTACGGAGATATGTAAAAAATAAAGTCACATTTTCCGAAAATGCATGTGAAAATGGACATGAGTTTTATAAGCAATTATATTTCCTACATGTTTTAATTTGTCCTAGACTAGTCCGTAACTGAATGACAGCGTTCTAAACCAAGAATTTTGAGAAATTTTCGGAAAATTCGACTTTTCCTGTTTTTTAAATGTGCATATCTCCGTAACTAACCGTCCTTGAAACAAAATTTGAAGTGTAAATTATAGTAAATTTAATTCTCTACAACATTGCCCAAGCTTTGTTGTAGCTAAAATGCTCCCAAACGAAGATATAATGCAGAAGTTTGTTTTTCAGTAGGAAATTGCGATTTTTTACGTTTTTTTAAATGTGGATATCTCCGTAACTATCTGTCCTAGAAAAAAAATATAAAATGGAGAATGTAGTAAATTTAACTCTCTATAACATTGTCCAAGCTTTCTTCTAGCTAAAATGCTCCTAAAGGAAGATATGAGCAAAAATATGAAGAAAGTGCTGGTTTTTTCAATATGGCGGCGGGCGCGGAGGGGGGGGAATTGTGCATTTTGCATTTTAAACACTCCCTAACCATCCTAGACAACATATCAAAAATTCAAAACAACCGGACCGTTTGTAAGGTCACACATAGTACTTTAAGTCTCTATTCACCGTATTAATAACTGACTTTGTACCCTTTTTCACCCATAATATTTACACTACCCGGGAATATAACTGAACTTATACCAATTTTCACCCTTATTTTAGAAAGTGAAAATGGACATGCTGTTCGGTTTATTTGAAGTTATCTCCTTTTATAAAGGAAAAATACATGAACACCCTAAATAAGAAATACCTGACTAAACGAAACCTATCATTTAAGAGCTTTATTTCAGACATAATCCTAAGAAAATAAACTTTTACCTTTTTGCACGCAATTAATTTAGGTGTACTGTAATACAAACACACTTTTACCAATGGTTTTTTAAAAGTTATATCCATTTTTTGCGGTGCAGTTGGCAATAAAAGATCTTTATTTTTATTGATTCATTATTACAAAAATGTCAAAATTAGCATATACAACTATTCTCATAGTTTTAAACTAAATTTGGACTTTCCTCAATCAATCGTCTAATAGAAAAACATATTAAGCGATACAAGATGATATACCTAAAACGAGATAAGTACAAAATTTAGTTTTTCCAGTTGACTTACAATTACAAAAACTACGTATGAGACCTTAGTACTAAAATTTGATCGCAATTGTGAATATTTAGACACGGAAAATAACATGTATACATCACATTTTGGGTGTCAGCTTGTATAATTTCAATTCTTGTATAAAATCAATTCTTGCCTGTGCTCTGTTGGCGCCAAAGGATAGGAATCTACAACATCCCCAGAACATAACAAATTTTCGTAAAAGATCTTACACTCGGGTTTATCAAATTCACCAAATAAACTGTTTTTTTACCGATAACCGTATTGGACCGCTGTTAAGTCTTTCATATATACAGGAAATAATGAAATATGTTTCTCGACGGCTTTCAATCAACTTTTACTTATTTTGGTGGTACTCAGCATAATCCATCTCGCTGAATCTAGGACAAGTTCTTCACTGATTTTAAGTTTGTCAGTTACTCCTTGAGCAAACTTTGATGTTTCGTCAAATGGTTATCGCATTAGCAGCCTCTGCAAATGCGATGACACTCTGTCTTTATTTTTAAATAATTTGCAAACTGTCTATTCTTTGTTGTTGCGTCCATTAAATTACCTAGCAATGAACTGAACCCTTTTTTTAATTCTCCTAAAGCCCAATTAACTCTCAAATATTTTTTTCTGAGTTCTTGTATATTTATTGCGCATTTCATTTTACAATTTCCTAGCATCTTAAACTCTCTTTATTTTTTTTTGCTTTCATACTATTTACCAAAATGTCTCCTCTTTTTCCTTTCCTCCCTATGTTTATTCTCTCTTTGTCACTTTTTCTAGGCTATCCTTTTCGTCCTTGACCAACTTTGTCCCAAAACGAAAGTTGCTCTGCTTCTTCTGCCGTTCCGGTTTCTTTCGATTCTTGTAATTTTTTTGAGTCAGAATCAGTGAGCACTACGATCTGCCTTTTTCTGGAGTGCTAATAGAGTCGACGAAATTGTTGCCACCTTTCTCCTCGACAAGTTTGAGCATTCGATCGATTCAAGATCGGCCTGCCATTCTGTGTAACAAACTAAAAAAATACTTTTAATCCTATGGGTGGCTTCATCATCAGACCAGCCCCATAGTACCATATTATTGTATTGTCATGTTAAGTAGGTAGTAGGTACTTGGGAAAGATTTTAGCTCAATCGGTTGCAAATATTCTGCTTCAAAATTGAATTGCAAGATCCCACCCGAACAAACACAGTTACATAGGTATATTGCAAGTACAATAACTTGAAAAAATACCCACAGCACTACTGTAGGTCATTCTACATACTGGTGACCCAAATTTTATAATAGGATGATCGATTAGACTCAAGTGTACTTAAAATAAACCACAGCAAAGATAATTTTTATAAAGAACTTTTTGATACAAGTAATAATCGTGGTGTAAAATGATATATCTCACTAGTATAAGTCTATATACACCAATAAATACTAAATAATTATTCGTGACTATGGATTAATTTCGATTTATTTTTATGAATTATGGGTAAATTGCTCGTGCAAATCGGTACAAGTAAACATTGATCATTAAATACCAGATTTCTTAAAAGATACAATTCGACTTATATCAGTAATGTTTAACATTAAGTCGTGAATACAGATTAAAGTCGATTTATATTCTATAAGGTATGTAATCTTGTTTTGTAAAAAGGTATAAGTAAACATCGATCGTTTAACACAGGATGAGTCAAAAGAGACAAATGAACTTAAATCGTTCTCCACAAACAAAACCCCAAATTGTTCATTGTTAACTTTAGTTGCACCATATTTCACGACATAATTCACCAGATGTACCATTTGGCACAATCCTAACTTTGTCATTTTAAAAGATAACTTAGCTCCGATTACACCAAAAGATGCGCAATTTTTTTTTGTGAATTTTGGTGTATATAACGCAAAAAGGTCATAAGTGCACTTTAACCCCTTTTCACTAGAGCCACAGAAATAGAAATAAGACTGAAAATTGCGAATAAATCATTATATTTTAAAACATTCATTCCAATAGCGCGTAGGTAGTTCTTAGACCGTAAAAGCTTAAAAGTTTCACAATTCAAGGTGCTATATTGCATTCTCACAAAGTAATTGCGGCTTTAGAACTAGTAGCAGTAAAACTACTGCTAAGCGATAATAGCGATATTTAGTTTTAATAGCTATGGGGATTCTACATATATTATACACGATATAAATAAAAAAAATTGTAGGTTTAATGCAATCTTTTGAAATCTGTGACTTCAAAGGTACGCTAACTTAATGACAACTTTTGTATTAATGCAAAATAAATTTTGACATTGTTTTCAGCATCTTCATAATTTAACAAAACAATAATTGACCATGAACTTCAACGCACTTTTTCACGGTGAAAATGGCAAATTACTTATTATCTCCATACAAATATTGGTGCCCATAACATAATGACGTCACGATTAGGTGGCCATTTGTATGGAGCGTTTAGAACTCCGTAGGAATGTTCAACTTTGACAGTAATTTCTGATTTTTAGAACAGTCTAAGTGTAGTTAGTCCCATATTATGATAATCATTTGATCCCAATAAAAAATAGAATCGATTGACCTTCTCAAAAAAAAAATTGTCATGCCTATTGTCTTGAAATAGTAGATTGTTAAACAAGGGTAGAAAGTTATCCATTGCACCCGAGATATTTCTGGCGCTCGAACGTAGTGAGAGCGCCAATAGTTCGAGGGTGAAATGGGTAATTTCACCCGAGTTAAACACTCTACTTTTCATTTCGACTGCGAGGAAAATAAAATACTACACGCACATGCCATGAGTGAGTTAAATTAATGTCCATGTCATTTTTAACCAATAATAAATAAAAGACATGGTATTTATATTTAATCTCATGTTCCCGCTTTTTATATTGCAAACTTTCATTATAATTATTATAGAAAAAGAAGTTAAAATATACGTACCGCCAACATAAAAAAAAAAATCCAATGGTTTCAATTTTGCTTTTTATATAAAATGTACGATTCTATCAATAAATGAGGGACAGAATTATATCGTCGGCCGTAGGTTCAATTGGGGTAAGGGACAAAATACGCAAAATGAGTTGAATATACAGTTTTGTTCAGAATTTTCCGCTCTATCGAATGGTGTATATAAAAAAAATCTAGCTTGAAAAAAGTGTTCCTTACGCTACTGATTTTTATGGGTTCAAAATCAAATCTGACCCACAAAAACCATGTATCTGTTTTTTATTTTAATAAAGCAACATCAAATAGGGTAACTACTGCCACCAATCCACTTTGAATAAGGTAAAGGTCTTTCCAATTGAGGAATTACCTTTACATGACTTATTTTTGAAGACAATCTTATGAAACTGGCTTTTACACTAATGATTTTTTTTGGCTCATGAATAAATAACACCCATACCTTAAAATGATTGCATGAGCTTTGAAAAAAATGCTCCTTACCCCAATTTGCCATCTTATATTTTTAACAGTGTGAACCTTACACCAATTTGGTAAAGACGTTATTTAGGTTTGATCCGATTTATATTTAGATTCCGTGTCCGTTACGCTAATTTACTCGTGAGAATCAATGAATCCCTGTTACCTTTATATACAAACACATCTAACTTCATATTATTTTAATCTATTGACAATAAAGAAAGTGTTATGTTGCAATAAAAACACCTTCATCAGTTTTATAACCTTTTTTATACGGGTATCTCTGTAAACTGGATGTTAATTTTTGGCTTTACTAAACCATTGAAACGACTAGCGTAGTTTGACTTATTTACATGCAAACTTTTACGATACTGAAGGTATTCAAATAAATTTGGTAAGAAAATTTCAAATTTAGCAATTAATCCACCCAGAAATATAATTCTATTTATGTTATTAGGTATAATTCGTCAGTTCGGCGTCTCTGAACGTCAGTAAGTACTGAACTCTTTGTCGACAGCTCGTGATTGTTATTCTACCCGTGAAGTGTTTTGTTAAGCGGATAGTTTAAAAAAGTGGGCTAAGAATGTCGAAAAAAATTATAACCAATGGAATACTGGAGGAGGTATTAACACGTTCTTTATTAAAAGTTTTTGATTAACTTTACACATTGTATGTTTAAAAATATCTCAAGGAAGATTAGATTGACTTTCCGAGGACTAGCTGAGTTGAAATTAGGTATATGAGGCCGGATAGTCGACATGGGTACAACTTTATAGATAACGATAAGGTAATCCTATTGAGTTTGGGCTTCTTAAAATCGTCTCGATACTTGATGAATTGCAAAGGAAAATGTTCACTGTCAATTATATATATATATATATACTACGACGGTGGCAAACAAGCATGCGGCCCGCCTGATGTTAAGCAGTTACCGCCGCCTAAAAAACAATAATTAAAAGGCATTCCTAAGTATGTACACTTTAATAGTCATTATCTGAAATTCCGCTACCGATAAGTGTTGAGAAATCAAAGGATCTAACTAGAGCTCTTGCTATTCATTGACTGACATTGATGTTGATATTGATTATATTTCATAGCTATTTAAACAAGAACTTTTCATTTCATTGATGTTTTTCAAGTACATTACTCTTATGGTCATTTTATTATACAGCTTCATTTGACTCCTTAGGTAACAAGTTTCAAGTTTGACAAGTAGTATAATTTATAAAATACCGTAATAAATAATAGAATAAGTCGTTTCGTTTCGTTTATGCATGTCGTTCACACAGGTACAAGTCGTATTCTTTCGTTTATGCACGTCGTTCATAATGATAAAATTGGTGCAAATAAATTGAGTTTGTACCTATGTCTTTAAATACTCGCGAACAAAAGCTATAACTACAAAAAAAACCTAACAGCCTAACACTATAGCTTGTATAAAAATTCTTAAAAGTTCAAGTTCTAAATGTCTACTATTGAAAAATAGTTCTTTGTCTCTTCTGAAAAGTGCCGTTTTTGAGTTATCCCTTATTAACTGGAGGCACTGAATTGTGAGCAACTACTATGTTATCTAACGGTACTTCTAAAAAAGTACAAATGTAAAATGATTATTTCTGAATTGTATTTATTTCTGTAACTTTTATCGTTCAACACAAGCCCTAAACTTTTAATAATTTTGCTGTATAAATTACATTGGTTGTTTATTTCAGTATTCGATCATAGAGGCTGAGAAATAATTAATGTGATTATAATAAAAAAAATAATCATAAATTAAAATGTGGTTTATTCCACTCGATACAAACGTTACGTGTAACGATACAATATTGCATCGGACACAAAAATTTTTTTCACACGGTTTCAATACATTTATATACCTCTTACATTAATGTTTTAAAGGTTTCCGGTGTTAAGATACGCCTTACGTCAAAGGTATGTACTTATTTATTTTTACAACGAACCCTTTACGCTATTTTTTCATTCACACATAATCTCAACTAGTCCCTTACGCCGTTTCTTCATCAATATAGTGGATACAATGAATAGGTAAATTTAAGGTAAGGGACGAGACTACAGAATACTCTGTCTGTAAGGGACATCAGCAGCGAAATAAGTTGGTGTAAGGGACATGTCATTTTCTATAATATTTAAATTATTAAAACGAGCACTACATAGATAGACAGAACACTAAAATACAAGATTATGTATGAAATCAGGCCCAAAAAAGGTTCACTACAAAAAAAGTTATGAACGAAATAGTTAAAAAAAAAACTTTGTCAGCCTCTCCTGAAAAATCGTATTTTGTCCCTTACCCCAATTGAACCTACGGTCGACGATATGTCTGTGTTATAAATATAATAATACATGCATATTTATATTTGATAATTGCATATAAATAAATTAAGCTTGCCTATATCTAACCTTTGGAGAATTTTTTTTTTAATGGCCACTTACCACGGCCAACTAGATTGTACCTAATTGAGTTGGTCACGACGTGCATCGAGATGGCAATTGTCTTTGATTTTTACTTTTAATTTTTCAAAGACTGATAATTCGCCATACAGCCCAATAGCCAAATATCAAAACTGAATTTTAAAAATAAGAACTAGTTTAAATTAAACAATTTAAACGGATTATATCGCGTATATTAATTATTTGAGCTTAGGGAGGCTCAAATAAAGTTTTTCAAATGTTTTTTAAATGTGTGACAGTCGCGGAAACCGAAGAAAATATTAATAAGAACTAGTAAGTATAAACTTTTTAATTGTTCTCTGTGTTTATAGTTCTCGCACTGAACATTTCTCGGCTCTGCTACTATCAATTTTAAATGTCGACAAATTTCGAATAACGGACAAACAATTTAAATAATAATTTTATATGCGGTTAATTTGACGACGCGTTTGGCTCGGTTGGTAGACACCTGCCTACTGAGTCGGCGGTCCCGGGTTCGAATCCCGGCCGGGGCAAATATTTGTGCAAATATTTGTTCTTGGGTCATGGATGTTATCTATGTATGTATTTATATATTATGTATATCGTCGTCTAGTACCCATAGTACAAGCTTTGCTTAGTTTGGGACTAGGTCGATTTGTGTAAGATTGTCCCTTAATATTTATTATTATTTATTATTTATTTATTTTCATGATTCTTAGTTATTTAATAAAGATTTCCCACGAAAGTTTTGATTTAAATAATATGATGGTATTTAATGAGTGAATTGAAAATTAATAAGTTTACCAAACGTAAACAAATAAAAAATAAAACAGAAATTATTGTCTCCAAATCGATATAAAAGTTATTTTGAAGTTACGATCTTCCCCGAATGATATATATAATTCAGTGAATAAAGGATTTTGACCTTACAAACGGTCCGGTAGTTTTGAATTTTTGATATGTTGTCTAGGATGGTTAGTCAGTGTTTAAATGCAAAATGCACAATTCCCCCCCCTCCGCGCCCGCCGCCATATTGAAAAAACCGGCACTCTCTTCATATTTTTGCTCATATCTTCCTTTAGGAGCATTTTAGCTAGAAGAAAGCTACGACAATGTTATAGAGAGTTAAATTTACTACATTTTCCATTTTATATTTTTTTTCTAGGACAGATAGTTACGGAGATATGCACATTTAAAAAAACTTAAGAAATTGCAATTTCCAACTCAAAAACAAACTTCTGGATTATATCTTCGTTTAGGAGCATTTTAGCTAGAACAGTGCTTGGGCAATTTTGTAGAGAATTAAATTTACTATAATTTAAATTTCAAATTTTGTTTCTAGGACAGATAATTGGGTCAATTTCCCAAGCAGTATTTTTTGATGGCAAGACTGAAAACGCAGGTGCAGAAAGGTTGAATAATAAAGTACCATTTTTTTTCGGATACAGCCCGCTATTGTCTACCTCGGGCAACAGCTAAAATTTAAATATTAATATATATAATAATTTAAAAAAATATATTTAGACCAAATTTCTCATCAAGGTGGGTTGTCCCCAAGCTAGTTTTGTTTGTAAAATGCCGGGTAAGTCAAATACTATGCATGACAAAGAGAATCTGTTACCATTATTTTATTACCATATAACTAGGTAACGAAAAAAGCACATTACCCGTTATATATCTCCTTTGTATACCCTTGAATAAGTGCATATACGTTTGTCCCGAGAAAACTTCTCATTACCGCCGACAATGTTTCGAACCGTTTTATTTCTCAAATTTGATCAAGTACGCCCCCCGTCTCCCGCGCACTTCAGAGAATTAGTTAAGCTGCGGCGCTCGACGAGGCCGGTTGTGTATAGTGACAATACTTTGGCTCGTATAAACGTGAATATTTCATCGCGGTGGACAGGGGACAAAAAAAATATCATTCCGGAGTTTGTTATAGTTTCTTTATTTTTTAACTGCGTGGTTTGAAATTTATATATATCAGGTAAAGTACACTCGCCATTACAAGAGTTGAATTAGTTTTAGAATATAGGGCTTACTTTTTTTTTAAGAAATAAAAATATGTCGTGTTTCTCATTCCACCATTCTCATTCCGGTGTTTCCGGTGTAGTAAAATGACTTTAAACCCCACCAAAATGAGGAAAGCACCGGAATGACATCAAAAGTAGCTTCACTTTTCATAAATATTGTTGAAATAATAATATTTTTTTATTTTGTTTTTAATGCCATACTAAGATATATGTTTATATTATTATGTAATGCCAATATAATATATATTACGAATATAAAAAGTAAAAATACTTTCATAATATGCCACTTTTCTTTCATTCCGGCGTATGAAATTTCATTGCGGTGCACTTATTTTATCATCCTGGTGTACATTTATCATTCCGTTGTGTGTTTCATATTCGATCTCGAATATCTCGAAAACTATTTCAGATTTCAGGGTCCCTTTTACATATGTTTAATAATATAGTCTAAAGTATCTCTTCACATTTAAAAAACTTAAAAATAATCAAAAATAAAGAATCACACCGAAATGATACAAAAAATGCGTCTTGTTGAAATTGACCCAATTACGGAGATATGTAAAAAATAAAGTCACATTTTCCGAAAATGTATGTAAAAATGGACATGAGTTTTATAAGCAATTATATTTCCTACATGTTTTAATTTGTCCTAGACTAGTCCGTAACTGAATTACAGCGTTCTAAACCAATAATTTTGAGAAATTTTCGGAAAATTCGACTTTTCCTGTTTTTTAAATGTGCATATCTCCGTAACTAACCGTCCTTGAAACAAAATTTGAAGTTTAAATTATAGTAAATTTAATTCCCTCCAACATTGCCCAAGCTTTGTTGTAGCTAAAATGCTCCTAAACGAAGATATAATCCAGAAGTTTGTTTTTCAGTAGGAAATTGCGATTCTTTACGTTTTTTTAAATGTGGATATCTCCGTAACTATCTGTCCTAGAAAAAAAATATAAAATGAAGAATGTAGTAAATTTAACTCTCTATAACATTGTCAAAGCTTTCTTCTAGCTAAAATGCTGTGTAAAATGTGTGTGTGTGTGTAGTGTGTGTGTGGGTGTTTGTCCGAAACTGTTTTAGCATAACAGACTTGGCATATTAAGTTTTCGACGAATGGTAATGTGGCAGAAACCTTATTTGGCATAAGTTCTAACTTACCGAAAATGAGTTTGCCCGAAATTATATTCGCATACTATTGTTTAGGCCGATTATATTTACGAATAATTTGGTTTAGCATAGTGGTATTTGGCATATTATCTTTTGTCCGAATCTATCTTGGCATACTTAAATTGCTACAAGAAAAGTAGGTTAGGTTAGGTTATAACTGAATCCCTCGCAAAAACGATCAGCTAGCAGAAAAGTACGTTAGGTTAGGTTAGAATTGCGTCCCTCAAAAAAACGAACTGCTAGCAGAAAAGTAGGTTAGGTTAAGTTAGAACTACGTCCCTCGCAAAAACGAACTGCTAGCAGAAAAGTAGGTTAGGTTAGGTTAGAACTTCGTCGCTCAAAAAAACAAACTGCTAGCAGAAAAGTAGGTTAGGTTAGGTTAGAACTGCGTCCCTCGCAAATACGATCAGCTAGCAGAAAAGTGGGTTAGGTTAGGTTAGAATTGTGTCCCTCAAAAAAACGAACTGCTAGCAGAAAAGTAGGTTAGGTTAGGTTAGGTTAGAACTACGTCCCTCGCAAAAACGAACTGCTAGCAGAAAAGTAGGTTAGGTTAGGTTAGAACTTCGTCCCTCAAAAAAACAAACTGCTAGCAGAAAAGTAGGTTAGGTTAGGTTAAACCTACGTCCCTCACAAAAACGAACTGCTAGCAGAAAAGCAGGTTAGGTTAGAACTTCGTAACTCAGCAAATGCAAAAACTGTAGGTATTAAATTAAGTAGGAACGTGTATGTTGTTACTGTATATTTAGTTAATACGAATTATATTTAGTACAAAGTAATTAGGTAATGCATATACTCGTATTAACGTGATTATTTACGAAAGTGATATGATATATTACTATCACGATCTTTGCCATTATTTTATTTTTTCCGTGTATTAAGTACTAATAGTTTAGGTACTGTATAATGTTTAGAACTTTGCTTTTTTTTTTCATATACGCTCACTGGCGTAAATATAATGCATGTTATTATGTACTAAGTCTCATGAAGTGAAATGTAAATTTCTTTTGAGATAAATAAAAATATTCTTTAACCCGAAAAAGCATCGTTGTTGCATGTCTGCGGCCATAAAATTTTCGGTGTGATGAATATGCCTATTTATTTTATGCGTAGACATGATTCGGGCAAACAAAAATATGCGCAAATAAAATAATATGATAAATGAAATTATGCCTAGTTATTTTATGCGTAGACATGATTCGGACAAACAAAAATATGCGAAATAAATTTATGACAAATGAATATCTGCGTAATCAAAATATGCGAATCTTGATTATGCCAAAACAGTTTATGCGGAAAGTCAATTCTGCCTACATAGATTATGCCATGCAAAATTATGACTAAAAATATTATGCCAAAACAGGGGGAACCGTTCAGACAATGTCGTTGATACAATAAGTCAAGTGTGCGAGGTATCAGTGGGTAATAGTGAAAATGCAGTGACAGACAGTCCAGTAGTGACAGTGCAAGAGCCCTGCCCTCCCCGCGCCGCGCTATGGGCCCGGCCACATTACCACGGCACAGCGCCGTCACCGTGAAACGGCGCGGCGTCGTGGATTTTTACGGTGATTTTATATGCGCTGACACCGTAAAAATCACCGACGCCGCGCCGTTTCACGATGACGGCGCCGTGCCGTGGTGATGTGGCCGGGCCCAATGGCATTGCTACCAACTTAAAAAAAAGGTTTTATCTTCATTGCATGGATGTTTAGTACAGTGAACGTATACCTTTATGTATAAGTTAATATTTTTTTGACAGATGGACGTCAATAAAAAAAAAGTTTATCAGACTATTTTTTTTAATTTTGTTGATTCCGAGCGGGAACATGTAGGTAATTATTTTCTTTGTTGTTTATTTGCATTTTATTTATGAAATGCCGAGTCGTAGAAAAAGTATTGTATGCAACGTTGTATAAGTAGGTCAAAAAACGCTCGTGGCATCTTTCTTACGATGTTCGCTAGCCACTCGCGTTTTTGCCCCCTCTTATACAACGGTTGCATAAAATGCTATTATGCAACAGTTGTATAAGAGGGGAGGAAGATGCTACGAGCGTTTTTTGACCTACGAGCCTATTTTGGAATCTGGGGTACTAAGTAATGCTTTTTGGCGACATTATAACATCGTTTAGCAGTGTTTTTTTTGGGCAGTGGAGTATAGACTTTTACAGATTTTCATGATTTATGTATTTATATTAGAGTTAGTAACTATATAAATGACAGAAAAAAGTACTGGAGTTGAAAAAATATATTTCAACTCAATCCAGCCTCATAAACCGATCGTTTTAAATAAATTAATATTAATCGCTGCAATTAGCCCATTTTGTATTATGCATGCATTATTTACGCCGAGCTTTAAAACCGTATATGAACCGTAAAGTTAAGTGCTGCTATAAAGCCGTATTTTCATAGAAGCGCGCATAAAACGGGCTAATTCATGCCAAGCTGGGGTTATTAAACACACTCATACACGTATGGTCCTAAAAACAAGAGCCGAGTTCTTGGATTCAGCAGGGCTGGCATATCTTGCCGCGACTTCGCTTGTCGCGCGACTCAGCGTCACCTGTCATGCTCGCTCGGTATTGAGAGGAAAGTGACAGGTAGTATTTGTCGCTCGACAAAGAGTCGCGTGTCACAGTTATGCTAGATGTGCAGTTCTTACTCGATACTCTGTCACGATGTTACTAAGACTTTTCATTCGCCTCCGATACCACACGCAGTTTCCAAGCTTCACTATGCGCAAGCTCTTGATATAGTCAATCGGGGTAACTTTGGCCCATTCGTATATCATGGACCCACATTTTAAATATATAAAAGTGGTCCATGGTCAAGGAAGTTGGGAACTGATAATGCTTTTCCCTTCAGGTACAATTTCCGTCGTACAGTTCAAAATAAACAGGAAATCAAATTTGAATTATTCAACAACTGCACGCGATTACTTTCTTTCAGGACAATAATTTCCTAGGTACCGAATAAAATAATAGCACGACCGATAAGACCATTATGATTATTTATTTAATCGTATGGCAATATGTTACAAGTTTTTATTTAGCTTGCATGGTATGTTTAAAGTATGTATGTTCGGGTGAAATCTTGCAACTCAATTTTGAAGCAGATATCGTCAACCGATTGAGCTGAAATTTTGCATACTTACTTAACTTGGATGACAATACAATAATATGGTACCATGGGGCTGATCTGATGATGGAGCCGGACGGTGGCCATAGGAACTCTATAATAGAAAAAGCAATCCTACCGAGCTTGGGCTCTTTAGAATCGTCTCAGTGAGCATTTGATGGATATCCAAAAAAAAAGTACAGTCGGCTATAAAAGCTTGCCACTAAAATGTCATTTTTGACAGAAACTTATTTGATTATAGCCTGACTTATAGACATATTTTTCCTCGGTAGTCATAACTTTTTCAGAAATCTTCAAAATGTCAAGCTATAGATAAGATAAGGTGATGTTTGTGTTATAATATTCCAAAATATTTTAAGCTTTCAGAAAAAAAAAATACTTTCGATTAAATTAAATTTCTATGAAATGAAAATTTGATGAAACGATCCATACTTCCATACTATACTATACTATACTATATACTATATACTATAATATTATAAATGCGAAAGTGTGTCTGTCTGTCTGTTACCTCTTCACGCTTAAACCGCTGAACCGACTTAGATGAAATTTGGTATGGAGATAGTTTGAGACCCGGAAAAGGACATAAGATACTTTTCATCCCGAATACATTTAGTGTTCCCGTGGGATGAGCGGGTAACACCGCGGGGCACAGCTAGTTGTCTATAAAACAAAGGTAAACCGTTAATTTAAACTTGTACTGTAGACGTTAAAAAAGAGTATTAATACTATTATTATTAGGCTACTCTCTAACAAAACATTTGACTTACTACAGCTTCATTTTTTACCGAACGACGGTGGACTCAGACCCTAATTTGATGAGGCATTGTGATATTCGAAATGGTTAGCAATATTAAAAAGAATTTATGGCTTAAGACAACTGGACATACAGAACAAACGAAAACAGAGAAGCCTCGCTCGCTTGGTCATTAGTAGCCCTCTTCTATTCTGAAGTCGGTTTACAAAAAGCTAGTTGTAGTCACAATAATAATGATACAAGTAGACATGATTACAATCAAATGCGTCACTCCATCGTGTCGTGGCATTCATAGAGATAATTAGCCAACTTTGCAGACCATACAAAAATCCGAGCCCAAACGTTTAACAATGAGTTCAACTTCCCATACAAAAGCTATTGTGATATCTGCTGCAGTGCGAGCATCATCGCCAGTACAGTGACTTTTGGCGTCTATCCTGACATTTATATGCATAATAAACAAAATTTACTGTCCATACAAAAATCCCAGCCCTAAAATTCTGTTATTGGAGCGAAGCGAGCGAAGCTCCCATGGATCGACTCGAATGGACTTTGTAACAATGCGCAGATCTCAGCGAGTTCTCAACCGATTTTAGAAATTTTTGTTTTAAAATGCAAAAATTAAATTTCGGTAGGTCGTGACGAAGAGAAAATTTCGAAAAAAAAAAAAAAAAACTTCTCCAATTTATGGTGCAAGCTTAGCCGGTGGCTGACTCTGCATCGACCTAGTAATATAAGTTGCAAAAGCTAAGTGATGGCTGTCAAAGTGATATAATCATAAGCAGTATGGAGACTTACTACAACATGGTTTTTTACATTTGTTCAAAATATTCGAAAGTGTCACATCACAACATCGTCCATTACCACAACAAAACTGTAATTTTCATTTATTCGCCGTCAAACAACAGACGTCACGAGAAATCTAAAGTCATGGTCAAGTAATAAATTAAATTCAAACTGTCAAGCTCGTTTTCTCTTGATATTTTGCTCTCAAATGTAACCCACAATTCATGGAACCACATTGTTTTGTTAAGTAGTGCGCTGTGGCCACATTTGGGTTTTATCATAGGACCCTGGATGGAAGACTAGATCTTCTTAATACAATTCAAACAAGCCAAAATTGGATGTTGATACGTAGCGTAGACTTCATGGCCATCGGAAGAAGGCTATCATCAGACCAGCGTGTGTTTTCATTGAAATCCAATTAACATATCTATGAAAAATTAAAGCTAAATCGAATACTGCTGATATTTGATCAAATTTGACTAACCGCAAATAAATATCTGATAGTAATTAAAAGTTAAAAACTAATTAAAATTCGAACGATGGGCCTTATAAGAAGGCTCAAAGTCACTCAGAGAACAATGGTGACCATAGTCAGAGTTTCTTTGCGAGATCGAATCAGAAATGAAGAGATCCGTAGAAGAACCAGGGTTAACAGTCATAGCCCAAAGGATAGGAAAACTCAAGTGGCAATGAGCAGGGCACATCGCTCGTAGAACCGACGGCCGCTGGGACCATCGAGTTCTTGAGTGGCAACCACGCACCGGACGACGCAGCGTGGGTAGACGGGTGGGTAGGCCACAAGGTGGACTGATGACCTGGTGAAGGTCGCTGGAGTCCGCTGGATGCGGGCGGCGCAGGACCGGTCATGGTAGCGTTCGCTGGGGGAGGCCTATGTCCAGCAGTGGACGTCTTTTGGCTGATGATGATGATGATGAATTAAAATTAGATGATTAATTTAGGTTTACTTATTAGTTTATTGTTTATTTTTATTTATTTTTATTATATGATGAAAAGTAAAGAACTAAGAAAAGATTCACAATGTTTATTGTTTAGAATCAATTAATTGATCAAAAAATTGAAAATGATTGTCGGATATTTTTTTATCATTATTTATAGTATTCATTTTGGCCTGTAAAATAATGTAACCCTGTAATTGATTTCGTTTTCGATGTTCTTTATAATTATTATTATGGTCTTAATACTGTGCATACTTCTATTGTCCCTGTCTTGCTCCTGATTTTCCATGGACTTCGTTGATTGATCGCTCCGCGGGAGAGGAGGGGGAGCGGAGGGGAGGGGAAGGCTTTTGTTCTTTAAACAAGTTTGGAAATTCGGGAAAATTCCGAGAATATCGTCCTGAACCGAGTCCACCTTTTGTTTTTTGTGCTCTCAGGGTAGGGTTTTGTTTGGTTATGATGACAAAATAACTTTCGTCAACTGTTACTGTTACTAATTTTGTTAAAAATTCAAATTGCAATCCATTAAAATTTAAAAATTATTAGGTAATTTTAAGAAATCAGCTTCATGAGCTCCACATTACTTTCTTAATGTATTGCCCTATTTATTGAGTCATTATTCATTTTTGCATTCATAATGGTCCAATTTAATCATATCCATCTATTTATAAACAAATCAGTTGCTAATCTGATGAGCAGAAGGCCCAAACTGCTGTGATAACTTAGTTTCTCAACACAGTCTGAATGATTTAAAATATATTCTTTACTTATTCCCTAGTTAACATCTACAAAGTATGCCAGGCCACCTAAAGGCCGCTACATAATCTTCCCTTATTTGCTGTCATCTTACTCGCCAAATATGGTTACGAATAATCTTAACAACTTACTCAGTTGTTTGTCCGTCTCAGTTACAATATCAAGGAAAAACTACAAACTCGACTCGATCGAGTTTTGCTGAACTGCTCTTAAAGTTCAAGTTCATCTTGTATCTTGTTTCCAAGATTAACGGCTAACCCATCACTCTAAAAAGGATCTTGTGTTGCTCTAATTAGGTTAATTTGGAATTGTTCTTATTGTAAAGTATAGTTATATTGTAAGTTAAGCCTTACGTCTCATAGTTATTAGGTTTAGTCTAGTTAGTGTTAAGAATCAGGTACACTTAGTCAAGTTAGCGAATCATAAATCAGATTACCAGGTACTGAGCCGACTGTATGAGCGACGAGATATTGTGTGACTTAGTTACTGTTATTTGATTAGAATGAATAGAGTCCCTTGTATGGCAGGGTTTAATTTAATTGGTTTGAAGAGGATGGAACCATTTTCACTATACCTATATGCTCGTAAATGTAAATATTAATCATGGAGATAGTAAACAGTAAAGTGTACCTAACCTAGACACAACGTGGCCGTATCGCTTTTTTTTATAGCTGCTGGAATATATTCACAATTGACTTATTGACTACAAACGGAAGCTCTGCACTTATTTTTTGGCCGCCCTGTATATAAGTGAGTCTTTCAATAATTCAAAGAACAGATCATTTCTCTTCTTTTCTTAAATACCTACTTATTTATTTATTTACAAAAAAATCTGAAGTGTTTGTTTCTTAGTTTAAACTGGACAGTGCGTATAATCTAGTCTAGAATTTAATAACATTGCAACAGTTAACCTTATCTATTCACAGATTTTAAGAAAAACGAATGCTAGATTCAATCCGATAATTTTCAAATTGAGTTTCACTCCTGAACACTTTAATATGTATGAGATCACAAATTCCTAGAGGAAAATGGTTCCAACCATCCTTTTATAAACCGAAATGCATTAGCATGCATCAAAACTGATAGAGACTTAACGCCTTCTTCTATTAGATTAGAGACAGTGACCGATGTCAAAGGAAACAAAAGAAAGGCGTGCACCAATCTTTCCGAACAGATCAATGGACGACCTACGAAGCATTTTCTTTAAGTAAATTCAGACTTTATTAAAATACAGTATGATTCAAATTGGAAGTTTTGTATGTTTCTTTAATACGGGATAGTTAGAAGCGGAAATGTAATGATATTTAATGATTTTCCAATGATAAGTGAATATTACTTATCTGTACCTACTGTTCCTGGTAAGGGCACCATTTTTGACGAGTAAGAATATTTACCGTAGAAGACGCCGCGCGTTCGCTTTGATTCGTATGCTTCTCATTGTCTTCGTCATCTTGAGAAAAATATGTGTCTAGGTATAGTACGTATTTATATTAAACAGTAAGCAATATATTACCCTAATTTAAATATTATTATGATTATCATTTGCTGACTCAACATTAAAATAAGCACGGAACGGAGCCATTCAAACCCATCTCCCTAGATATAAATACCAAGGCATTGTATTCTATTTGTCGGTATATTTATATAAATGCTACTTAAAAATCCTCTTAAAGCTGTTCCCAGACTTGTTCCTAACTTCGTTACGAACTAGGCACCGGCGGCACTTGGCGGCACATCCCACGCGACGCCTCCGCATAAATATTAGCGAGCACCTGTCACACCAAGGTGAGCGGCGGCCGGGAGCAGTAACAAGTTACTGCAAGCAGAAATAATTCAAACTAGACTGACACCAGTGGATATAGTGTACGGCGAATTCACTGCGATGATCGAGAGTAGTACTCAACTCTGAGATTTTAAGAAGGATGTAACTCGACATTGCTCTTCTTGATTTCTTCCTTCTTAAGGGTTATAATGACATCTGCAATTCTTATATGGATTTTTTTCCTAAATTGTATCATATGCATATCATATACAAAGACCTCCTGGGGACCCGGTACCTCTAGAATAAAAAATCGGTCTGTCCTGGTCCATGACTCCAACGCTAGAAGACTTCTCGAAATTTTTCTTTTGTATGTGTGTTCATCTTCTTTGCATTATTTATTTCAATGGCTTTACGCTCTAATTTTTCTTTGTGTTTTGATTTTTGTATCAGAGATAATGAAAAATTACATGTTTCACAAATTTATTTAATTAGTTAGTCTTCTTTTTATTCCGATTAAATAAGATTGAGACCGATTTGAACTCATATTCTTCATTAAAGTTGGAGTTAAAACCAAAAAGAAACCGTAATCCTTTTAATCTGACCACAGAATTTCAGTTAAAATCGAAGTCTTAATTAAGAAAGTTGTTAAAAACGGAACAAACTTCTTGATGAATGGTTCGCAATGAAACTTGAGCGATTGTGATTTATCGATTGAGAGCGATGTTCAGAGTTTTCCGGCTGGATTCTGAAGCTCATCTTCATTTGAACGAATACGTATAGAATGTACTTGTAATCTCGTCCGCTGGCCAGTCATAACCATCCTTCTTGCTCATCCGTAGTCGATTAAAAAGTACTGAACTATTCTTAAATTTATGTGTAGTCGCCGAGTTTGTTCGAGTGGCAGCACTGGCGCTTGGGGCGCTGGCGGCACGGACGGCGCTAGTACGAGTTCCGGTGACGTCACACCGGTGTTAATAAATACCCTGATTTTGTCAACGGAGCCCTCTTTCGCTAAACGGCCAGCAAGCTATCAACAGCAATAACCTCGGATAGTAACTGTATCAGCTTAAGTATTGCTTTGTCCCGTTAATAGGTATAACTACGCTTTTCTGCTTTGTGTTTTGATTACTGTATAATACGTAATTGTGTAGGTTACTTATCCACCAGGTGAGCAGTGTTTATTTAAGAGTTGCAATTAATAAGATAGTTAATTAGTATAACAATATAGTACTGATGTCATAATGTTTCCCCTGTTAAGAGTAGGTGATTGTCGGACAATAAAGAGTATTATTGTGTATTAATATGTGTTTCTTTCATCAGAAGTGCTCGAAAAACGCTCACAAGATGCCGCGAAGTCGTAAGCGCAGGAGACGGAGAAGACGAACAAGGGAGCCGTCCACGAGCTCGAGTTCTTCATCGGAGACCTCTGCGTCATCGTCATCTACAACTTCCACAAGCAGCAGTGATCATGGACGAAAAAGGAGGAAGAAAAGTAGACGTAAACAACCGGAAACTGTGAGTCAGAGTGTTTTATTATCGTCAGTGATTCCGGAATTCGATCCCCTTGTTGACAATGTCGATATGTGGCTTAACGTGGTTGATGCTAATGCTCGTGCTTTTGGGTGGGCTGATAATATGATAAAGTATCAGGCATTGCAAAAACTGAGAAATACCGCCAAAACGTGGTTGGATTCCTTACAAAAAAATGATACTAGTTGGACCACGTGGGAGTGGAAGCAATGGCGTGATACTTTATCAGATACCTTCCAGATTAGTCGAAATATGTATGTCTTGATGAAACAGCTAATTGAAGCAAGGCCGGGACCAAATCAATCGTTATACGAATTTTTTTTCGAACAAAAGGGTAGAATAGATAAACTCCAGTTAGGGTTTAGGAGTAAAGACATTATCTCGATCATTGTGGGTACAATCGGTGATCCAAATATAACTACTGCGGCAGATGCAGGAAGCTTTAGGTATTGTGATGAGTTAGCGTCCTTTTTGCACAGCAAGATTAACACGGTCGATGGTAAACAAGCACCACATAGGAACTTTGTAGGCAACAAATCAAATGTTCGCCCCGCTCACGCGAGTCATTCTAGTAATGATAGGTCTGAAAGTAACAGTAAAACCGATACAAATACTAACAATGCACAAAATTACAATCCAGGTTGTTTTCGTTGTGGTGACTTAGGGCACAAAAGAAATGTGTGCACAGTTAAAAACAATGTCCGTTGCAACGTGTGTAACAAAATAGGGCACCTAGAAGCCGCTTGTCAATCAAAACCTAAACCAAAAGTTGAAAAGGAATCCGAAGTAAAATTAATAAACGAGTGTAATTCAAAGCAAAAATTCTATAAACCGGTTTCTGTAGACAATTTTAACAGCGAGGCATTTTTTGACATGGGCAGTGCGTGCTCTCTAATAACACGTGAACTTGTAGAACAGAAAAAATTAACTACATTTCGTTTGAACAGCCCTATTAATTTGGTAGGTTGGAATAACGACTCTGTAAGTCAAGTGACTGAAGCTATAGCAACCACTCTGAAAGTTGATACTGTTGAACTGTTTATTACACTTTATGTAGTAGATACGTTGTCTGGGTGTAACATACTCATAGGTCGGAATTTTACTGAGGACAGCAGCATCATGTATACTCGAGTAGGTGACGTGCTAACGTTTCAACATGTGTCACAAATAAACAAAATCGATACAGATGTAATCAGTGAAGTATCTCATGAACATAGGTCGCTACTAAATAATATTTTAGAGAAATACCCTCAATGTTTTTCTCCGGACTTGGCTACCCTCGGCAAAACTTCTCGGGTAGAATTAGGAATCGAACTGACCTCAAGTAAACCGGTTTTTTCACGACCCTATAGAATATCGGAGTCCGAAAAAGCAGTCATGCGCGAATTAACTGACGAGTTACTGAATAATGGTATCGTACGCCATAGTTCTTCAGCGTATGCGAGTCCCGCTCTTCTCGTTGATAAAGCATCAGGATCCAAGCGTCTGTGTGTTGATTATCGACAACTAAACAAAATCACTGTTAAAGAAAAGTACCCAATGCCTGTCATAGAGGACCTAATTGATCGTTTACAAGGTTGCAAGTATTACACGTCACTTGACTTGAAAAGTGGATACCACCAAATTTGTGTTAAGGCTGAAGATATTCACAAAACTGCATTCGTAACCCCCGATGCACATTTAGAATACGTTCGGGTCCCTTTTGGATTATGTAATGGGCCATCCGTGTTTCAGAGGTTAATGGATGCAGTTTTGGGGAATTTACGTTTCGGGAAAGTCATTTGTTACATGGACGATTTACTTATTGCGACCGAAACTTTAGAAGAGAATGTAGCATGTTTAGACACGGTATTGGACCTTTTATCAAAGAATGGGTTAACGGTAAATCTAGAAAAATGCTCTTTTTTCAAAAATGAGATCACGTTTTTGGGGTATGAGATTTCGGAAAATGGGATCAGTCCCAGCTCCAAGAAGCTTAAAGCGGTAGCAGAGTACCCTACTCCAAAAACGGTACATCAAGTGCGACAATTCTTAGGATTGATTAATTATTTTCGTAAATTTATTCAAAACTGTGCCTTATTATGCAAACCGTTAACCAATTTGCTAAAAAAAGGAAATGCGTGGGAATGGAATGACGAACACGAACAAGCGGTAGCTAAGTTAAAACGAGCCCTAATTGATAACGCGGTACTACATATTTTCAATCCCAAGTTGCCGATAAATCTTTACACAGACGCCAGTAGGGACGGCATAGGTTGTATTTTGACACAATTAACTGAAAAAGGTGAGAGACCAATACATTTTTATAGCCGCCAAACTACAAATGAAGAAAAAAAGTATCACTCATTCGAGTTAGAGCTCCTTGCTATAATAACGGGCTTACAAAGGTTTAGGCATTATTTGATAGGCACGTTTTTCAAAATTACGACGGATTGTAATGCAGTTCGGCATGCCTTGAGTAAGCAGGAAATAATTCCCCGAATCAGCCGATGGGTGTTATACGCACAAGAGTTTACATATGAGATAGTTCACAGAGCAGGTAGTCAAATGCAGCACGTGGATGCTCTCAGTAGAAATCCGATTTGTGACAATAACGCTAGGGTTGAATCTGTGATGTCAATAACGGAAGGAGATTGGTTGCTATCGGTTCAGCTGCAAGACCTTAGTATATGTAGTATTCGTGAAATCTTGTTGTCAAGCGAGGCCGACGCGAACAAACGTATATTTCAGGATTACGAATTATTAGGGAATAAAGTATATCGACGGACGCAGTATGGTAGACGCTGGCTTGTACCTAAACGCTGTATTTGGAATGTGATACATGCTAATCACGATGACGTGGGCCATTTCGCTGTGGATAAAACAATAGAAAGAATCCGTGCAAAGTATTGGTTCCCACGATTAAAGAAAACAGTGTCAAAGTATATCAAAAACTGCTTAAATCGCATATATTATAAAAACATTCACGGCAAAAAACCAGGAAAATTGTACCCCATTCCAAAATACGCGAGACCGTTTCATACTTTACATGTCGATCATCTTGGACCCTTCATAAAAACGACACAAAAAAACTGCTATCTGTTAGTTCTTGTAGACTCTTTTACCAAATTCGTATTTATAGCTGCGGTTAGAAATACTAAAAGCCAGGTAGTAATCAACGAACTACTGAAGATATTTAAGCAATTTGGAAATCCTAAACGGATAATCTGTGATGCCGGGAGTGCATTTACCTCGAAACTTTTCACACAGTTTTGCGATGATAGAAATATTAGACGACACGTTATTGCGACTGCTGTACCTAGATCAAACGGACAGGTAGAGCGATATAATTTAACAATTTTAGAAGCTTTACGTAGTTTGGGAGCAGATACGGAAAATAACAAATGGGATCAACATGTAACAAAGATTCAGCAGGGTATTAATAGCACGATAAACAAAACCACCGCCGCAGTACCGAGTGAAGTCTTCTTTGGGTATAGAATTCGCATGGATAATGACGCAATCACTGACGATGACAACACGGAACACGCGGTTGACGTTACCTCCTTGAGACATTTGGTAGATGTCAATATCAAAAAGGACGCTGAGCGACAAAAGGCATCGTTTGACGCTAAACGAAAAGAGGCTCCGCAGTATAAGGTTGACGACTTAGTGGTCCTCAAAATCCCAAGTCATTCAAATGACGGAAGCAGCACGAAGCTATTACCGCTGTACAAAGGGCCGTTTCAAATAACAGCTGTATTAGGTCATGACCGATATAAGGTGGCAGACCTACGAGGAGCCGAAAGGTCTTCTAAACGCTACGACGGTATTGCCTGCGTCGAAAACATGAAGCCGTGGATACGCCTGGCAGACTAACTCGGTAACACTGGATGTAGTCGATAAAAAATAAATCAAGGTAATTTTCTATATACTCTATTATGAATTATTATGTCTATTTACATCACGTTTACATATTTCATGTATCGTTGGATTTTGTTAAATATGTGTATAGCTTTTAACACAGGGTATTTCTATTATACATATAGAATCCATGTTAAAGAATTAATGGGCTAATGCTTATGCTTCGAACATGTACATTGTGTAATGAGGACATGTGACAGATATCCACAGTGAACACTGTTACATGGGGTTAAGGCGATACACGACGATGTGATAGAGCGAGGACATCACAGAGTTAAGCCAATACACGCCCGTTTTTCCCTCTGCACACAAATAACTGTTGTGGCATTAGCATGACTAATGATGAGATGAATGAGTATTTATATATATTGTTGTTATGTTCACAGCTCCAGCATCAGCCATGACGGGAGTCGGGACGATCCCGTAGGCAGGATGTAACTCGACATTGCTCTTCTTGATTTCTTCCTTCTTAAGGGTTATAATGACATCTGCAATTCTTATATGGATTTTTTTCCTAAATTGTATCATATGCATATCAGATACAAAGACCTCCTGGGGACCCGGTACCTCTAGAATAAAAAATCGGTCTGTCCTGGTCCATGACTCCAACGCTAGAAGACTTCTCGAAATTTTTCTTTTGTATGTGTGTTCATCTTCTTTGCATTATTTATTTCAATGGCTTTACGCTCTAATTTTTCTTTGTGTTTTGATTTTTGTATCAGAGATAATGAAAAATTACATGTTTCACAAATTTATTTAATTAGTTAGTCTTCTTTTTATTCCGATTAAATAAGATTGAGACCGATTTGAACTCATATTCTTCATTAAAGTTGGAGTTAAAACCAAAAAGAAACCGTAATCCTTTTAATCTGACCACAGAATTTCAGTTAAAATCGAAGTCTTAATTAAGAAAGTTGTTAAAAACGGAACAAACTTCTTGATGAATGGTTCGCAATGAAACTTGAGCGATTGTGATTTATCGATTGAGAGCGATGTTCAGAGTTTTCCGGCTGGATTCTGAAGCTCATCTTCATATACGAATACGTATAGAATGTACTTGTAATCTCGTCCGCTGGCCAGTCATAACCATCCTTCTTGCTCATCCGTAGTCGATTAAAAAGTACTGAACTATTCTTAAATTTATGTGTAGTCGCCGAGTTTGTTCGAGTGGCAGCACTGGCGCTTGGGGCGCTGGCGGCACGGACGGCGCTAGTACGAGTTCCGGTGACGTCACACCGGTGTTAATAAATACCCTGATTTTGTCAACGGAGCCCTCTTTCGCTAAACGGCCAGCAAGCTATCAACAGCAATAACCTCGGATAGTAACTGTATCAGCTTAAGTATTGCTTTGTCCCGTTAATAGGTATAACTACGCTTTTCTGCTTTGTGTTTTGATTACTGTATAATACGTAATTGTGTAGGTTACTTATCCACCAAGTGAGCAGTGTTTATTTAAGAGTTGCAATTAATAAGATAGTTAATTAGTATAACAATATAGTACTGATGTCATAATGTTTCCCCTGTTAAGAGTAGGTGATTGTCGGACAATAAAGAGTATTATTGTGTATTAATATGTGTTTCTTTCATATGAAACATGGTTCTTAATTTTAATGTGGGTACCTACATTTTTTTATTTGAACCATTGATACAAATATCAAACCACGAAGAATAATTTAAATGCGTAACCTGGCGGAAGATGCGTTTCCTATTCTTTTAAATTTCAATCGATCCTTTTTTTGTGGCGTTAAAATGGTGGTGGGTTAACTACTACAGTATAGTAGAGAGCAAGAGTAAAAAATGACAGCCAAAGTTCGATATTTCCACTAAGCGCTTAAAATCGCGCTTACGCAATCATTCGATAGCGTAAAAATCTTTCAGTCTTCAAACACTGTGTATACACAAATACATGGTTGCTGTGTGCAATTTTCCACGTCACGATGACAGCGACAATTATGTTTTGTCCCTAAAACTTTATCGTGTTAGTCTCGCGTCTCACCATTAGTGACGGCCGGAAACTTGGGACAACCCAACGGAGTTTGGCAACAGAAGTGGATGATGCAATTTAAAGTTAACTCAGGATATATCTCCGGACAATGGACTAATCAGGTAACGGGTAAGGCTGAGGCTACACTAGCGAACCGCCCAGACAACGTGAAAATTCACGGCGACCAGCCAAATGACGAATTGACATTATTGTGACGAGAAAACATAATACTTTTATCTATCCAAATATCATAAACCCTCCATGATGCGTTCAAGAACCGCACATTATGACCACCATAAAAATAGACTGTTTTAATAGAACAAATTTCTCATCTGTGAAAATGTTATTATTGCTACATAATATCATCGATTTCGATAATATTATTTATTCAAATTTCGAACATCTTTGAAAAACAAAGAAATTTGATTTGACCTCTATTCTAATATCAGTCGAGATGACGTTTAGTTCGAAATGAATTGTCAATTTGCATCAAATTTGACAAATGTCGCACGTAAGTAAGATATCGAACGATATGATAGTTGGGGCCAAGTCTAGTTTGTCTCTGAATTAAAGATAACTATGACAGCTGCCAGAAAACTTCATTACCGCCATTACCGGGTAATATTTGTCGTAATGTGCGACTTCTGAATGCATCATGGAGGCCTATGATATGTGGCTAGATAAAGTAGTGTATGTAACTGTACATAATTAGGCATTAAAACACTCGTGTGATGTTATTATGAAACTTGCCTTCGGCGCGTTTCATAAACCCACACTCGTGTTTAATACCCTTCATTATGTACAGTCACATAAACTACTATTACTTTCTAAAATTATTATACTCGTATCTTAGTTTTATTATTATACGTATACGAATCCAAAAACTTTAAACAACTGTACACCTTTTCAAACGCCGCCTGATAACTGTAATGTATTGCTTGTTTAAGTAAAACGGTAAATAATTGGTGCGTCCACGCAGCCGACCGACACGTGCGTACCGCTACGACTGGCTACGTACGCGAGCCGCTTGTCCAATCAAAAGCGGAAGGCGTAGTCGAGTACGTTTATGCATATTCAGCACCTCTACACAACTGTGACACGCGACTCTACGTCGCACGATAAATATTGCTTTTCTCTGCACACCGTGTGAACTGGACGAGTGGTGCTGAGTTGCGCGATAAGCAAAGTTGCGCAGTAGCAGAGCTAGGTGACCAAGGATCCCGGTGAAAGATTTTTTTTATAGGACCCCATGGCTAATGCTAGGTACAAGGCCCTACGAATTATTATTTTTAAAACAATAACACGTCCCACCGTAAGCCATGCATGAAGCAACTGGTTGAAAAATTCAATAGCTATTGCAATAGGAAACACGGAGTTCGAACCCCACCAATCATTAAAATTTAAAATGTTTCGCTTCTTTGTAAAAATAAGGGCCTTATCAGTTTGGCCAGGAGCTATACCTGCGAGCTGCAGGACACATGGGCACTACCCCCCCCCCCCCCCCCCCCCCCCGCCTAGCCCTCTGTACCTACGCAACTGAAATCGCGGTTAGTTGTAGCCTGGCAGTTCAGTTGAGCAATGTGAGTGTGCTCCGATCCTAACTGTGTGAGCTGTTTGCGCGCGGCGGCAGGTAATTCATTCGGATTTCAGCGAAAACTTTTACATCTTAATTAAATGAGAATTGAAACGGTCCCCGCGTGTCGGACAAAAGCAGCGTTTTCACCGTCTTTGTAATTAGCACGAAACGTGAGGGTAGTGTGTGATGGAAACCAAGTGCTGATCTTAAGATTAGAAAACAATTAGGTTTTGTTATGATTATGAGCTGAAACGTAAAAATGGTTTACGTTACGCGATATAGGTCTCCGCGCCACAATCTAACATAACGATTACACTTATGTTACAATTAATGGCACGGTACGCATAAAGGAGACGCATAGATTTAAATCAATATTAGGTAAGTACCTTATTAAATTCCCACAGACGTCAGAAAATAATAAGGACGAGAGCTACCTATATGTGTGTTTTTACCTGCATTATGTCCTAACATTACATATACTCAATAGCGGCATAAAATCTATCATATCTGTGTATTTTGTATGAAAATGGCACATTTTTATAGCAGCAAAAAGTGTTAGAACAAAGTACTAACCTGCCATTTCACTCTTAGTATATAAAACATCTATACCTATTTCTATCCAAAAAGTGAAACAAAATGCCGTCCCCATTTTAAAATAAAAATAAATAAAAAATAAAATATTTGTTTATTCAGGTATTAACCCATCAGATTTACATTAATTAATTAATTATTATTAAATTAAATTAAACGAAATTAAATTAAATTAAGTACATTAAATTTAGATTTAGTATTTAATTTTAAAGGATATTTTGAAAATTAAATAGTAATTCTAAATATTTAAGACCGACGCCTCACTCCTAAAGTAACATGTTGCGCACACCACTTTCACTATACTATTAGTCGATTCGCTCACCCTCCTGACAAAGGACCAGTGTCTTTTGCGAATGATTTTACGTCTTTTAGATTATTTTGTTACCGCTACTAAACGCGGATGGAGAAAAAACGACGTGTAAAAACTAAAATCTTCAAAAGCGCTACGTCTGCACTTTGATTACTAATTGGGGGAGGAAAATCAATTTTCTCAATCAAGAACACTTTTAATAAGTTTACAAATTGAAAGACTTGTTTATATACATTTTTGACTTAAAAACAGACGGAGAGAGTTGTTCTCAGTAAATTGCTATCGTAAACACAACATATATATGAGTGAAAGAAATTGAAGAATAATTACGTACAGTATACATAATTTCGGAAATATATCAGTCAGCATGAGAAAACAATCGTTTAGAAATACAGTCGCCATCAGATATATCGAAGCATATAAGGCGTCCATAAATATCGGAACACGACTCTAATTGACTGGGCGTTACAGTACATGTTCACATATTTATGAACGCCTTATATGCTGCGGTATGTCTGATGGCGACTGTACAAGCCAATTCCAACCAGTAGGTACTATAAATCCTACTGGTTGGACTGACGGTTCTGAGTTGGAATCCCGGCTAGGGCAAATATTTGTGTGATGAACTAAAATATTGTGCCTGGGTCATGGATGTTATTTGTATATAAGTATGTTTTTATCTATATACGAGTAAGTATGTTTATCAACGCGACGTCTAGTGCCCATAACATAAGCCTACTAGAGCTTACTGTGGGACTAGATTGATTAGTGTGAGGTTGTCCGATATTTATTATTTTATTTATCAAAACGCCCACGTCTTTTGTCACTTTGTTGTCCATGTCCATCAAGGCATTAAAGCTGCAGTTTGCCAAAGAATAGACATAGTTCCTTACGTAACTAGTAAAATTTTAAAGAACTTTATTCTGTAAGTTTAACATGCCCGAGTCCACCGGCATTTCACAAAAGACCACTGTTGAGAAGAAACTCCGTAAGAAACTCAACAGTCAGTCATTTTGTCGCGCATACTTGCACACATACCAAAAAACAATAATATCTATAACGCATAATATTTTCTTCGGTTTCCGCGACTGTCACACATTTAAATAAAACAATTTAAACGGATTATATCGCGTATATTAATTATTTGAGCCTCCCTGACGTTTCAGTACCTTTACAGATACCGTTGTCAAAGGTTGACTAAGAAAAACATAATTTTTCTCTGTCAAAGTTACATTTGTGCAAACTACCCATTTTGCAAATATTAATTTAAAATAAAGGTGTTCATACATGCCAGATGGGCCTAATGTGTAAAGACAGTTACACATGTGCCAGAAGTGAGATGTGTTTTAAATTAATATTTGCAAAATGGGTAGTTTGCACAAATGTAACTTTGACAGAGAAAAATTATGTTTTTCTTAGTCAACCTTTGACAACGGTATCTGTAAAGGTACTGAAACGTCAGGGAGGCTCAAATAATTAATATACGCGATATAATCCGTTTAAATTGTTTTATTTAAATCTATAACGCAGTTGGATAATTTAACATAAATAGTTGACACTATTCTCCCTAGTTCCGGATAAAGCCATTGCATAATAAAGAAACTGATGTATCTTCGCGCAGCTGCGTTTAAATAAGGTGTTGTTTCTTATTGGACCTTCGGGAACGGAGAGTATTAAATGGGAGAAAAATGCTTCTTTCGTATTTCGCTTCGCTTTTGAATTGTTATTGGGTAAAGCGCTCATCAATAGGGAATTTTCCCTAAAATTCTTTTGGTAGGTAAGTGGTTTACCCTCATTTTACCTGTAACCTGTAACTTTAACATGTATCTAACCATCTCTGGATAACCAGTCCGTCAAGCATAACTATGCTTCGCGACTCTTATCGCGCGACATAGCGCTACCCGTCACCCTCTCACTCCACAGAAAGAGACAGCCACTTATCTAGCGCGAGAAATAGTCGCTTGTAACAGTTGTGCTAGAGGCGCAGCTCCCAATACCAATCATCCCTGTACCAAAATGTGTAAAAGTTGTCCAGCCAATTCAGCGTGTTGAGTGAACAAAGAAATTATGACCAACAGATGCCTACCCATGCAATTTTTTTTTCTGAAATCCTGAAATACATAGACAACTCATTTTCAATACACATCTAGAATATTATGATATTATAGATAGTATAGATAGATGACGGGTCACTGGCACACAACAACAAATATCTGAAATTCTTCGAACTATGCTAAAATACAAATATAGATGAACTTAAGTATAACTTTTGATATGGGGTTGCCGCAGTGGTAGTGCAGCTGCGTACTGAGCTGAAGGTCCTAGGTTCGAATACCGGCAAGGGCAAATATTTTTGTGATGAACGCCAATATTTGCTCCTAGATGTATGTTGTATGTATTCATCTATATTATTAGTACGTAATCGTTGTCAAATGCCCATAACACAAGCCAAGCCTACTAGACTACTGTGTGACTAGATCGATTTTGTGTGCGGTTGTCCGATATTTATTTATTCCTCCTATTAAAGTTAAGAATACTTACGGTTGACTTATCTGTTTCAATGGTCAGACTTAACATAATATTAACATAGACCACAGATTTTCTTCAGTTTTTCCTCATCACTTCATCTCAAGTGCGTCTCCAGCAGGTTTAAATGAAAATGACGTAATTTTGTCAAATCACATCATTCGTCACAGGATTATGTTTAGGGCGGAAACAAGGTCGAGCTACTTTAATAGAGTTTACTTATTGTTAAAATAAGGGAAAACTTGACTTTGAATAGGTATATATTATAAGTAGTGAAACATCAAAATCTAATAAGTGATACTTTACCTACCAAATTCTATCCCAAAATTTTCACTTTTCACACGCCTTCACCACATGTTTAGTAGTACTTCAGTAGTCCACATTTCTTCAAAAAAACGTATACTAAAGCCCTGGATCACTCCTGGTGTACTGAGGTGTATACAGTTCAGAAATAAATTACAGAAAAATCTCAGAATAGATCCCACGAACGAAATACTAAAGATAACTTACCGGCGCTATAGAAATCACTGCAATAACTTAACAAAGAATCTGAAAATGAAATATGAAAGAGACCTTCTGGATAGTACTAAAACCAATAACAAAACCTTATGGAATTCGATAAAAACTATTACTAACCTAAGTAAAACGAAAAGTAAAAATGATGAGTTGCTGAAGTTATCAAGTTCTCCAAATCTGTTAGCTTAATAGGCACTTTGTAAATGTTGGACTACACTTAGCGGAACAAATCACCCCAGTGAGAACCGTAAGTCCTAATCTTACCAATTACCTTAATTCTTTAGTGTCACGCCCATCATCAATTGGAATTATTGAACCTGATTTTGAGGAAATTGATTCTCTGATTACTAATATCAAAACTAAATCGGCAGCAGGGTGGGACAATATACCAAACATGTTTATAAAACTCGCAAAATTAGAATTAATTCCTATCATCGCCCACCTAAGCGCACTATGTTTCTCACGGGGAATATTCCCTACAGCTCTCAAGCGGGGTATTATTCACCCTATCTATAAGGATGGGGACAAAGCGGATGTCAATAACTATAGACCGATTTCAGTGCTTCCCTCGCTGTCAAAAATCATGGAAAAACTGATAAACAACAGAATTATAAAGTATTTCAACAGTTTTAACCTTTTGTCACCCAGACAGTTTGGCTTTCGTGAGGGAAAAAGCACTGAAGAGGCTGTGTTAGAGTTAACCAATGCTATTACGCAACAACTAGAGAAGAAAAAGAAGTCATTATGTATATTTCTTGATCTAAAAAAAGCGTTCGACACCGTCTCTGTCCCCATTCTTATACGTAAACTAGAACTCATGGGCATCCGCGGGCAGTTTTTAAACCTAATTTCCAGCTACTTGTATGACAGAGAACAACGTGTTAAACTAAATAACTGTACCTACAGCTCTGACGTACCCACCACCCGCTATGGAATCCCTCAGGGAAGTGTCTTATCTCCGACCCTTTTCCTTGCATACATAAATGACCTTACAGATCTGCAGCTTCCCAATGGTCAAGTCATTTCATATGCAGATGACACAGCGCTTCTATTCCACGGTGATAGTTGGGAGGAGACATACGCCAGCGCTGAGGCCGGCCTCTCAAAAGTAGTAACATGGTTACAAACAAATTTACTAACATTGAATACCAACAAAACCAACTATATAACATTCTCCATTCTAAATTCTACACAACCTGACAAAACAAAATTTACATTAAAAGCCCACTCCTGTGAAAATATTTACACTAACACCTGCTCTTGCCCAAAGCTCAACCATGTTACAAGCACTAAATACTTGGGTATCCATATTGATCAGCTGCTCTCGTGGACTCAACATATAGAAATTACAGCTAAGCGAACTAGGAAGTTAATATGGTTATTTAAATACCTGAGACATATTTCTGACAAAGAACTATTAATATACATCTATAAAACTCTTGTTCAATCTGTCGTTCTATACTGCTTACCAGTATGGGGTGGGACACATAAGACTAAGGTATTGGTTCTCGAAAGGGCACAACGATCAATTCTTAAAGTACTCTTAGGTAAGAATATACGTTATGGCACTAGGGATGTTTATGTTGAAGCAGATGTACTCACGGTAAGGCAGCTATATATATTAAATTGTATCCTAAGGGTTCATAAAAATACTAAACCGGATAGTAGATTAATAAATAAACGAAATCCAATCTCTGTAATCAGGCAACCACATTTAGGTAGAACAAAGTTTGCTAAAAGACAATTTAGTGCAGCATCGATTCATCTCTATAATAAAATAAACAGAGCAACTACGATCTACAACAAGTCCTATGGAGAATGTAAAAATCAAATCACGTTATGGTTAAAAACTAAAGATTACGAGGAAACAGAACTAAGGGTACGTATCAGAATATCGAAAGCTAATATATCTAACGTTAAAAAGTCGACGGTCAAAATATCGAAAGTTAAAATATCGAACGATCTAAATATCTACTATCATTATATCGACGTTTGGAATACCTAAAAGTCAAATACCGAATTGCTAAAATATCGAAAGTTCAAAATATCTACAATCAAATTATCGATGTATGTTAATATCGAAACCCAAAATATCAACCATCAAAAAGCCAACGTTTAAAATATCGAAAATTGAAACAGCGAACGATCTTAATATCTAATGTCGTTATATCGACGGCTAACATTACTAAAGCTCAAATTCCGAACGGTAATAAAATTGCGCGTGCACAAAATAGGAGGGTAGATGCGAAATATGATGCGCTGTGTGCGCGTTGCGTAGACCTTAGTCAAACGTGCAATATGTCGGGGTCGGGGTATAATATAGAAGTGTTTCGTAACCAAAAAGGCGGCTTAAAAATTGTTGTCTCTTTTTTACCTCGCTAGAAATCCTTGTGACTATATTAAGTATTTTTTAACCGAATTCACACCAAAAATATGGTTTGTACATCGGATATATTTGAAAGTTTCACCAAAAATACTGACTTGCACACTAATTATCCTCGCACTGCACACTAAGATCCGACTCGGCCGGGTTAGGTTAGGTTAGTTTTTTTTTTTATATCCAGTAAAACAGTTTTGCAAATACCTTTTAATAGTATATTGAATTCGCATTTTTTAAAGGCATGTATTTAAATCGATATCTGTATATTCCCTTTTTTCGATCAAAATATTTGAAAGTTTCACCAAAAATACTGACTTGCACACTAATTATGCACACTAAATAATGCTTGCAAATCTGTTTTACTGGATATAAAAAAAAAACTAACCTAACCTAACCCGGCCGAGTCGGCGAGTTGGTGGAGCAAGCTTAGAGTAAAAGAGCCTTAGCTCCGGCGCTGCGGGGAGACCGGCCCTTCCGCCCTTGCGTGACAGAGCGCGGTCGCCTGTACTCCACTCCGCAGCTTCGGCTTGTTGGTCGCCTTCGGCGACCAGCCTCAGCCGCTCCGCTTCGCACGGCGCCCGCGCTCTGTCACGGCGGGCGAGGGCTGCTCTCCCTCCGCGCCTCCGGCTTTACAAAAACACTCTAGGGTGCTCTGTGTCGGCACGCGTCCTAACCAGCGAGAGCCCTAGATTTGGATTTTCGCAGCAATTTCGCTACTATAATACGTACACGTTTTAATATCATTTGGTGATTCAAGTTAGGTGACAGATTAACTTTTTTGGAACACATATTACTTTATTAGGTCATTGAAAATGAATACTTGATAATAGAAAGAGATTTGATACATAATATGATGACTAATATACTTCTTGGAGATAGATATTATAATATTATGGCAGCCTAATGGCTGAGAAAATCCGAATCTAGGGCTCTCGCTGGTTAGGACGCGTGCCGACACAGAGCACCCTAGAGTGTTTTTGTAAAGCCGGAGGCGCGGAGGGAGAGCAGCCCTCGCCCGCCGTGACAGAGCGCGGGCGCCGTGCGAAGCGGAGCGGCTGAGGCTGGTCGCCGAAGGCGACCAACAAGCCGAAGCTGCGGAGTGGAGTACAGGCGACCGCGCTCTGTCACGCAAGGGCGGAAGGGCCGGTCTCCCCGCAGCGCCGGAGCTAAAGCAGAGTCAGTTTTGGTCGATTTTATACTCGTGGTTGACCTAAAGACCAGTGCAATGTTCGATTTAATGAAGTACATTATAAAATCCAAATCAAACATTTGGAGGTGGATCTCAATTAAAAAGCATTCGAAATACTTTCGATATTTTAACATTCGACGTAATAATATTTCGATATTTCACTTGTAGATATTCAGATTTTCGACATTTCAGTGTTCGACTATTGTACCTTTCGGTAATATAGATATTCGATATTTAGAATTTCGACCTTAGAATCGTTCGAAGTCTCAATCTTCGATATTTTATGTGTCGATATTCAGATTTTCGAAATTTAAGCATTCGATAATTGTACCATTCGATAATGTATACTTTCGATATTTTGAATTTCGACGTTATGATCCTTCGATATTCTAATTTTCGATATTTTAACCGTCGATATTTTGTATGTCGATATTTCAATTTTCGATATTCTGATACGTACCCAGAACTAATTATGCAATGATAACTAGGTCAATATACATTGAAAACGTTTCTTATGCATACCTATATCACACACACAAAGGTATTCATACGGACTCGAATGCACACAGACATACACATTCACAAATAAGTTTGCAACTTAAACCATATGTTAACTTGTCTAATAAGTAGGTACTAATGAAGACACTGATAACTGTATATTTGTAAGCAAATATAAACCTTACTGCATTGAGATAAGATCTATGGGTGTATAGTGGACTGTGTCTTCGTTCGTATATGTTAATCGATTAGCAAATAATAATTACAAAAATATATTGTACATATATATATATATATAGTAATTAAAATATACATATATACCCACTAAATCAATTAAGTATAATACAGCAAACAAATATATTTAAACTTCAACCATATCCCACATAAGCAAATAGTGTTGTTTCACCAATTTTTACATCTAGATTTAAGTAGATTAATTATAAAAATGTTAAAATCAGACATATTTTTGTTACGTTTAAAAAACTTTAATTTTTGTATTCATAGTTTAAATAAAAATTGTGGTGTACCCACATTAAACAAAATGAGACATTACATGTTTCATAAATTTATAAAACTTTAATGTTAACTATTAAATAAAACCTGGAGTGAAAGAGCGAATACCTCCTAATACAAGTATTAAACTTAAAAGGAGGATTCGACAATTTGTTGTAAAACTTACAGTTAACAATAAATGATTTTGATTTTGATTTTTTTGATTTTTTTTGACATGTCACATATCGGTCCACGATTGTGAGCGAGATTAAGGCGCAGAACCTCACACGTATTACTCGCTGCATATGACTGACTTGAATTAAACTGGGATTAGGGGAAGGAGGAATAAAATAAGGCACCAGTTATTAAGTATCCTACTCAAAACCGTGGAGTCCATAGAACTCAATTCCCATTGGATTGCCAAGAAGAAGAAATATCAGGTATAAGTTATACTTACCTACGTGCCTTACTAAGTACCTGATACTTCTTTTTCTAGTTTGGTCTTCCACTGCTGAGGATCGTGACTCTGGCAATGGTTTGATTTGAATTCGGTTTTTTTTTTAAAAACCTCGTCTGTCGAGTTGGTTGTTACAATGTACGGTTAGGTCGAGGTTTTTTTTAATTATTTTTTTAATTTAGGTTATTGATAACAGCTCTCCAGTTTCCCTTTTGGTTGCTCTGTGACGCGCGCTCCTTAACGTCGTATCTAATCGGATATCTGATGGTATCCTAGTGTTCAACACAAAATTCTGACGATGCCGTGTGTTTACATTTTAAACGCATGTATGTATGGCAGGACAAACCTCCATATGTACATAAGCAGTGCGCCGGCCCGCGCGCGCCCGGCCCGCCGGCGGCGGCCCGTCCTGGTCGCGCCGCGACGCCGGCTCGCCAAGTCCCGAAAGTCACTCAGCGTCATGGGAGTAACTCTGTACAACTCAGTGCCGACTGATATAATCGATTCGACAAGTGACGAGATCTTCAAAAACAAGCTTCAACTGTTGCTTACTGAACACGCGTACTATAGCATAGATGAATTTATTGAAAAGTCGGGAGAGTGCTGACCAAAACTAATTCATGATAATCAATTATGTATAATGTGAATTTAATGATAATGTATATTGTATAATGTATACTTGTTAATTTCATTGAATAATAATTTATATAATATATATTGTAGGTATTTGATGACATGACTTGTTAAATGTATATTTTATTAATAAAGATCTGAATCTGAATCTGAATGTTGATCTTCTGCCCCGTGGTGGTAGCGGTCCATCTTTCCCATCACCACCAGTCTCCCCAAGTTCCCAGGTTCTTTACAAGCTACGTTTATTATACCTTGGATAGCCTTGGCTGGCCTTTCAATTTGAGTTGACCTATTATGGAGACCTTATACAATGTCCTTGACAGCAATCTAAATCAAATCTGCCCTGAATCTTACTGCTTCACGCCAGTGATACCACTATACCAATAGACTAGTAACGTCTTGAAGCAGATAGGCTAGTGGAATATTCAGTTGTAAGAGCAATGCTCATCCCAATTTAGTCCCATCATTTGTCTCCCTCAGGCGAGCCAGAGCCGGGATAAATGAAATTTGCGTAATTTTGATGAATGACCCCATTTATCTGCAGGATTAGACGCAAGGTTAACTCGCTTTATTCTGTGTATATTTTGTTACTTTTACTCTAAAGTAATTAGCAATCTTGAGCGTAAGTTAATTTTGCTCTGATACACTGTTTTCAGGGTATTTTAGACGTAACTACAACTATTGAGCGATGAATCTGTCATATTTACATGATATAGCGTGAGGACCATTATTGTTCTATGAGCTCATTTTACAACGTTAAACCATCTGTATCTTCTTGTGCATTACTTTTGGAAAATAAATAAATTTTGTATTTGTTTGTTGTATATCTATGTATGTATGTAAGTATGTTTGTTCGGGTGGAAACTTGCAACTCAATTTTGAAGCAGATATCGTAAACCAATTGAGCTGAAATTTTGTATACTTACTTAACTTTGATGACAATATAATAATATGGTACCATGGGGCTGATCTGATGATGGAGCCGGAAGGTGGCCATAGGAACTCTATAATAGAACCCACTTCTAGTATCTCTGTTTGGCCCTATGATTGACTGGTAGAGAATGCCATTTGGCATTAAGTCCGCCATTTGTACTGACTTTTGTTTTGTGCAATAAAGTTTAAATAAATAAAATAAATAAATAGAAAAAGCAATCCTACCGAGTTTGGGCTCTTTAGAATCGTCTCAGTGAGCATTTGATGGATATCCTAAGAAAAGTACAGTCGGCTATAAAAGCTTGTCACTCAAATTATTTTTTTGACAGAAACTTATTTAACATCATACAGACGACATTTGTTGTGTAACAGTCACACAAATCGGAACATAACTTTCCCAACTAATAGGTAAAAGCATTATAATCGTGATGGAAACAACATTTACTCAATAATATCGAAGGTCGGTAGTTTGCGTCCCGGGGACCTTGAGAATAAGCGACCTTGGGAAACCTTCGAGTTAAAGAACGACTTTGCCAATGTAAAGAAAATGCTATTTAGTAATAAATACATGTACTAAAATATCAAAAGGTCTATCAAACTAATTTATAGACAATATTTCAAAATAATGAGTGATTTAGGAAATTATAAAGCAACTTTTATTATTTAGATAATGATCTGCGTATGTCTTCCGAAACTATAAGAATATAGGAATTGTTAGCTTCAATGTTAGCTGAAAATATTTCACCATGATCACTAGTGATTGACCACTCTCATTTAGTGAGTACTGTGAAGACTGCTGGGGGATAGCTTCAGAGGTTGAATAATAGAGCACTAGAGGTACTTCGTTAAAACTGTTTATTGCCCGGAGGCTAGCACTAAACTAACTATACATTTTATTTTTATGACTAATGTCATACGTCTTATTCTAAATCTAAAAACTACTTTATTCTTAAGTTGACGGCCAACCACCTTCCGTGAAGCACAACCTTCACATTTCCCGCCGTCTCGGGGTGGACGAGGGAAATTCATCTTAATACAGAGACACTAGACAGACTACTCCTGCCTAACACATAATAAGTCCCTACCTATGCAGGGATTCCCATACATTCATACCCAGATGGTCTCTTGCTAAGAGATAACCAGGGTCAGGACATGAGCAGACACTAGCCTATGGCATGTTACGTAATCTGACATGTTGTCTGACACTGGCTTCGCCTTGACAAAAACCCTGCTAAAAAGGCAAGGCACCAACTTAACTAGCCCAATTGTCACTAGACTTATTCTAAAGCATAGACCATTCGATACAATATTAAAAAGATAGGCTTCCACAATTTAATCGCCTGGTGTAAAACCGGCTTAAATAAATTACCCGATTAAATCGCCTCGAATGTTCCCACCTTAACTGCCTGGAGTATGACATATGACACACGTCGCATGCTCCAAACAATTGTACCACGATATGTCACTGTCCTTATATTAGATGTTTGACACATTGTCTATGACACTTGTCTCAATCATCCATACAGAACTAACAAATAGTGACAACCGTCTACCACTAGCTTTATATTAGACTTCTGGAACATATTAGATATGTCCCAAAAATCCGTACCATTAAAAAAAAAAATATCTGGATTAAATTTCCAATTTAATCTAGATACTTGTACCTGTTCTAAATAAAAACCATTACCATATAATTAATTTCACGACCATAGATGATGGCATGGCATGTCATATTGACATGTCAAATGCCATGTCATTGACAATTCGCGAAATTAATTATTGAAACACGAAACGAAAGATATTTTTATTAAAAATCCTACCTATCACTTAATTAAAATTAATAAAATTTATTATATTACAGACATGAAAATAAAATAAAATCTTCAGACTGCATTGGCCTGATGCAGGGTGCTGTGCGATCCTTGGCTCGTCATGCCAAGATCCCACGCTCCTGCCGCCTCCTGGATGTAGAATGCGAGTCGCATTCAGTCATCCCAGTAGCTGAAACCCCAAGGAATGGGACAGCATAGCATTGGCCCTCGCAGTGTCGTATTACATGAAAAAGAAAGACATATTAACATGTGTAAACATTAAAGTTCTGAAAAGAAAATCAGTGTTATAATTAATTATTGGAATTCTGTGAAAGTTATAAGTTATTATTATTACAAGGAAAGGTATTGTAAGTGCAATAAATTTATAGTGCAAGAAATTAAAAATTGAACTTCCTATAGTAATATCTTAGAAATGCAGCTAATATATAGTGGAAAGAAATTAAATTATAGTTACAACAGTGACACTTGCAAATGCAACAAACATAACTGCATCCTTGTACAGTCAACCTGAATTAAAAATTGCTGAAAAATAATAGTTTTATTATTTACACCCTAGAAATATAGAACTGTTTAAATTTATTTTTAATTAACGATTGAAGAATTTCTTCAATCTGTTAACATGAATTATTACATTCTTGGCCCGACCATTAGGAGTGAGTCTTTGCACCACATAATTCCATGGAGATAATCGGTGGATTATTTTATAGGGTAATAATTTATGCACAACGATTATTATTTGTAGGACCTGTAGCATAAACTTATAAAGAAAGTCGCTTTACAATAATATTTAAGTTTAATTATTAAAAATAAATGAGAACAAAAATATAATACACAATTCCAAAAACAAGTAATGCCACTTCGCGATAATATTTAAAATTAATTATTAAAAGTCGATAAGAACTAAACTATAATACAGTTCCCTAAAACAAGTATGATACACTTTTATTTACAAAAACTGTTAAAACGTAAACAAAAAATTACTTTTTAACAGATCGTCGACCCACAGCTGACATCAAAACTCGCGCGCGTAAAATTAAAGGATTTTTTAAGCCACGTAACATAATAGAGGGAAATTTCACCCGTGCACAGTGGAAGGGTTAACCTCCCCACTAAATTTTTAAATAATAACATAACATAAAATATTGTTGTCGAAATACAACACTAACTACACTAAATAAAATAAAAACTAACTACTTAAACAACATAAACAAACTAAACTAAAAGCAGCTAAGTTCTACTGACGGTGGCGTAAAAAAAAATGCATTAGAGCCAAATAAAGGTCCGATCTGGTTTTGCGGCCCCGACCGTAGTCAGCTCGGTCGTTGACTTACAATTTGGAAATGCAAACTAAACCTAAAAAAACAATAATAACTAAATCGTAGGCAGGCGGCGAACGGAGTGAATAAATGTAGATATAATAAAAAAATAATGTCTATGAAAGCTTGTCAGTCGATCTTAGCTTGAGTATGTGAAGTGCATGTGGAAAAGGTGATGATACTGCTCGGGCTTCCGGGAAAAACTGGCCTCGCCGAGTAAATCAACTTCAACTTAAACAACGCCACCTTGTGGCTCCCGTCGACGACTCAACAGTCCAAACAGCCGTTAATTATTTAGTTTTCGGGCAGAATACTGAAAATAATATTGTAACCATAAGATTTTTGAACCGCAGGAATATCTAAATAAAAAATATCTTAAAATAAGTCACGACATAATATAACGTACCTCGGATGCCCAGCCGTTAAAAAACATAGGCAGATCCGCCAACCAAAAAATACGCAGCTCGCACCGATACAACGTTGAACTTGTAGCACATGAAAATCCAGGCTAATATTGAAATATAATTTACAGAAAATAAGTTTTAACTCAAAGCGTCTCGAAGTAACGAATAAGAAACAAATCATTTCTCCATGACAACCCATCAACAATCATCTCATTTGACACGAACGATATTTTAAATAAAAAAACACAAACTTTTTATTAACGGCCAGTACCACAAAGGAGGTTAGCATGCGATTGATGAAAAAAAAGTAAGTATGCAGCGTATTATGCTGCAGTTATCCTCCCACCAAAACAAAAAAAAACAATGTGACAACCCTAACAATAACTCTGACACGATAAAATAAAGAAATGTTAACATCAATTTCCTCTCCACTGGTGGCATTGACGCGGTCCAGTACGACAAAGGTCATCCAGTTAGGAGAAGAAACCGAGAAAATATAAGATTGTGGGTTCCCAAACTACTTTAAAATATCCTTAACGTGGTAAGTCCCAACATGCGGAGAATCAAGGTCCTTCAATTCATAGACCTGAGGAGAAACGACGCGGAGCACACGACACGCAGTGAAACGTGGCGCAAATTTTCCACCCCTCTCTTCGTCAGCTGTTCCTCTGTGGAAATTGCGACGCCAAACAACGTCTCCAACACGCAGCAAAACGGGTCCCCTTCCCGAATTATACCTGTCAGAATTTCTCTGAAAGGCCAGAACCATTGCGTCAGCAACTTTCGCATAGACTTCCCTTAAAGTTTCCAAATTAGCTGCACGCTCACCCCGACTCAGGTCCAAATTGCGGACCTCAGGCTGGGCTCCAACGCGCTCACGAGCTGTGGTTACTTCTCGACCGTACATTAGAAAGTTTGGCGAAAAAGAAGTTGCCAGATTGATACAAGAGTTCAAATACAAGGAAACCTTAGGGAGTTGTCTAGCCCAACTGCGATTATCATCAGCCACCAGAATGCTCAGTGTGGTGATGACGCATTGGTTGTATCGTTCAACAACATTTGCTTGTGGGGTGTAATAGGGAGTAAAGCACGGAGGGGGAATATCGTAGGACGCAAGGAAAGTTGCGAATCTATCACTCCTGAACACTGTAGCGTTGTCGCATAAAACGTTACCCGGTGCACCATACCGCAGAATTACCTCCGATTCCAAGGCGTTAGAGATTGACCTAGCGTCAACCTTTTTTAGAGGAACTAACCACACGAACTTTGTGAACACATCTACCATGGTGAGTATGTACCGGAATCCGTAATATGCTGCTGGCAACGGACCAATTAAGTCGATTGACAACAAATCCATGGGAGCAGAGACGGACCTTGGGTACAAACGCTGGCCACGCGGTCGCGTATTAGCAATCTTGTAAGCTTTACAGATTTGACATTCAGAGAGCGCCTCGGAGACATCACGAAACATATTCGGCCAATAGTAAAGTTCCCTCATCTTCATATAAGTCTTCATAACTCCAGGATGCACGTTGGGAAATCGTTCATGGACCTCGGCTATGGCTTCACGAACCTTAGTGGATGGAAGCACTATCCTCCAAGGGTTCGGAGCTAACGGATTATCAACAGCCATCTTACGCATCAGCAATCCGTCACGGATCGTATATGCCTGAAACATACGGGGTGACTCAACCACACCGTTGTAAACTCTTTCAAACCAGGGATCGGGAGTAGGTTCTACGCCCCTAACGAAGGAAACTAAACCCACTTGTCGCCTAGACAGCGCATCAGGAACGACGTTTAAGACACCCTTTCGATGTTCGATTTCAAAATTGAATTGGGAAATCATAGTAGCCCAGCGGGAAAGTCTACCAGAGGGATTGTCAAGAGTAATCAACCACTTCAACGCGATATGATCTGTGACGATCTTAAATCTGACGCCATCTAGGTAACCGCGGAAGTGTTTGATTGAATCCAACACTGCCAAGAGTTCACGTTCAGACGTACTATAATTCATTTCAGGTTTGGTAAACAAACGAGAATAATATGCCACTGGACGTTCCTCGCCATCAAAAACCTGAGCCAAAACGGACCCGAGACCAACCTTACTCGCGTCGCACTGCAGAAACTCAAAACTCGCGCGCGTAAAATTAAAGGATTTTTTAAGCCACGTAACATAATAGAGGGAAATTTCACCCGTGCACAGTGGAAGGGTTAACCTCCCCACTAAATTTTTAAATAATAACATAACATAAAATATTGTTGTCGAAATACAACACTAACTACACTAAATAAAATAAAAACTAACTACTTAAACAACATAAACAAACTAAACTAAAAGCAGCTAAGTTCTACTGACGGTGGCGTAAAAAAAAATGCATTAGAGCCAAATAAAGGTCCGATCTGGTTTTGCGGCCCCGACCGTAGTCAGCTCGGTCGTTGACTTACAATTTGGAAATGCAAACTAAACCTAAAAAAACAATAATAACTAAATCGTAGGCAGGCGGCGAACGGAGTGAATAAATGTAGATATAATAAAAAAATAATGTCTATGAAAGCTTGTCAGTCGATCTTAGCTTGAGTATGTGAAGTGCATGTGGAAAAGGTGATGATACTGCTCGGGCTTCCGGGAAAAACTGGCCTCGCCGAGTAAATCAACTTCAACTTAAACAACGCCACCTTGTGGCTCCCGTCGACGACTCAACAGTCCAAACAGCCGTTAATTATTTAGTTTTCGGGCAGAATACTGAAAATAATATTGTAACCATAAGATTTTTGAACCGCAGGAATATCTAAATAAAAAATATCTTAAAATAAGTCACGACATAATATAACGTACCTCGGATGCCCAGCCGTTAAAAAACATAGGCAGATCCGCCAACCAAAAAATACGCAGCTCGCACCGATACAACGTTGAACTTGTAGCACATGAAAATCCAGGCTAATATTGAAATATAATTTACAGAAAATAAGTTTTAACTCAAAGCGTCTCGAAGTAACGAATAAGAAACAAATCATTTCTCCATGACAATCCATCAACAATCATCTCATTTGACACGAACGATATTTTAAATAAAAAAACACAAACTTTTTATTAACGGCCAGTACCACAAAGGAGGTTAGCATGCGATTGATGAAAAAAAAGTAAGTATGCAGCGTATTATGCTGCAGACCCTACTAACATCTAGAACTATCATACACCTAGCATAATTATTATGGGACAATTATTTACATCCTAATAAACACATATTCTACAAATTATATATTATGGTTCATTATTGCCTGATAGAAGCGCAGCGTTTCGATCGGCGTCCACGGTGTCCAGCGGCGCTCTTCAGTGCTTGAGCGGTCCTCCTCGCTCAGGCACGCTGTTCCTGATGTTGCACTTTCTTGACAAGCACTCGGTCCGGCACAGCACATATTAATCAAATAAAGTTTTATTAGCAATATATTGTATAATTAGTGATAATGGCTGAACTTGAAGGCTTCCACTCTTTAAGAACATTTGCTACATCGTTTGACAACACTGAAATTGAATGTTTTTCATTGGCAAAATTCCATATTTTCATTGACAGTTGCTTGTCTGATGTCAACAACGTGTGCTTCAAGCGTATAGAAACGAATTATTGGGGATTCTTGCGATTTTCGCCGACGATGATAAAATTCTTGTACATTATTTTCGGCTCGACGGGAATTCGTTGTTTAACACTGAAAGAACATCCTCAACCGATGTCTGAAATTAGTCTGTAATACGGTCCCCGAAAATTTATACCGTAATTGCCATTTGTGATTATTTTAATTCGTATTTTCACACGGGCCAATATTTAAACGTCGGAAAAGCCATTAATTGTGCTCGTCTCCATTTTCGTATGGAATCCAAACAAATCAAATGCACAAACAGATTAAAATCGCATAGGATGAAAAATGATAATGGGTGATTCAATAATTCGACAACTTCACCCGTCTGTCGAACTCGCTCCGTTACGGCAGTGCCGTCACGACATACAATACCACACTGATGATGGCAATTCGCAATTGCCAAATGTGCACTTATTCTTCGTTGCGCTTCGTGCGCATATAGACAGTGCGTTCCGCTCCTGTACGGCTTCTATGCAAATCGTATGCTTCCAGTACGTAATTGTAACAGATGCCCAAGAATCTGTGGACAAAATTAATTGGGAGCGGGGAAACTTTCAATACTCGCGTGACTCTAGTTAAAAATTTCGCAGCCTCCACCAAGTGTGACGACTGCTGGGGGATAGCTTCAGATGATGAATAATAGAGCACTAGAGGTACTTCGTTAAAACTGTTTATTGCCCGGAGGCTAGCACTAAACTAACTATACATTTTATTTTTATGACTAATGTCATACGTCTTATTCTAAATCTAAAAACTACTTTATTCTTAAGTTGACGGCCAACCACCTTCCGTGAAGCACAACCTTCACAGTACACATAATGCTACTTAAACTAAACATTTGAAGATATCTTGGAAATTACTAATAGCCTGCGTTACCTGTGTACCATCGCAACAGCCGAGAATTTCGATTGTTTAAGAGTTACGGTGCTACAGACAGACACACAGATATACGTAGCCACAGCGCCTATACGCTACACACATGTGTAACTTACCACCGATCAAAAAAAGAGGTGTAATCTTTTTTTGATCGGCGTTAAAAACAGATTTGCCAGTTTCACTTCATCAATCATCATAAACTTCGTTGTAACGTGACTTCCGATTTGATCGACGTTAAATGTTTTAGGAATTTTACAAGCTTTTGCTTAGTTTCACTTACCCCTGTGTCTGTCTGTGTGTAATCAAATGTTGAGAGTTAAATTGAGCTGAAATTTAGTATGCCTACGTAACTTCGCTGACAATACAATAATATGGTACGAAGGAGCTGGTCTGATAGTGGATACGAAAACCCATCGAGTATGTGCTCTTTACAATTATCTTGATGAGTAGTTCATTGGTATTTTAAAACAATACAGTCAGCAATAAAAGCTTGTCACAAAAAAAAAAATTTGACGGAAACAAGCTAGGTACATAAAATATCAGATAGACTTAAGAGAAAAGGGTAACTTTAGGTTCTTTCACGAAAAATATTTCTAGAAAATCGGCTGTCTAGGTTCCCCAGCACATAATTCTTGTTTGTACGAGTATCTCAGCGTGATCAACTCGAAGCCCTAAACTTTGCTTATAAATTGCGGGCTGCCTGTGGGGCCAGCCGAACTGATTTATATATTTTGTATCGTGAGGTTCACTGTCTTTTTGGGAATTTTCAGATATAAACACGTCATTCCCTGTCCCTTGTTTTCCCTATAATTTCTTACTGGTTTTAGGGCTCCGTACCTCAATGGGCAAAAACGGAACCTTCATAGGAACACTTATTCCACCTCTCAGTCCGTCTGTCAATCCCCTTTTCTCAAGAACGCGCATCATGCTGAAATTAATGTCAAATACTCAAGTCTGCGATCCCTTAGAGCCGTGAAAACATCAAACTTCTAAGTCAACGCAATCAAAAGATATGTTGTAGTTGTTAACGCTGGCAAACGAATCAAAACCTATATAGAGGGTACTTCCCATTGATCTAAAATCATGAAATTTGGCACGAAGCAACATCATGTAGCACAAGCAAATAGAAAGGTCCCAAAACTGTAAATATGTAGTTACATTACAAGAAATATATCTTTTTGTGATTAAAAACCCATTTGCAGGTGACAAATTAAACGCACCGCAACCTATTAATTAAGTGAATAAAGGATTTTGACCTTACAAACGGTCCGGTAGTTTTGAATTTTTGATATGTTGTCTAGGATGGTTAGTCAGTGTTTAAAATGCAAAATGCACATTTCCCCCCCCTCCGCGCCCGCCGCCATATTGAAAAAACCGGCCCTCTTCATATTTTTGCTCATATCTTCCTTTGGGAGCATTTTAGCTAGATGAAAGCTTCAACAATGTTATAGAGAGTTAAATTTACTATATTTTCCATTTTATATTTTGTTTCTAGGACAGATAGTTACGGAGATATGCACATTTAAAAAAACTTAAGAAATTGCAATTTCCAACTCAAGAACAAACTTCTGGATTATATCTTCGTTTAGGAGCATTTTAGCTAGAACAGTGCTTGGGCAATTTTGTAGAGAATTAAAACTATAATTTACATTTCAAATTTTGTTTCTAGGACAGATAATTACAGAGATATGTAAATAATAAAGTCACATTTTCCGAAAATGTATGTAAAAATGGACATGAGTTTTATAAGCAATTATATTTCCTACATGTTTTAATTTGTCCTAGACTAGTCCGTAACTGAATGACAGCGTTCTAAACCAAGAATTTTGAGAAATTTTCGGAAAATTCGACTTTTCCTGTTTTTTTAAATGTGCATATCTCCGTAACTAACCGTCCTTGAAACAAAATTTGAAATGTAAATTATAGTAAAACGAAGATATAATCCAGAAGTTTGTTTTTCAGTAGGAAATTGCGATTTTTTACGTTTTTTTAAATGTGGATATCTCCGTAACTAACTGTCCTAGAAAAATAAAATAAAATGGAAGATGTAGTAAATTTAACTCTCTATAACATTGTTGAAGCTTTCCTTTAGCTAAAATGCTCCTAAAGGAAGATGTATGGTTTGCACCATACATCGTTTAATAATAGTTTGAGAGCTTGATATTCAAAGAGTTTGTTAATTTGCACATAATATTTATTGTCACAAACTAACACTAAAATGAGTCGCGATGATAATGAACGACGGTTGAATGCGAACTGACGCGGAGCGCGTTTACCTATAATATGGAAATGAACGGGAATGCTGAGTGTGCGCTTTGGCAATAAGTATGTTCGGTTTGAGACCGTACATGCTCCGGGGCGCAGAAAAGAAGGATGCTGGGAATTATTGATAATAATAATGATATGAATTTATGAGTTACAAGGTGATTGACAATATTTTGTTACTACTAAGTGATTTTGACAATATGATACCGACATTTAATCGGAATTGATTTTCGTAAAACTACATCTAGTAAATATAGGTGAAGACGCAGTATTCACTGAGGATACACTTTTACTTTTTATACCCGACTTTAGTTTTTCACTTGAACACGGCACTTCACTTTGCTCTGCTTTTACACTTACACAATGCTCACTATCACTAACCTCGAGCTCAGGCGGCGGCGGTGCTCTAAGACGGCTCGTCGCGACGCGGCGCGCACGCAGAAGTGCGTACGCAGCATACGCCAATCCTGCTGCTGCTATAATGTAGATGGCGACGTAATGGTGGACATCATGGGATGAAATCTCTTCATCCTCATCTACCTTATCAGTTGTTTCTTTTGCTTGTTTAATCTGATTTGTAATTTTTAAGAATGAATCGTTAAAGTTCGTTTCATTAAATTGGCTGAAAGGTATCGACAGGTTAATGAGATAATTGACGGGTGCGATCTTAATTTCCACTATCTCAGGCCTAATGTAAACATCGCTTGAGTGTTGTGTGTGCGATGTTATAGTAAATGAGTCACCCTTGATGACGCAATCCTTGCCCATAGCGATTATATTGACTCCTCTCAGTCTCTCCGTGGCGACTTGATGTGAACATAGCACTCGCAGGGTGCATTCCCCGCAACAGGTCAGCATAAATGTGTTTACATGAATTAACTCAGCCCAAACATGCTGGCACGTGCTATATTTTATTTTGCATTTATTCTCGCGTTGGTCTTTGACACACAAATTCTTATCTGATACTCTTTGATATACCGGTTTCTGAATTTCGCAAATGTTGTAATTGGTGTCTATTTTGATGCATTTGTTTAGTTCGTTTTCAGAGAGTGTCATGTATGTGTCTTTCTTGATGTCCATGGCGAAGTAATTTGATGTAGGGATAATGCTGGCCATTTCGTTTCCTAATTCACGAGAAATTGCTATCGTCTTATAAATATCGTAACTGTCTCGGTTGATAAGTGGAATTTGAAGTTCGAAGATAAAATATTGCGTTGTCATTCGAGCTTTTACCCTAAGCATTTGATACATCTTGGATAAATCGGTCTGTATGTTGTCCACAGCTAGTGATAAGTCCTTTGATAACTGTCCGGATATGATGCTTAACTCATCTCGTAGCTGTGCTGGCGTCAAAAGATGTACATTGAAATGCTGCGAATTGGTGACGGTGTCGATTAGGTTGTCTTGGATTGCCTTTAAGTTTATGAGAATGTTGTTCGCGATGATACTTGATAAGGTAAATTCGTTTATGACTTCGATCACCTGCATTTCATTTTTGATAACGTCGGCTGCCTTTTCAAGGTTCAATAGATGTTGGTTAAATATCTTGTGTTGTTTTTCAATCGTACTTTCAATTCTTTTTAGGAGATTGTTTTCGGCTTCCACAATTGATGTCTGATTTTTCCAAAATAGCGCTAAATGTATTTGTTTGCTTCTTATCATTGTTATGTCTTTCTGATACTGTTCCGCGAAACGCTGGTCTAATACGCCGAACAGGGAATTAGCGAGATAGCCAACGCCGTCAATGAGCCCCCGACGCGTGCGCGCTGTCTCGTGTGACTGCTGATGCTGTAATATGCGGTCGTAGTGTTCTAATTCTACGAATCCGTGTTGTAGTTGGAGTAGTATGATGTCACAATGGGATCTTTCTACGATTTTCGGGCACATGCTTTCTAAATGATCATAATATTTGGTAAGTACCTTTTTTCCCTGCCAGTACGGCTCCATATTGTAGTATACGACGAGTTTCCATTTGTCTTGTACCAGCCGCATAGTTGATAATTTGTCAAAATAAATGCCATTGTTGATTTGCAATGCCGTTATATTGTAGGCACTTTGTGCTGATGATGTTGCGACTAGTGTCAACATTAGGAAAATAGTCGTCATGAAGTTGATGCATGTGGTTTTAAATGTTTTTGATTTCTTAGGGTTGCTGTTGTTCACTGATGTTTCAGGTATATTTGCTTGTTTCTGATACGTTGGTGTTTCGTTTTGATCTGTAGGTAGAATTGTCAACTTGACTATAGGCCGTTTGATGACTCCGCTTTTTGTCTTTAAGCTGACGACTCTCACGAGTCCGTCCTTCCCCGGGTGGAGTTCAATTACCCTACCTAGGGCCCACTTACTTGCGGGCATATTCGAATCTTGTATAACCACGACGTCATCCAACTTGATATTAGGCTTTGCAGTGCGCCACTTGCTTCTTGCTGATAATTGACTTAAGTATTCTACACGCCATCTTTTCCATAGGTCATGGAATATTTTTTGAGTCAATTGCCATCGAGTTCTTTCGTCTCGTTCTGTTTCTATAATTGTCAAAGTTGGACCGCTTGACAAAAAGTGTGCTGGTGTTAAATAATTAATGTCATCTGGGTCTTCACTTATAGCGCACAATGGCCTTGCATTGAGACATGCCTCTACCTGCGCGAGCAACGTTGCGTACTCTTCGTAGGTTAACTTTTGGTCGCCGACTACTCGTCGGAGATGATGTTTCAGGCTTTTCACAGCAGCTTCCCATAATCCGCCCGCGCTTGGCCAGGAAGGTGCGTTAAAATGCCAGGTGATTTCCATTTCACTAATTTCAGTGAAAAATTCTTCTGTACAGATAGATTTCAAGTTTAAATATTCGTTTTGCAGCTTGTTATTTGAGCCCTGAAAATTTGTTCCATTGTCTGAAAACAAATGGCGTGGTGCACCTCTTCTCGCTGATAATCTTCGTAGAGCGGCGAGGAATGCTGAGGCTGTTAGGTCGGATACCAGTTCCAGATGCACGGCCTTTGTTACCATGCAGACGAAAACTGCCACATATCCTTTTGTCGACTTGATTCCTCTGCCTTTACTTGATTTGACATCTACAAAGCCTGTGTAGTCCACCGCTGTGTTGTAAAATGGCCTTGAGGGATTTGTCCTTGAAGCTGGCAAATCGCCCATTAACTGCTGAAGTTTATTTGTTTTATGCTTTTTACATAGGACACAACGTTGTAGCCTATTCTTGACGGCACGGTTGCCGCCTACAATCCAGTACTGTGCTCTGATCCTGGAAGTAGTAGTTCGTGCTGTTCCATGAAATGTTCGTTCATGGGCATGATCAATAAGCAGATTCGTTAAATGGCCGCGATGAGGGATTATCAATGGATATTTCATGTCGTTGTCGATTGATGCGTTTCCCAACCTGCCTTTCACTCGTAACAAGCCGTCTTTGTCAAGGACTGGGTTCAAACACAGAATGTTGCTCTTAGAATTTACTTTGCCGTTTTGTTTTAGACTTTTGATTTCTTCTGAATAGTCTTCATGTTGAATGTACTTAACAATTTCTAATTTTGCTGATCGTAATTCGTCCGCTGTAAGATATGGTAACTTTATACGATCTCGGGTTACTGCGCGGCGTAACCAGGCAAGTACGCGATAAATTCTTGTGAATGAGCTGTGTTTTATAATTAATTGTTGTATGATATCCTCTTTCAATGGATTTGTTTGAGTGACATTTGTTTGTTTACTTATCTTTGCTTCTAGGTCCGTCGAAAAAACAGATTTTTCTTGCTTGTGCTGTTTGTCAAATGTTGATAATGATGGTGGTCCGTTCCACCATAGCGAATGTTGCTGTAGTTGTTCTACAGATATACCACGACTCGCACAGTCAGCCGGATTTTCCTTTGTTTTGATATAACGCCAACACCCTGGTGGCATTGTTTCTGTGATTTTTTGCACTCTGTTGGCAACGAACGGCTTCCAACGGCGGGGTTCGCCTTGAAGCCAGCCTAAAACTGCGGTTGAATCTGTCCATCCGAAGATTTCTATATCATGATCCTGAAGACTTTGTTTGACTTTCTTCATTAGTTTTGAGAGTAAGAGGGCCCCACACAGCTCTAATCGTGGCAACGATACTTCATGCTTTGATTTGTTGTCTGACTTGGTTGGTACAATTTTTGTTTTTGCTGCCAACAATGTCACTGCTACCGTTCCTTGTTTTTCTGTGCGGGCGTAAATTACACTCGAAAATGCTTTTATCGACGAGTCACTGTACCCATGAAGCTGTATGTAACTCTTTTTTCCACTACCTATCCATCTTGGGATTTTGATCTTGTTAATGTTTGCGATGTCAGCTCTGATTTTTCGCCACTCTTGGAAAATGGTATCTGGTACGTTGTCATCCCATTGTAAATCGACGACATCCCAAACCTTTTGAAACAATAGTTTCAGCCGTAAAGTGGTCGGTGATAACCAGCCAAGAGGATCAAACGTCCTTGATATCTCTGCAAGAAGAGCCCTTTTGGTAATATTTGTCAACGGTGCTGCCGACATCTTGCATTCGAACAAAAATATGTCATTTTTTGGCACCCATGTTAGCCCCAGGGCTTTTGTTGATTCCTGATGGCAAAAATCGAAGTTTTCTTGAGTTGCTGAATCATTGTTAATGTGTACCATCAAGGACCTATCGTTAGTTGACCATTTTCTTAGATTGAAATTTGCCGACTTGAGAAGTTTTATGAGATCTGCTTGCAGTTGTACGGCGGATTCGATGCTGTGGCTTCCGCTTAGAAGGTCATCCATGTAAAACTGTTCTCCTAACACCTTGGCCGCCGCCGGAAAGTTATGGCTCTCATCCGCTGCTAGCTGTTTGAGTGTCATCATGGCCAAAAACGGAGCGGCCTTGGTCCCATAAGAAACCGTTGACAAGGCGTATTCTTTTATTGGTTGATCAGTTGATGGCCTCCATACAATTTTTTGATATTTTTGATCGTCTTGATGAACTAAAATTTGTCGGAACATTTTTTCTAAGTCCGCCGTAAATGCATATTGATATTGTCTCCATTGGAGGACCAATGATAAGAGATCTTGCTGTAAATTCGGGCCCCTAAACATCAGATCATTTAAACTGACCCCGTTAGATGTTAATCCTGATCCATTGAAAACAACGCGCAACGGTGATGTTTTTGATTCCGGGCGTTGTACGCAATGGTGTGCCATATAGTAACCCGGTGTCGAGTTACCATCTGTTTGATGCATGTGCCCTAAGTTGATATATTCATCTATAAATGATTTATAGCGATCTGCCATTTCTGGTTGCCTTTTAAACTTTCTCTCTAACTGAAGAAATTGGGCAACTGCTTTTGGTTTTGATTGACCTAATTTTTCGTCTATGTCCGGATGTAGTGGAAGGCGCACTACGTAACTTCCGTTTGCTTGTCTCTTTGTAGTTGATTTATAAAAATCTAAACAGTGTTGATCTTCAGCGCTTAATGAGCTGTTTTCCGATATGTCCTCGATAGTCCAAAATTTTTGAAGGTCAAGGTTATCGGTCATGATAACATTACAATGATATGACTCTTTTGCGTTTGCACTGCCACATAAAATCCAACCAATTTGGCTTTGCTGGGCTATAGGTAATGTATTATTTTCCTTTATAATGCCGCTCATAATGATATTAGAGTATATTTCCGCCCCAAGTAAGAGATCTACTGGGCGGCTTACGTAAAACTCTGGATCGGCCAAATTAATATTTTCTATGAAAGGCCACGAAGGCTTAGCAAATGACTTGTTTGGCAAGTTATTTATCAGTTGTTTCATGATGAATACATCCGTGTCAAACGTATAATCGTTGTAGATTGATGATATACATATGGATGTTACGCCCTTGCAATTACTTTCCTTTGCGCCCACTCCAAAAATAACACCTTTGCATCGCTTGCGTTGAAGGCCCAATGTTTGGGCTGCATTTTCACTGATTAGCGAAGTTTGGGAACCTTGATCTATTAGAGCCCTAAGCTTTTTATATGTGCCGTCTGCAGCTCGAACTTGAACCATTGCTGTTGCTAGCAAAACTTCGCCGGTTTCTTCTTGCAATACATTGTTTTTGTGTTGTGTTGCCGGCGACTTTGTGTCACTAGATAGCGGCTGCTTTGATACTTTGCCGAACACGTCATGTAACAATGTATTATGATCCTCTTTACAAACGCGGCATTTCTTTAAAGATCGACACTCCTTTCCATTATGATTATAAAGGCATTTGCTGATCGATTTCTGATGAAGTCTGAGACTTTGCTGGGGTGAGAGGTGCCTTCTCATCTACTTTTGATACTGTGGGTAATTGATTAGACATGTACGTACGCGTATTTTGATAGAAATCTGATGTTTTTTTATAAAAGTCTCCAACGAAATACTTGTCCGACCTGTCATCGAAATCACACAACTTGATATGATTGCACTGAAACTCCTGCCAATATGATTCCAGAGTACTCAAGCGCTTCTTGATATATGACGGTGTCTTGCGATCGGCACTGTCCTTTTTGAAGTTGCTAAAAAGTTGCTCCATAGCTTCTATGATTTGATATTGATTTTCTACAAGATCTTCCATGTTGATAGCTTAGATGTAAGCAGTGATAGTAATTTGATGACTCACCGAAGGGTGCAGGATCACTTACTTGACCGCGTCCACGTGTAACAAGTGTCCTTGTATTTCACTCACACGCGGTAAAGTCCTACCTCCATCCGGTTCGAAGGACCAAAAAGATGTATGGTTTGCACCATACATCGTTTAATAATAGTTTGAGAGCTTGATATTCAAAGAGTTTGTTAATTTGCACATAATATTTATTGTCACAAACTAACACTAAAATGAGTCGCGATGATAATGAACGACGGTTGAATGCGAACTGACGCGGAGCGCGTTTACCTATAATATGGAAATGAACGGGAATGCTGAGTGTGCGCTTTGGCAATAAGTATGTTCGGTTTGAGACCGTACAGAAGATATGAGCAAATATATGAAGAAAGTGCCGGTTTTTTCAATATGGCGGCGGGCGCGGAGTGGGGGGAATTGTGCATTTTGCATTTTAAGCACTGACTAACCATCCTAGACAACATATCAAAAATTCAAAACTACCGGACCGTTTGTAAGGTCACACATAGTACTTTAGTCTCTATTCACCGTATTATATGTCCATATTGTCCATGTATGGGGGGACAACAGTTTCACAACGGTAAAGTTCGATTGGTCCCTCAGTACATTTTATCTTTTCGTTAGAGTAATATTCATTATATCATTAGTGCTTTCGTTTGTACGGAACCCTCAATTCGCGAGTCTGAATCGCACTCGACCGGCTTTTACGCTTTTATGGTGGAACGCGAGTAGTATTCTATCACAGACATCAGGATATACCCTTCCAATTCAATTTATTGATGTCATTGAATTTTTTCATGATTATTAGGATGTTTGTTTTGTATGATATTCGCAACGTACCTATGCCGTAAAACCCACACGAAAACTGCTATCCTACAAATGACTAATCCCTAAATTGTGCTAGCCCACACGGTACAGCGATACACCCCAACTATTTAGTAATTGGGGTGATGAGTTGCAGAATGCGGGCTTTGTTGGCTGTTAGGCCCTTGTCACGGTTAACATATCGGCTGAAGCAGTAAAATAAGTTCACACAAATGCCCCAATATTAAGAACACAGATGTGCGGCTTAGCAAAGATTTTGTGTGACTTCGGAGAAAACCAAAAAACCGGCTAAGAGCATGTCGGGCCACGCTCAGTGTAGGGTTCCGTAGTTGCCCATCCTTTCAGAGAAAGGTTTCAAGCTCTATAAAAAAGGTCGTAAACGCCAAAATAATTGTAATTACTTATTACCTTTTGGAACTTATCGATTATACGGGCCAGATTTAGCGAAATATTTTAATACAGTATGGTACTTAACTAATATGTGTAACGTTTGAATTATAAGGACACCGCGAGGCACTTACGTCATTTTAAAGGTAATTATGAAATTTTGCGATAACTCAAAAACGGCTCGACCGATTTTATTCAATATAGTTTTCATTGAAAGTACTTATAAGGCCTCATTTTCATGAATTTTTCTATAATTTTTTGACCTGTGGTTGAAAAGTTGGAGGGGGGGGACGCTATTTTTTTTATTTTCGGAGCGAATATATACAAAACTGCTGACTTGATCAAAAAATAATGTTTGAAGACCCCTCTTATTTTTAAAAGATCTATTCAACAACACCCCACATACTAGAGTTGAAACGAAAAAAAAAATCACCCCCACTTTAGGTGTTCGAGAGGTACCCGAAAAAAAGTTTTTTTTTTAGTTTTTATTGTACCGTTTTGTCGGCGTGATACATACACATACTCATACAAAATTTCAGCTTTCTAGTACTAATGATCACGCAGCTAAGCCGCAGACGGACGGACAGACGGACAGACGGACAGACGGACAGACGGACAGACGGACAGACGGACAGATGGACAGACGGACATGGTGAAACTATAAGGGTTCCTAGTTGACTACGAAACCCTAAAAAGGGGATCTTCTATAGCCTATTTTTTTGTTTTGTGGGGTCGGTCAGTTTAGCAGCGTCGTAACATCTTCGCAAAAGCTGTCTGACAACTATATTTCGTAGGTCATTTATGTAAAATGACACAATGACTGACAAGTCAAAACCATAGATATAAACCTACGTGATTGGAACTACTAGACTAGGGTACGTTTGCTTTTGGTTGCGTAGCGAGCCTTTCACGTCATTGCGGGGTCGTAAATCGACTTTTTTTGTGGACGTGGGCATGAGTGCGTTTGAGCGTTGTTAATGTACTGCATCAGCATAACACATTTATTAACTGTGATCTTGTTATATAGGCTAAACTAGTTTTTGTTAGTGGTTGGCTATTTGATCAGTCAATGGTCTGCGGAAGGGTTGGCTTGAAAGGCTCCTTGTTTAGAGTGAGTCAGCTGTATGTTTGTTTTTGGAAATGGTGTCAATCAATACCTAAATTATTCCATAAATTATTACCTATAAAAGGGCTAATTTCGACTGCTATTTATTTCAACACCGTCTTTAAATGGCAACTTTCCAACAACAATCCTTATAGCAAGGACATATTCCAAAAACTGTACATAATCTCATCTCATCCACGAAAAAATCCACACACCTTTAAAATCTTTTGGAAATAATCGTGGTTTACAAGTTGCCATGACTTGATCATGTAAATTTTGGCTTAAACGGGTTTAGACTTTATAAACCTATTTATTTATTTTGCTGTGTAATAGTAAATGCTGTGTAAGAACTTTCTGTCAAAATTCTGAGTAAAGGTTTACGGGCCGAGCCGCAGGGCGAGGCTAGTCTAGTTCGTAACTCGATTTAGAAGTTGTTTAAACTGTAATAAATCTTTTCAAAAACTTTGTTTTCTACAGTCTTAATAAGGCTTTACGCATTTAATAAACTTTTGTGATGAGGGTTCTTTAGGGTCTAGTTCTTTGATAGGTAGAAACATATTTGGTTTTCATCATGAATCACCGGAAGAAGCTTGAGTGCGTAGTCATATTGCTAGTCATCTTTCTTAGTTTAAGAAGTAGTTTTCTTGTGGTTTGAATCCGTCATAACATTTAAAATTACATACCAACATGACTGTTAGATAGGTATACACTATACAGGGTGTTTGGTACATCGTTTGCCAAATTCAAATGGGGGATAGAAGGGGTCATTTGCTAGCTCCTACGGCTCTAAAAAAATCTTAGGTACACGGATTTTTTTATGGCATTTATTCGATTTTTTTTGGAAAATCCTAGAGAACGACTCGTTTAAACTTAAATTACAAAAAAATTCAGTGCCTAGACCTGAAATTCTTATTTTATTGCAAGGTGTAATGTTGGGCGGTTCTATCAAAATCAAAAATACCAAGAAGTCGGGTCTAGTTATTTTTTATTGACCCAGAAACATTTTTCAAGACGTGAAAATTCAATGAAACTAAAACTTTGATTTCCATTAAAAAAACTAAAAAAAAAACATGCTCTTGAAATTATTTAAAAAAACATCTCTTGTTTGTCCTCTTTTTAATGATATACGATAATGCCATACAAATCTTACACAACTTCATAATTTTTTCAATAATGTTGTTACTTCATCACGTTCAAACGGTAGGACCAATTTTGATAAATTGCGCGCCGCAGCTAGTATTATTATAGGTAATAGTGATGTGCCGTTTCCGTGAATTTCCGGAAATTAGTGTTAAAAATAGTATATGTAGAGTGTTTGTTTAAAAGTATATCATATTAATAAATAAGGCAAACTAGGAGTTTTCTTTTGGCGGTTCTTTCTCCTCAATAAGTTTTATAGTTAACCGCTGGTAGATATTTTAAATAAAATAATAAATGCCCTTCTGGCACATGTGTAACTGTCTTTACACATTAGGCCCATCTGGCATGTATGAATACCTTTATATTTAAATTAATATTTATAAAATGGGTAGTTTGCACAAATGTAACTTTGACAAAGAAAAATTGTGTTTTTCTCAGTCAACCTTTGACAACAGTATCTGTAAAGGTACCGAAACGTCAGATAGGCTCAAATAATTAATATACGCGATATAATCCGTTTAAATTGTTTTATTTAAATGTGTGACAGTCGCGGAAACCGAAGAAAATATGAATATAAGTTGCATTTTAAGAATATAATACTTTTTACAAAAACGAGGTTCTCAATTTCATTTCTATGTATTTCACCTCCGTCAAGGAGTTAAATTGAAAACATCGGACCTGTATAAAACCCACCCTTACAATATAATTTGGACGTTATCAAATATGGACGAGTCGGGCGAGTTCTATAATTAAACGGTTTACAGACTTATAAAGAATAAGAGTGGTCGGGGGAATCGCGGGATATGAAAAATTAATAATAAATGAATTTTGTATAATGCATAAAAGAAGAGATTAACTGGAAAGTTTGTTCTTCTTTCCATCTACGAGTATCTTCCCGAGTATTGTTTTAATAGTGTAATTGAAACACCGTGTTAGATATGTGTAGCTACATATACATAAGTGTAGCTGTGTTTCTTATGAGTAATTAAATATTCTCGAGATATACAGGGCCGGACTGAGAGGTTCAGAGCCCAGGGACCCTAGGCACTTGGCATTTGGGCCCCCCTCCCCTATAAGGAGAACATTATTATGGTGCAAGTCCTGCTTCTGGGACTGGGCCCCTAGGCTGGCTGGGCCCCTAGACTGGCTGGGCCCATAGGCCCGGGCCTTGTGGGCCTAGGGGTAAATACGGCCCTGGAGATATCTTCTTTAGTTATGTGAAACGGCTCTCTGACTGATATAATAGAAAAGTTTCGGCTAAACCAAAGCAGTATGTTTACAATGAATGGCTTTGTTAGCCATACAAGTAATGTAATGTTAGTCACTTTTTGTTACTCTTTATCAAAATAACACACGCACTTTTCAACATTCGTTTAGAAGCTTCAATACCTGATATAGACACTCTAATACAAATACAAATATTCTTTATTTCACACCGCAATCATCGTGGAAAAAAATACAACATCGGTAATAGTAATAAATTCCGATATAAGACAAATTAATAAACATACTAAATAAGAATATATCGATATACCGACGGTAAAGAAGATAATCTTATAAAACTATTTTTTTACCGGTAAAAATTGTCTGAATAACACTTCAGAGCGAAATTATCGGTAAAGGAACAGCGTGTGATCATAACGAACATTGATTTCCTCCTCCCCAGCGGAAATTACAGGCGAGACGGACTGAGACCTGGAGGCCCGATTCAACGTGGCAACGTGACATCTCCGAGTAAGCAATACGAGTAGGTAAAGGAAAGCGTGTGATCATAACGAACATTGATTTCCCCTCCCTAGCGCAAATTACACGCGAAACCGATTCGACGAGATTGTGATATCTTAGGCATCATCATCATCAGAGGCCCTTCAGTCTATTATTAAGCGATTTGTGTTCTTCAGTCTGCGAAGCACCATCTTTGGTGGCTGAAAATCTTGGGCATAGTACGGCCGGACGTATTCGGTCACATAACTGATGAATATATAGACATTTTTACTATAATCTTCAAGCTGACATTAAAATAAGTTATTCAAAACTGAACAATTTGATACGGATTGCTGCGGATTGCCTTTCATTGCACGATATGATTCGCCTACTGCAATTTTTTTATTGCGAATCAAATTAGAATACCTACTTTAATCGTAATGAGGCAAAAATGAAATGAATTGTAAGTAAACCTTACTCATTGTTAATGTAAATAAAGTCATTTAAGCTTATTTTATTTTATTAGATGTTTCAATAGATAAGGCTTAGATCCTTTTTGGGTCACCGAGCCAAAATAGATAGTTTAGTTAGTTAGACGTTTCAAAATATCGTTGTATTCTAACTCTGTCCATGTTTAGCTCTGATAGCAAGAATATATATTATGAATATATCGACTATTATTCCCATATGTCTGTGGTGGCCTTCATAATTGCTCAAATAACTAAATTTTAGCTTAAATCGAATTATGGCCCTTGTGATATCACATACAAGTGGAATTGTGTCACATTGAATGGAGCTTTAGATCTCTGTGGATCGCTCGAACAATAATTTCGTTAGCAAACAAACTATATACGCTTATAATGGCGGATGCTAGTGTTAGGTCTATGAAACCAAGACAGATCTCTCTAATAGGTTACCCGTTGAGTTTAAGTCAGTGACGAGTCTAAACAAGTTTAAAACTAATTTGAAGGCATTTTTGTTAAGGAAGTGTTTTTACAGTGGACGAGTTTTATCAAGCAGGACATTCAGTGTAGTAGAATAATTAAATAAATTGACATGAATTTAGATTTTTGAATGTGTGGTAATTATTTTTTTATTATTTTATTGTACATTATATTATTGAGTAAAATTTGACAAGCAAATAGATTTAGAATGTGTAATTAATATAGGACTAAATTTATTGTTGATTACTTTAACTTGTATAAATAATAGTATAATCAATTATTAGTATAAATAGTCTAATATAAGCTAGATTGTTAAAGTGTACCTGATTTGTGTTTTAATGTAAATATTCAAATGCAATGTATATTGTTTACTGAATAAATAACTATGAACTATGAACAGATCAAGCAGTAGTGCTGATTTGTTGCCAAAAATCTTCTTTAAAAACTTCATTTCACAGAACAAGTAATAATCGTAGCACAAAACATTTCAGTGTAAAGTGTCACGTTGCGTCGGGCAGTCGGGTAAGAAAAGGATTATCAGTTTTGTCCTCTCTCCTGTTACAACGACGACTTCAAATCATAAACACGGATTAAACCGTGAACAAATACTAGAATATTCGGTTAATGTTGCGTTCATGAAAACAAGAATATTAATTATTAACGCAGTCATGTGTAGGAGAAAACTCTTCTTATAGCAACAGCAAAAATTGACCTTTATGTTAAACACAGGTTTTTTTTTTTCCACGTCGAAGATACTAAAAAAAGTAACTAACACTAGTACTAAGAAAATCGCCCGTGTACCCCATTGGACCATAGTTCTCTGTACTATATATAAGTTGTTTTTTTCAGTATCTTTACCAAATCAAATTAATCAAAAATCTAAGTCCTAATAGACCCTAAACCACATTTTATCCCATTACCAACTAGGTCGATGCAGAGTCAGCCACCGGCTAAGCTTGCACCATAGATTGGAGCGGAGTTTTTTTTTTATTCGAAATTTTCTCTTCGTCACGACCTAGCGAAATTTAATTTGTGCATTTTAAAACAAAAATTACTAAAATCGGTTGAGAACTCGCTGAGATCTGCGCATTGTTACAAAGTCCATTCGAGTCGATCCATGGGAGCTTCGCTCGCTTCGCTCGCTCCGCTCCAATTAATTAAAAGAATACCACTAAGAAATAAAGATAATATCCTTAAAATTACTGACACTGAATTCACATTACCTGTATTTTTAACTCTTTCACTAAAATCTTTCAACTTAATCTCCGAATTCAAATAAACACTTGACACACGCACTCAACACTCAACTGCTCACGAAGTTTACAAACGCGTTGAATTCAGGCGTCTTTCTGCGAAAGCGGTTCAGCACTGACTGACTGTGAAAAGCAATATAAACCCTCCTCCATCTACACCCCGGAACGAAACAAGGCCAGCGTCGACCTGAAACAACTGAAATTCAACTTCAAATCAAAACATGAAAGTGGAGAGTTGAGTGAGTGTGTTGTGGTTTGTACAATGAACGCACTCAAAAATGCTAAGCAGGTATCTTGGAACTCAATAAACATATTGCCTATGAAATAATTAATGAGATTTTTAATTATTAAGCAATCGTTTAAAAAGGTCGGTTAGCTATCGAACCTTTTTGGGGTTGTTATCTCATTACTTATACAAGCTTATACGGGGTTTGGCGATTGGTGTACGGGGTGTTTCGGGTTCGCTCGTTTTCTTGGGATGGAATCTAAAGAAATATATATAGGTAGACTTGTATTCAACTGTATGTTTTAAAATCCAATAGTAATATGAAATCGGGTTTTCTTTTCGTTCCAACACTAGTGTGCGGGGTGTCGTTGAATAGGTCTTTTAATAATAATAGGGGTCTTCAAACATTATTTTTTGATAGTCAGCAGTTTTGGAAATATTCGCTCCGAAAATTAAAAAATAGCGTCCCCCCCCCACCCTCTAACTTTTTAACCACGGGTCAAAAATTTATGGAAAAATTCATGAAATGAGGCCTTATTGGAGTTCTCCCATGGATCGACTCGAATGGACTTTGTGACAATGCTAAGATCTCAGCGAGTTCTCAACCGATTTTAGAAATTTTTGTTTTAAAATGCACAAATTAAATTTCGCTAGGTCATGACGAAGAGAAAATTTCGAAAAAAAAAAAACCGCTCCAATCTATGGTGCAAGGTATGGCTGACTCTGCATCGACCTAGTAAGTACTTTCAATAAAAACTATATTGAACAAAATCGGTCGAGCCGTTTTTGAGTTATTGCAAAATTTCATAATTTTCTTAAAAGGACGTAAGTTGACTTCCAGAAGGTAATAAGTAATTACAGTTACTTTGGCGTTTACGACCTTTTTATAGAGCTTGAAATCTTTCCTGTAACTTAAGTCTATTGTGAAGTATGAGCAACTACGGAACCCTACACTGAGCGTGGCGCGACATGCTCTTGGCCGGTTTTTTTTGTAAAGCCGTAAAAAAATGTCTTTCCGTCGCAATTTTTGATACTTCTCTATTTTTAGACGTACTACTAGTCCCCCCTTTATTCACTAAGGATTTCTTTAACATGGCGACGGTTTATGTTATGAGAATTATAGAGTTTACAATTTAAAGGAGGACACATTTTATTTATCCAAAAGTGTCAGTTGAAACGCGTTAATTTGATGGCGCTACTGTAATAAACAGTAGTCACGTTACCCATCAACTGTTTGTTTATACATTTTTGATAAAATTAATCATAAATCTTGATACTCTAGCGCTTTTGTCACCGATTGCCGATGAAATTTCAACTAATATTTATTACTTATCGCTGGAAACTTTTTCAAATAGGTATTCTCCCACAAAGAGATTTTGTTCCTAATAATTTCTTCACTTCATCACTATCACTACATTGTATAAAATAAAGTTGCTTCCTGTCTGTGTGTCCCTATGTATGCTTAGATCTTTAAAACTACGCAACGGATTTTGAAGCGGTTTTTTTTTAATAGATAAAGTGATTCAAGAGGAAGGCTTATATGCATAATTTATCAGCACTGCACCCGTGCGAAGCAGGGGCGGGTCGCTAGTAGAACATATGTTTAAAGTCGAAATTAAGTAAAAAGTCATGTTGATGGCATTCTGTTCAAATCGCTGCAAGGTTTAAAAAAGAAAAATAATCTTTCTGAAGATTTACTCAGTACAAAAATATGACCAAATCAGGAAACAACCAGAACACTCGCCTATATATCTGGCAACGTTATTTACGTTGCAATCAGCCGCTTTTGTTCGAGAACCAATCATAGCCGCATCTGCGCGGCTTAGTGGCACCTTTGATGGGTTCCGTTAACGCTGAAGGAACAATCAGAAACTAATAATAGAGATTGCTACTCTCGCTCGCTCTCTTTCTCTTCTTCAGTCATAAATCCTATGCAGGACATTCATCCTAATTTACATGCGTCGCTATTATAATACACCTATTATAATGGTGCAGCTATTATAATAGCGACGCAACTTATCATGAACTGTCACCATTCATCATCATCATCATCATCTCAGCCATAGGACGTCCACTGCTGAACATAGGCCTCCCCTTTGGACTTCCATATATACCGGTTGGAAGCGACCTGCATCCAGCGCCTTCCGGCGACCTTTACAAGGTCATCTGTCCATCTCGTAGGTGGACGTCCTACGCTGCGCTTGCTGGTCCGAGGTCTCCACTCGAGCACTTTACGGCCCCATCGGCCATCTGCTCTGCGTGCTATGTGGCCTGCCCATTGCCACTTCAACTTGCTAATCCGGTGAGCTATATCGGTCACTTTAGTTCGTCTACGGATTTCCTCATTTCTGATTCGATCACGTAAAGACACCCCGAGCATAGCCCTCTCCATTGCTCGTTGAGCGACTTTGAGCTTTGAGATGAGGCCGATAGTGAAAGACCACGTTTCGGTGCCGTAAGTCATCACTGGTAACACACATTGGTTGAAGACTTTCGTCTTGAGGCACTGAGGTATGTCGGACGAAAAGACATTACGTAGTTTCTTTATTGTTGACCTCTTTATTTATTTATTTATTTATTTAAACTTTATTGCACAAAACAAAAGTCAGTACAAATGGCGGACTTAATGCCAAATGGCATTCTCTACCAGTCAACCATAGGGCCAAACAGAGATACTAGAAGTGGGCCCGTACCAATGAGTTTTTCGGAACTTATGTATGGAATGTCATTTGATATTTACCACTCGCTTTTCGGTGAAGGAAAACATCGTGAGGAAACCACCTAAGCCCAAATAAGGCCTAGTTTCCCCTCTGGGTTTTAAGGTCAGATGGCAGTCGCTTGCGTAAAAACTAGTGCCTACGCCACATCTTGGGATTTAGGTAGCCGACCCCGATTGAGAATTCATTCTCAAAAAATGGGGCAAAGGCTAGGAGGATGTTACTGTGAATATCGTAATACCTACGTGCGCCTGTGACGACTACCTACGTATAGTTTGGTTCCAAGCCTTTCAACTTTCGCATTCGGGCAAAGTAGCCAATTATGGCCCAAAATATCTTCGTCTTTTAGAGAAAAGGTCTCTTTGTACCGAGACTCTGACAATATTAGAAGGTCTTAAGAGTCTCTTGGGCTCGATATATTTATTCACTTTTGAAATTGACAAGGTAGCATAGGAAATAGGCTTAAATAACATAAATTTCCTTTGACTTTTGCATTGCCTTTCGAAATCATTTTACTCGCCGTTTCACCTGTCGAATTTGACTTGAGTACGTTTCTCGAAACGATAACTTTTAAAATTGTGTATATTTGTCGGTGATTTAATGATCACTGCATTTGTAAAAACAAATATTATAAATAATATCTTACACAAAGCGACCTAGTCCCAAACTAAGCAAAGCTTGTACAATGGGTAGGTACTGTTTAGACGACGATATACATAATATATAATCTACACGCAAAAGATGCACCCCTTAGGTACTCAAAAAAGCCACGTTTCTCAAGAAAGTTTTACTGTCCATTTAACACCTTTCTGAATAGAATAGAATAAAAGTTTCTGTCAAAAATGACATTTTAGTGGCAAGCTTTTATAGCCGACTGTACTTTTCTTTGGATATCCATCAAATGCTCACTGAGACGATTCTAAAGAGCCCAAGCTCGGTAGGATTGCTTTTTCTATTATAGAGTTCCTATGGCCACCTTCCGGCTCCATCATCAGATCAGCCCCATGGTACCATATTATTGTATTGTCATCAAATTTAAGGAAGTATGCAAAATGTCAGCTCAATCGGTTGACGATATCTGCTTCAAAATTGAGTTGCAAGATTTCACCCGAACAAATATACTTAGATACATACATACATACATACATACATACATTGAAAGTTAAATAAAAGCTTTTAAAAAGCAATCCTACCGAGCTTGGGCTCTTTAGAATCGTCTCAGTGAGCATTTGATGGATATCCAAAGAAAAGTACAGTCGGCTATAAAAGCTTGCCACTAAAATGTCATTTTCGACAGAAACTTATTAAAAATAGCATTGCAACGGTAAATGAAAGTGTAACAGAAATAAATTATACATTTTTAGAAAGAAAATTTTCTATTCTTTACTTTTGTCATACATATTTTGGCCGAGAAGTGTGAAGTTTTTGAGATAACTAACCTTTTAGCAGAAAAAAAGATCAATCATAAAAAACGTTAGTATTTGATAACAGATTGCGCTGATTCTATAAGTGATATCGCTTTTGTATGTATGAAAGGTTTATAGTAATTTTATTCAGGATTATTTCGTTCCTATACACTTTGTATGTATCGTACACGTTTTTCTTTTAAAGTGGAAAATACCGCGCTCCGGGAGTGCCGGCAGAAGTGAAAACTCCGATTTTATTATATCTCACTGACACTTGATTTCTATTTTAATCTCTATGTCTTACTAATGTATGTTTATGATTACGCTTCACCATTTGTCACTTACAACATTTTGTTGTTCGAAGGCCCCCTTTCTTTGAAACAGACATGGTTGCTAGGTTACCGACTGACTGTTATCTGTCGCGCGGATCTGTCGCGAGTTTAACATTTTTAACCGACTGCAAAAAAGGAGGAGGTTCTCAATTCGAACTATTTTTTTTTTTGTATGTTTGTTACTCGATATCTCCGAGAACCGTGAACCGATTTTCATTTTTTTTTTTTATCGAAAGGGTAAACTCCGAGTTGGTCCCGTTGGCACTAAGTCGGGATCTGATGATGGAATCTTGGAGAAATCGAGGGAACTCTTCAAATGTTATAGGGACATGTACGGCGCTTTCGGTAATTTATTGATAAGGTCAAGAATTTACATTCAGTAAATAGGATTTGGTGTAAGGAAACTGATGATGAACACATACGAATCACTAAAAAGCAAAAAAAAAAATTTTTAACAAAAAAAAGAACCGACTTTAGTAAAACTAAAAAAGCCAACAATAACCCGTTCAAGTACAGAATACATTTGACTCACCCTTCGAAGTCGGTGCCAAACCTCGCGTAAACTATAATATATATAAATATAAGAACTGGTTTGGGATCGACTTCGAAGGGTGAGTCAAATGTAATCTGTACTTGAACGGGTTATTGTTGGCTTTTTTAGTTTTACTGAAGTCGGTTCTTTTTTTTGTTAATTTTTTTTTTTTTACCCATCTGAAAATTGCCAAGCGCCGCTAAAGAAGTTTTCACTTCAAGAAAAAACTAACCTAACCTAACCCGGCCGAGTCGGATCTTAGTGTGCAGTGCGAGGATAATTGAAATCCGATGTATGAACCATATTTTTGGTATGAATTCGGTTAAAAAGGTCATCTCGTTTTGTATGATGTTTAAGTTTTTTTTGTAGGACATGTTCATTTAATCAATTGTTTTTTTTGCACAGCATTCGTTTTTCTGGTATGCATTCAGTTAATTAGTGGAGTTACCTAGTGTGCTGAAAAATTATACAGATTTAAATAATATGCCTTATTTTATTTGCTGTGCAATAATTAATTTGATGTAAAAAGTATATAATTGATGAAAATAAATTGATAGGCGATTATTTGATTGCTGTGCCATTAATAATATCCCCATAAAAATCGGCTTCCAACTATCATCTATTTAACAATATTTGTAGTAATGGGAATGACAAAAAAAAATTGCGCAAGTGCGAGTCCGACTCGCGCATGAAGGGTTCCGTACCATAATCTATAACAAGTTTGTTGTATGGGAGCCCCCCTGAAATATTTATTTTATTTTATTTTTAGTATTTGTTGTTATAGCGGCAATAGAAATGAAATGAAATGAAAAATGAAATGAAATGAAATAATTTTATTCCAGAATTCGAGATTCCATAATAAATATAATTACAATTATATAAATTAAAACACAAAAACTAAACACAAAATACAATTTACAAATACACATTGACATATTATTACACATAATTAGCCACAGGTTACCCCGGCCCCGTGACCACAGGCTTTATGGTAGCCTCTCCAGCGCTCGTGGAGCGGACTGGCATCCCACTCTCTCGCCGCCGCGAGTAGGGTGTTGTAGGAGGCGTAGATGGCCTAAATACATCATCTGTGAAAATTTCAACTGTCTAGCTATCACCGCTCTTGAGATACAGCCTGGTGACAGACGGACGGACCCGTTTTTACCCTTCGGGTACGGAACCCTAAAAAACACCTTACAAACGCTAAATATTCACCCTGCCACAAAGTTGGTCTTCAATGTTTTTGACGTTGGTTAGATTAGACAAATGTATAAAATATTTGTATAGAATCTTTTTATCGATTCTATATTTTTTATGTGGTAATACCACATTTTTATTTTTATAAATAATGACACAAAGGTAAATTAAGAAAGATAAATTGAATGCGATCTACTACAATCGAAGCGGGGTTTGAACCCGCGACCTCTGCGTTACCGGCGCATTGCTCTCCCAACTGAGCTATCCGACCGCTACGTCAGTCACACCAAATCTTTCATCCCTTAATCCTTTACGCTACTGGAGCGCCCTCTGTGTCATGTTTTTTTTTTTTGAAATGCTTATTGCGCATTAGCCATACCCTAGGATGTGCGTTTTACACGCACGATCCCCAATCCCCATTGCTTTACAGCAAGTGTGAAGACTGCGAGAGAGATGGCGCTGTTCTAAATATTTGTATAGAATCTTTTTATCGATTCTATATTTTTTATGTGGTAATACCACATTTTTATTTTTATAAATAATGACACAAAGGTAAATTAAGAAAGAAAAATTGAATGCGATCTACTACAATCGAAGCGGGGTTTGAACCCGCGACCTCTGCGTTACCGGCGCATTGCTCTCCCAACTGAGCTATCCGACCGCTACGTCAGTCACACCAAATCTTTCATCCCTTAATCCTTTACGCTACTGGAGCGCCCTCTGTGTCATGTTTTTTTTTTTTTGAAATGCTTATTGCCAACCAAACCCCGCTTCGATTGTAGTAGATCGCATTCAATTTTTCTTTCTTAATTTACCTTTGTGTCATTATTTATAAATGTATAAAAGTCAATCCAGAGTCAATCAGGACAAGTCCGCTGCAGATCCAAATGAAACAGCGGCCCAATTAGCGCAGTGTTTGCGGCGGGCTGTGCGCTGCTAACGAGAGCCAATATAGCCGCGCTGTTATGGTATTATCGATACTGATTGTATCGGCTATGTCCTATCTAATGGTTTTATTATATAATAGCCCCACAGGGAGTTTTACAACCCACGCCATGTTGCGGATTTTTAGTGGTAATAATTTATTTTACTGGTGACGGCAAATTCTTGGTAACTGACGTTGAAAGTCGTTGAATGTCACTGATGTACAAAAAAAGGAGACAGGACTAAATATTCCGCAAATTTCAAGTATTATTTGCATAATAAAGCCAAAATTGTCCACAGTGATGAAAGCCAAGATTTTTCAATAAGATTCAGTCAAGAAGAACGAAGGATTGAGCTGCATTCCGGTAAACAACGTTTGGAATTTGGTTAATGGCAAATCCTTGGCAACTAGCTGTTGACGTTTAATAAAGCAAATATATGACGTATACACATTATTGCCGTATGAAAGCTGTTTGTAGCGCCACTATTCCTGAGTCGGGCCGACGCTTGCTAGCAATAGCGTAGATAAAGTTCTTTGACGACAGTAATTTATTTATATTTTCCATAGTCCTTTGTCTACTCTTGATTTTATCCTTACCATGGTTTTTAATAAAACGCACTTTCAGTTTGAACGCTGACAACGGAGGAAGTAATTTATTTTTTAAAAGAACCAACACCACAGATTCAACAACAAATGAACACAGTTCTATATACGTTCATAATAGATGGCGCTAGTATGCTTATTTGATGTTATGTTTAATTTATATTTTTAACACCCCCACTACAGCAAATAAACATACATGGCTAAAAAACCACAACTAAATGAATTAACAATTTTCATGACTGATCCCTAATCCTTCAATACATTTATAATGTTTCATTGGGCTTAAGGCTTTAGTCAAGACATCAGCTGGCATAGAAGTAGTTGGCAAATAGTCAATACTGATAACTTTATCATTAACAGCATCTTTCACAAAGTGATACCTAATATCAATATGTTTACTTTTTCTGTGACAAACATGATTTGCCACCAACTTCTGTGCGCTCTGGCTATCATTATATAATGTCACAGAATACAAATTTCCAGTTAGTTCACAATGCAAATTTCTTAAATATATAGCCTCTTTACAAGCCTCTGATATTGACATATACTCTGCTTCCATACTTGAAAGAGCAACTGTCCGCTGTTTTTTACTCTCCCAGGAAATAGCTGAACCCGACATAAGAAAACAAAATCCAGTATATGATTTGCGGTCAATACAATTGCTTCCCCAATCGGAATCGACAAAACCAATAAGTTCAGAGTTTTCTTTTACATATTTCAAACAATAATTTTTGGTATTCTTTAAATATTTGAGAATTCTTTTTGCATAATTCCAATGAACACTGGTGTGACATTTATTAAACTGGCTCAGAAAACTAACACTAAATGCTATATCTGGGGCCCTATGATGGTTGCTTTTATCACGCGATAAATAAGTGATAAAGAATCCGTCACGTTTTGACATATTGCGATTGTGAGTGACAGATGCTTTGTCACTTATTTATCACGTGATAAACACAACCATCATAGGCCCCCTGGCCTTGTGAGTACTGACAAGTACATCAGGCTCCCTATCAGCTGTTGATATGGAATCTCAGTATCACAACTTTCACTGTTACTAATCTCAAGTTTACATTCCATTGGTGTACTAGCAACTTTACAATTAGACATATTAAATTTATCCAACAGTTGATCTATATACTGCTCTTGGTCTAAGGTTAATGAGTTACATTTTTTATTAATTTTAACCCTCATACCTAAACATTGTTGAACCTGTCCTAAATCTTTAATTTTAAAGTTAGAACTCAACACAGAAACTAATTTTTCAGTCTCTACTGCATTATTTGAGAAAACAAAAAAATCATCTACATATAATGCTATAATTATTTTCACATCATCATACATTTTTGTAAAAATACATGGTTCAATATGACTTGTTTTAAAACCTAAATCACACAAACATTGCTCTACACGCTCATACCAAGATCTAGAGGACTGTTTTAAGCCATAAATTGCTTTATTGAGCTTGACAATTGTTTTTGTTTTTACATCAGAAATATTTGGCTGAATCATAAAAATGTCCTCTTTCAAGATACCATTTAAAAATGCTGTTTTTACATCTAGATGTGTTATATCTAAATTTAACTGCACAGACAATGCAAATAACATTCTGAGTGTGGAGAACCGCACTACTGGTGAGAACGTTTGATCATAGTCTACACCTGGACGTTGTGTGTAGCCTTTGGCAACTAAACGCGCTCTATGACGCACACTACCATCACTATTCACCTTTCTTTTGAAAACCCACTTGCACTGCACTAAAGTTTTATCTGAAGGCAACTTATCCACTGGATCCCAAGCATTGTTATCCTGAAATGCTTGTAACTCGTCCTCCATGGCTTCAATCCACTTTTCTCTATCTGGACTATCCAGAGCTTCACGTATGCTCACTGGATCTTGCAGGTTTTCTTTACTGGATGATGATGCTTCACATAGATTTGAATAGCCATAACGTTCAGGAGGCTTCCTGACTCGTTTTGCTGTACTTACTAGCTCATGAGGCGCTGGTACAGTGACAGCTTCTGTGACTGGCTCCATGGCTGCTACAGGCACTGGCTCAGCGACTGCCTCAGAGACTGCTTCTACGGCTGAGTCCCTTTCAGAGTCTTCTGTCTGCTGAAATGATAAATCAAAATCAGTCTGAGCATTATCATACTCTGAATCTGTTGAAGAATCCATATTCACAGGTTCACTTTTCATCTCACTGATTTTCTCTGTATCGCTGCTTGGCCTATCTGTCACGCAAACATCCCCCACTGGAACGGAGACTGTAGTATCTGGTGTGAAATTCTGTGTTCCTTCATGAATGACCACATCCCTACTCACGGTGACACACCTTCTGGCAGGGTCATATATTCTGTAGCCCTTGACTGTATCGGAATAGCCTACAAGAATATGTTTCTTTGACTTAGTATCCCACTTAAGCCTTTTTTCTTTTGGCACATGAGCCATCACACGACTGCCAAATATCCGGACATGACTTAAATCAGGTTTCTTATTTGACCACAGCTCATAGGGTGTTTTGTTATGTAGACCTGATGCAACTGATCTATTTCTAAGGTAGACTGCACAACTAGTTGCCTCTGCCCAAAACCTTTTGTCTAATCCAGCATCAAACAACATGCAGCGAGCTCGTTCAACAATGGTACGATTCAACCGCTCGCTCATACCATTTTGTTCTGGCGTATAGGCATTGGTCTTCTGGTGAACAATACCTGCCTCCTTCAAATAGCTCTCAAATTCAGTACTACAAAACTCTAGTCCATTATCTGTCCGAAATATCCTTATCTTTTTACTTTGTTGATTCTCAACTACTGCTTTAAATTCTTTAAAATATTTGAATACTTCACTTTTGGCTTTGAGAAAGTAAACAAAGGCCATACGGCTGTAATCGTCTACAAGAATAAGGAAATACCTGGCGTTTCCAATAGATGACACCTCCATTGGACCACAGACGTCCCCATGAACAGTATGCAGTATCTCCGTGCTCCTAGTTCCTGCATGGCCGAAAGGTAAGCGCGCCTGCTTCCCCTCGCAGCACACTGTACACGTACTCTTGTCGATTACTGTCTTATCAGTATAAGACACACCCGTGACTGCTCCATCTCTCATTTTGTTCATATCGTTCATGTTTAAGTGACCTAATCTTCTGTGCCATACTTCACTGCTCACTGATGAAGATGAAAACAAACACTGTTTGCGCTCCGTGTCCAACTTGTACACGCCATCAACTAAATTAGCTACAGCCACTAATTCATTCTGTTTGTTAAAAACATGACAACAATTCTTCTTGAATTCCACCCTGTTGTGATTTTTTATCAGTTGACTGACCGAAATTAAATTAGTAGTCAGATTTGGGACACAAACAACATCTTTCATTGTGACTTCGTATTTGCACTTTGGAGTAACTGTAATGATCACCACATCACCCGAGCATAATACAGGCATAGCACACTTATTTGCTGCTATAATCTCCTTAATACTCGGCGTATGCGATGCATTCTGGATCATATTCACGTCCATCGTCATATGAACGCTTGCGCCGCTGTCAAGATAAAAGTCGTGTTTACTAAAATTTCCACTCAGAAAAACGGCAGAAAAAGCGTTGGTCTTCTTGATTTTATCTGGCGATTGATTGTTTAACTTGCACTGATTTTTATAGTGTCCGTACTGTTTGCATCGATAACATTGTATTTTCGATTTGTTATTGTTGGGTTTGACACTTTGACTCTCGCCGCCATGTTGCTTAGCGCCATCATGTCTAGTGTTGCCAACCGTCGAATAGTTCTGACGATAATTCTGAGCTCTACCCACAAATGCACTTCCTGATTCACAATCGTTACCTGCCAAATCAATGAGCTTCGATTTCACAACGTCAGCTGTAATGGCGATTCCAGAATGTTCTATTGCCATTATCATCGGAAAGTATTTTTCCGGTAATCCTGCTAATAGCAAACACCCAATCCACTCGTCGTTCACTGAAGATCCCGTTCCTGACAATTTCTGTGCTGTCTCGATAATTGGAGTAACATAACTGGTCATGGATTCACAGTTATCGAGTCGTACCGAAATTAAATTTTTCAGCAATGTTATTCTTCTTGAGAAGCCGGAGTCGTCGAACATGGTTTTCAATTTCTGCCACAAATCCTTTGTCGATGGAGCGTCCTTTATGTGAACATATAACGACGGGTCAATGGTTAAAATTAACTTGGCTTTAGCTTTTGCATCATCCGCGACTACAGTTGCTGCGGCAGCTGCGGTCTCCTCCTTAATGCACTTCTCCATCCCTTCTAATACTAGCAGATTCTCCACTGCAAACGCCCATTCTGGGTAATTTTCTCGCCCTTTCAATTTTGGAACGTTGGTCAGAAAGGAACTGGATGCCATCACTGTTAATTTTTCTTTAACCAATCACAAACTGAATCAGCCTAAGCTAACCTGCTCTAAACACTAACTTTTAGCTATCTAATAGGCATTACTGGGCCATAACCTAATAAAACGCACTTTCAGTTTGAACGCTGACAACGGAGGAAGTAATTTATTTTTTAAAAGAACCAACACCACAGATTCAACAACAAATGAACACAGTTCTATATACGTTCATAATAGATGGCGCTAGTATGCTTATTTGATGTTATGTTTAATTTATATTTTTAACAGTTTTTCCAAAATATTTTTTTTTACATGACAGTTCGATATGAAAAATGAAAAATATAACTAAATAAAACACAACATAATGGTTTAATGCCTTTGGGTCTGTGTAACAGGACCCAGTAGGGTAGGTATCACTGAAAGCTAGACACGTTCAAATGCGTACAAAGTTAAAACTTGATGACTATAACTTGTAGTGACAGAACATAGAACTTGTTAAACATAGTTAACTTGAAATTAATAATTATACCGGCTGAAGAATTTTAACCGTTTTAATACTGACATGTGTCAAAATTTCAACGGTTTAGCCCAAATCGGTGACTGTCGTTGAAATGAGAGTTATGCGCTTTTCCTACCTCTTCGTTGCTGGCGCCCTCTAGTTTATTATACAGTTAGACGAGTATCACAACCTCATTGTTTCCATAAATCAGCAGATGCTGAAAATGGGCGGCTATTAGGGCGCAGCTGTGCCGTGCGAACGTTGGCGAGTGAGTGAAATACGGCCACGTTACAGTAAGGGACAGGTATATTTACTCGAATACACTGCACTGTACGCATCTTCTCTATACACTCGTAGCTTTATTTCTGTATCGTAAATCTTCAAATCATGCGTGAATAAGGATCATTAAGGACCATTTCCGAAATTTTCCGGAAATTTTGTGAGGGAAATGAGTAGTTTCTGGCAATTTCCAGAAACGGCACATCACTATGCGTGAACAGATTTCCATATTTTCATCGTAATCATGCCTACTTTCAGCCTAGATCCATAGTGCGACTTCAAATTATTTCGTATAAGATCCTGTTTGGGTTACTGAACCAAAATAGTTAGTTATATTATTCGTCGTCATGTCGTGCTGTATTCCTACACTGTTTAATCGCATTGAGGAGAGACAAATTGCGAGTATTATTAGTACTAGGCATTCTAATTTGCTACCACAGGGATACAATTATTTTATCAATGGCAGTGGGAAAAATGAATAGCTTGGGCAACCTGGCAATGTAAAAAAGAAAGAATATAAACAATTTGAGAATGTAGACGAAATGTGACAATGTGTTGAGTGTGGACGCTTCATATCGTAAAATAACGTAAATTTAAAATTTAAAACACCTCCGACACGTGGTCATCATAGCTGGTCATCATGAAACCCTGTTGTTATGTGTTGTATGACATAAAAGATGCCACTAAAACTGAACATAAAAACAAAATTTGTAATTCCTAGCTTCAATATCGGCTGAGAGCGTCTTCGGCTGATAATGTACAATACGCAAAATGTACGCTACACGCAAAATGTGCAAACATAAATATGTACATACGCAAAATCTACATCATGACAAATGTACAGTACGCAGATTGTACAAACAATTAAATGTACCTACATATGATAATTGTACAATATGCAAAATGTACAAAGTTAGAAGGATCAACACACAAATTGTACATTACGGAAAAATAACAATACGCAAAATCTACATACTTGAACCTTGTAGTGATTACCTGCCCTGCTTACTGTACACTTGTACTTGTACATTTAACGTTTTGTACGGTTGACGATTGAGCATTTTGCTTTTATCACATTTTGCTGATTGTGCATTTTGCATTGAACAATTCGCGAAATGTGTATTTTCTTTTTACACATTTTGCGTTATGTGCTTTCAGCGTAAGTACATTTTGTGTGCTGGACACAAATACAAATACAAATACTCTTTATTGCACACCTCCAGTGTCAAGGAAAATACAACACAACATGAGCTACATTAAAATAACAGGCAGAGGTATACAACAGGCGGTCTTATCGCTAAATAGCGATCTCTTCCAGACAACCTTTAGTCCGTTTGTCATGTAGAATTTGCGTATGTACATTTTAACTCTTTGCACGTTATGCGTGTAGTGTCCATTCTGCGTATTGTACATTATCAGCCGAAGACCTGAGAGTGCCAGTCGCTTGTTCCACTGAAAGGTAATATCTTGGAGACGAGAGCTCCTATTTTCGTCAAACGGAGCTAACAACCATCTCGACAAACCAGGCTTTCGATATAAAAAAAACGCGCTCAAATCGGTTCACCCCTATGGGCGCTACAATGCCACAAACAGACACACAGATAAACATGTTAACAATCATTGCACTCGCTGTAAAGCAATGGGGACTGCAGGCGATCGTGCGTGTAAACGCTCATCCTAATATATGACTAACGCTCATAAGTATTTTAATAGTATTTTATGCAACCGTTGTATAAGAGGGGGCAAAAAACGCGAGTGGCATGGGTTACGATGTGAGCGTAGCGAACATCGTAAGAAAGATGCCGCGAGCGTTTTTTGACCTACTTATACAACGTTGCATACAATACTTTTTCTACGACTCGACATTTCATAAATAAAATGCAAATAAACAACAAAGAAAATAATTACATGTTCCCGCTCGGAATCAACAAAATTAAAAAAACAATTGTCTCTGATAAACTTTTTTTTTATTGACGTCCAGCTGTCAAAAAAATATGAACTTATACATAAAGGTATCCTTTCACTATACTAAACATCTGTCAAAAAAATTAAACTTATACATAAAGGTATACGTTCACTATACTAAACATTCATGCACTGAAGATAAAACTTTTTTTTAAGTTGGCAGCAATGCCTTAGTACAATAAGTTTTTTTTTGAATTTGCAAATTGTGTGAATGCAGCTGTTCATCTTGTAATCTGTGGTACTTAAGTGATGCTTTTTTGGCGACATTATAACATCGGTTAGCAGTGTGTTTTTGGGCAGTAGAGTATAGACTTTTACAGACTTTCATAATTTATGTCTTTATATTAGAGTTAGTAACTATATAAATGACAGAAAAAAGTACTGGAGTAGAAAAACATATTTAGAGGACGCTCCAGCAGCGTAGAACTATGGAGTCAAATATTTAGTATGATTGAAGTAACGATGTGATAGCTCAGTTGGGAGAGCACTACGCCGGAAACGAAGGGTCGCAGGTTCGAGTCCTGTTTACATTGCAGGATCACATTTAATTTTTCTATCATAATTTACCTTTGTGACAATATTTATAGGGAAACAATGTGCCTTTGCTATACCGCACTGCCCGGGGTGTCGTCTAAATTCCAAAAATTTTACATCCATAAATATTTCACGGCGCGGGATTATTCTATCAAAACTTGTCGCAGACTGCAGGCGGGGGATTTCACTACGGAAGTTTTAATAATGCCTATAAAACCACGTCGCACTAAATCTGTCATAATGAAAGTAAATTTTGGTACTAATTTAATACTTAAAGCTGCCAATCACTTTATTGTTCTATTTAAGTGTCGCATATGAGGTAGACACTTAAAGAGTATTTAATTTTGGTTGACCTACGGTGAAAAGAGGGCTATGCGTTTTACCCTCCCCGCAATATATGTTCTACAATAATTAAGGCCGTTCCCTGAGCCAGATTTGCAAAAATACCCCAAAAATTATCCTATTTTTCTACGAAACGTTGATATTAGTAAACGAGGGAAAAATATATATCATTCTTGATTATATTATCTTTAATAACACAGCATTCGATACACGATTCATAACACTTCGCTCGATACAATTAATTCCCAAAGTAACCTCCAATTCGAATTTTTACTCCAACTTTACTTGTTTTTTTTCTACGTGACACTATGAAACAAAAAAAGGAGAAAAATCAATCATAACTAAAATAGTAATTTTACAGCTTCCGAATTTCAATAATTGAAGCCAATATTTTTAAAATAAATAATCATCGACAAATTCTTACGAAAAAAGATATCGCCTTACGACCCGCAAGCTCTGTCTCCGTCACTCTTTTGAAATGTGACTGTGATGTGACAGGGACGGGTGGCCTGAGGAGGGGCTCGGGGTTCTGGCTCAGGGAACGGCCTTAAATATAAACAATAAACAATATTTAAATATGAATTAAAATGCTAACTCCTTCTACAGCCACTTTATATTAGAGCAGTGACTTTTGCTAGCATAAGCTAAATATTAAAATAGAAGGGGAAAAACGATGCTTTGGCTAGTGGCTTTGATAGCATAATTGGTAATGCACCAATCTCGCCTGGAAAGCCGTGGGACGTCGGTTCAAATCCTGCTCAAAGCATAAAATTTTGTCATAAACAGCATTCCGAAACGTGTTACATAATATGAAGTATCTTATAACGATTTGTAGAGGTTCTATCTACGGTGTCTGTGTAAAAAACAATTTCTGGTACGTTACGGTTAAAACAATATTTCGATTAGATTCTACGGCTTCGAATTGTAGTTTAAGCTAGTAATAATTCGGTGAGGTGCTCTATCCCCCCGCCATTAGCACGCCGTCTTATGTAACGCAAGTTAATTTAACTCAATTTAAGTTTTAAGCGAACGCGTATCGCGGCGCAGCCAATGTGGTAAATCGGGTGAAATCCAATATGACTAGTTTTTTCAAAAATCTATTCTTAGTTTATTGAAATTCACAACAAACATACGTTTCGTCAATTTACAACTTATTCGATGGCTCATGAGTATTTTTTCTTTACTTCTTTAGTTATAGTAAGACTTATCGCTTCATACCTAGTATAACAAAAATTAAAATTAAAAGAAAAACCCCGACATGATAGCCAATAAAAAGAAAAATAGTGCGTGGAGGCCCTCCGCGCGGAAGAAGTGAAACTTCGTAATGTGGAAATGAAAATAGGAAGGGGTAGAAATTGTAATTTCAAAAGAGAAAACCTAACAATCAATTGATATTCACAAGAGACGTAGCTTGACATAACCTTAAATCCATCGCATTGTCCGTGGGATTGTTGCGTTGAACGTTTAACGCAACAGTGATTTCCTACCCCCTCCACGGTAGCGTTACACGTTTAACGCAACCTTGTTGGAAGTCGCATTAGAAGTTTCACTTCAAAAATAAACTGTCCAAGTGCGAGTCTGACTCGCGAACCGAGGATTCCGTACAAACTTTCACTCATCCGATCTTAATTGGCCTGGTTGAGTTAAGTTTGCAGCTGAAATGTATGGCGCCGCATACAAACGAGGTGAAAGCTTAACGCAACTGAGTTCTTCAAATATGATGTTTGCAAAGGACTACCTATATTTTTTATGATGTTGATTACAAATGAAATAGGTTCCAGAGTTTTATAAGTATTTGTTGTAGAGTGTGAATTACTTGCCAAATTTTATAGTTCTAGCTCATCTGGAAGTATCCTATTATTTTGATTCCCCTGAGAGTGTCGAAATGTAAGTTTATTGCGACAAAAACGGACATTTTTTTTTTCACGTTCACAGCAAGGGACCCTAGACCTGAGTTCTTGTATGGTGTTAATTTCAACTCGATACCTCCCCGCGTTCTCGAGATAAAGGGTCTTGACAGATAGACTGACAGACGGACGGATGGACAACAAAGTGATCCTATAGGTTCCGTTTTTTACAATTGAGGTACGGAACCCTAAAAAACCTAAAAAGCTGTTATTCACTTAGGAAAGAATATTTTTGCTAACGGACAAGCGTAAATCGTATTAAAACCTTGCAGGGTGTTACTTTTTGTGCCCTCAATCAAAGAAAACTGTTCAATAGTCGTAATGACAATTCGGCTTTAGCAGAAATGCGAAGACATAGAATCGGCTTCAGCAGAATTGACTCAGTACTGTGACAGAAATCATAATATGAGTTTTAGTGTCAAAAAAGATTGCCCATACAAAAAATCCCAGGATTTGAAGCCCTACATGAGACCCTCAGTTAGTCAAAATTTTGAATTCTTGGCTTCAATGTTGGCTGAGCCATTCACAACTAACTGGCCATCATGAGACCTTCATTTAGTAAGTGATACAGAAAATGCTAATAAAACTTAACATTTAACCAAAACTTTGGAATCCTTGGCTTCAATATTGGCTGAAATCCATTTAACAACTAGCTGGTCATCATGAGACCTTAATTTAGTAAGTGATATCAGACAATGCTAATAATATTTAACATTTAACCAAAATTTCGAATTATTAACTTCAATACAGACTGAGATTTTATCACTTGTTCCAATTAAAGCTGAATATCTTGGAAACTACTGGTCCTATTTCCACCAAACATAGCTAAGAAGCATCTCGACGGAAAAGTATTTCGATTCAAAAAAACCGCACTTAAATTGGTCCATCCGCTTGGGCGCTACGATGCCACAGACAGACACACAGATACCTACACAGATACCCCTCTTTTTTCGTCGGGGGTTAATAAAACAAATTGGCTTCCTTCTGTCTGACTACGCAACGGATTTTGAAGCGATTTTTTTTTTTTAATTATAATACATGCATAATATAGTATTGCACCCGTTTGAAGTCGAGGCGAGTCACTAGTATAAAAATAAAGAAATAGGATTCTTTACAGCCCAACTATAAATCAACAGACGGTTAACGAGTAAAGGCTAATATAAGGCTTTACTCGTTATTCGATATAGAGATACAATACCAAAACCATCATATTGTCTATCACCTAGTCGTTTCTCGGTCCCCCTGACCCCGCAGCCTCCCGCAGCAGGCATCAGTTATGCGTCGAAACGGCTCAACTTCACTCGTTAAGCGCTAGATGGCTCTGACACCAATTTGGGGGAACTGCTTCCAGACATGATGCCGCCACATACTTAAATTTGCACCTGTAGTTAAAAGGTTTTAGAATATTTAGCCTTGAACATATGCAGTGGTATTCGTAATAACTGAAACCAACTTATAACACTTTATACTCTCGCGGTTTGAACACATAATTAAAGATATTTTAATTTACCTTCATTGCCTGACGTTTCAACACGGTTTCACGTGCCGTGGTCCCAGGCCTACTGATGAAACAGCGAGTTGTTACTGGAGATGTCGGCCAAATGTATCACTACCCGACGAAATGTGTAATAAAACGGATGGGTACTTTTAACAGTAAAAGCACTAGATATTGGATAACAATATATTTTAGTATTAAAATACAATCGATCGTAATATTGATCCGTGACGCTACGCAGCCATTCCGCGGTAATCTATCTGTCAGTGCGCTGGGTTGGCAACACCGACAAGTACGTTCCGAAATACGGCTAACAGTTCGGCCATCCTGACAAAACCTTCGTCCACGAAGGCCATCTTCATCAAGTCCTTCTTCAACTTGACCAACAGCATCAGCACGCTCCTCTCAGCCAACTTCACTCGAATCAGTCGTAGCGGAGTCCCTCTCTGCTCGTCACTTTGGCTCTACGAGTAGACCAAAGGCATAATTAGGGGAGCCGTTACAACCGTCTCGAGGCGTACTTGGGCTGTGATATATTTACTTTATTCTGATTCAAAGGTATTACAAACTCATTTCAACTCGAGATAGAATTGTGTTAACATGTATCTAACGTATATTATTCTACCCAAATTATATCATAATTTGACATCACCAAAGTTGCCTGATACGATAACGAATCAGTTATGACGTCATTGTATTTTATTATATTAATTTTACACTTATAACTCTGCGATTGTACAGAATAAGTATTAAGATTAATTGACATCAATCAGATCCACAAAAGTGAAATTAATTTGCACAACCGACACTGTTATAATTATAAAGACAAACCGTATACACATACACATTCACTCAGGTCGATTCCCTATAAGGCATGGAACGAACTCACAGTTTAATCCAGCATAAGGCGACTTGCACTCGCATAATCAGCCTTGGGTGCCACACTTTCAATCCACCAAGACGTGCAGAAACAGCCCGTGCAGTCTGTCACCGCAGACGTTCATAGCAGGTCTCGCATACAGCTCATGGAAACAAAGGCATTTACTGTACCTATATTCATTGCTGTAACAGACAATTTGGCTGAGATTAAAGGTTCTTCATATTCAGTCTGCACTACACCAAATATTGGTTCTGGATTAGGAGGTGTCGACAGTTTGACATATTGGTTGAGTTAATAAACGGGATCAATACATCAATGACAGACTAATTCATGTATTCGTACCCATACTAATGCAGTAACAACTGGTATATATTCGTTTCCACAGGATTTGTCATTACATCGTACATCAGCTTAATATTATGGTGTCTGTCTGACTTAACACTCGCTTAGCAAAACGTTAGAAACAAGCGTTGCAACGTGTAGACACGTCGATACTTTGAATAAGTAGAAATCGATTCATATCCTGGTAATAATCATACCAATTTAACATTACCTCTCCTTTTATTTACCCTTTTACAACGTCCTCTTCGGCATGGAGAAATTATGACACAGACAAGGTCACCGATGCCATCGTAGTTCCAAAGGCGCTGTAGTTCGCGCTGATCAGGTGATGATGTCACCGCCAGCACGGAGTGCCGACGAGCGTGGCTTATTAACATCACACCAGCTCATGAGGACTAGAACAGCGTTAATTCAACATCACACCAGCGCGTGAGCGCTAGAACAGTGATAACTTAACATCACACCAGCACATGAGGCTAGAACAGTGGTAACTTAACATCACACCAGCACATGAAGCTAGAACAGTGATAACCTAACATCACACCAGCACATGAGGCTAGAACAGTGATAACTTAACATCACACCAGCACATGAGGGCTAGAACAGTGATAACCTAACATCACACCAGCACATGAGGCTAGAACAGTGATAACTTAACATCACACCAGCACATGAGGCTAGAACAGTGATAACCTAACATCACACCAGCACATGAGGCTAGAACAGTGATAACTTACCATCACACCAGCACATGAGGGCTAGAACAGTGATAACTTAACATCACACCAGCACATGAAGGCTAGAACAGTGATAACTTAACATTAACATCACACCAGCACATGAGGCTAGAACAGTGATAATTTAACATCACACCAGCAAATGAGGCTAGAACAGTGATAACATAACATCACACCAGCACATGAAGGCTAGAACAGTGATAACTTAACATCACACCAGCACATGAGGCTAGAACAGTGATAACTTAACATCACACCAGCACATGAGGGCTAGAACAGTGATAACCTAACATCACACCAGCACATGAGGCTAGAACAGTGATAACTTACCATCACACCAGCACATGTAGGCTAGAACAGTGATAACCTAACATCACACCAGCACATGAGGCTAGAACAGTGATAACTTACCATCACACCAGCACATGAGGGCTAGAACAGTGATAACTTAACATCACACCAGCACATGAAGGCTAGAACAGTGATAACTTAACATTAACATCACACCAGCACATGAGGCTAGAACAGTGATAATTTAATATCACACCAGCAAATGAGGCTAGAACAGTGATAACATAACATCACACCAGCACATGAAGGCTAGAACAGTGATAACTTAACATCACACCAGCACATGAGGCTAGAACAGTGATAACCTAACATCACACCAGCACATGAGGCTAGAACAGTGATAACTTAACATCACACCAGCACATGAAGGCTAGAACAGTGATAACTTAACATTAACATCACACCAGCACATGAGGCTAGAACAGTGATAATTTAACATCACACCAGCACATGAGGCTAGAACAGTGATAACTTAACATCACACCAGCACATGAGGCTAGAACAGTGATAACTTAACATCACACCAGCACATGAGGCTAGAACAGTGATAACTTAACATCACACCAGCACAAGAGGGCTAGAACAGTGATAACTTAACATCACACCAGCACATGTCGGCTAGAACAGTGATAACCTAACATCACACCAGCACATGAGGGCTAGAACAGTGATAACTTAACATCACACCAGCACATGAGGCTAGAACAGTGATAACTTACCATCACACCAGCACATGTAGGCTAGAACAGTGATAACTTAACATCACACCAGCACATGAGGCTAGAACAGTGATAACTTAACATCACACCAGCACATGAGGCTAGAACAGTGATAACTTACCATCACACCAGCACATGTAGGCTAGAACAGTGATAACTTAACATCACACCAGCACATGAGGCTAGAACAGTGATAACTTAACATCACACCAGCACATGAGGGCTAGAACAGTGATTACTTAACATCACACCAGCACATGAGGCTAGAACAGTGATAACTTAACATCACACCAGCACATGAGGCTAGAACAGTGATAACTTAACATCACACCAGCACATGAGGCTAGAACAGTGATTACTTAACATCACACCAGCACGCAAGGGCTAGAACAGTGATTACTTAACATCACACCAGCACGTGAGTGCTAGAACAGTGATTACTTAATATCACACCAGCACGTGAGTGCTAGAACAGTGATTAATTAGCATCACACCAGCGCGTAAGGGCTAGAACAGTGATTACTTATGTAACATCACCCCAGCGCGTAAGGGCTAGAACAGTGATTACTTATGTAACATCACACCAGCACATGAGCGCTAGAACAGTGATTCTTTAATCTCATCAGACCATCACCAGCACGAAGTGCTAGATCCGTGATCTCTTAATATCACCACCAGCATGTGAGAGCTAGACCGTGATTCCTTAACATCTACGCGGCATGAGGATGCCAACGCGATTTCCTAATATCTCACCAGCACATGACGCTAGTACCTTAACCTTATCAGACCATCACCAGCACGAAGGGCTAGAACCGTGATCTCTTAATACCGTGATTACTTAACATCTACGCGGCATGAGGATGCCGACGTGATTTCCTAACAAACATTTCTAACGTTAACAATATGAAAAAGACGGTGCAACTACTCCGTGTACAGCTGGACATCGCCGACACAAAAACATCATCTGTGTATACTCTGGAGAGAAATACAACCTTGTAGTGTGTAGTGCCTTCGACACAAGCGTTACTGTACCATAACTTCAACAGCACACGTCATGTCTCCGCTACTGCTTCGGTACGACAATAGTTACTGGCGACCACACATATTCACAACGCCATCTATGAACTCATATCGCTATCAGATTACTGATAAAAACATAAATAAACAACCTGAGCGTAAGCAGAGACACAATCCAAATGTCGTCATAACACCACGTGGTCACACATATTCACAACGACATCTATGAACCCATATCGCTATCAGATTACTGATAAATACATAAATAAACAACCTGAGCGTAAGCAGACACAATCCAAATGTCGTCATAACACCACCATGGAGCGTGTGCCGCGGTGTCTGGTCTCTGGTACCTACTTCATGACAGGCTCTCACACATGTCCTTATTTTCGCATAATAGTTTACTCGTACTCATTCCGCTCCTAAACTGCATTTCTTACACACAAGCTTTCTTTTAATGCTAGACGTGGCGTTCTTATCATAATACACAGCGCTTAGATGATCAATTGATCATCAATATATATATTTGCCTTGCGCATAAATGCGTTAGTATGCCCGTTACGACCGCATCAACTGCTGGACATGTTACTTACTGTACCAGGCGCTTATACCAACACCAGTGTGGGCGATGCAGTATCATCATGATTGCATATGAATAAAGTATAATACTCACTGGACAGTGACGTGTCAATCACTACGATTCACTTTTAAGAGTAGGTACATTAATGATGTTATAATTTTCAGGTAATAAAATCATCTACTCCCATAACCACTTGCATTGTTTAGTATATTACACATCATAACTATGCATTGCACATTAAGCCAGTAAATTACAGGTACTAAATGGAATCGAACCAGACATGACCATTTATCCAATTGCTTTCATACTACTTCACAGGCTCCAGATCACCATATCAAACAGCTAAAACCTATTATGGGAATGCTTTCTCACAGCTGCTTTGACATTTTAATTTTAACTGCATTTTCCCAAAATTTTACTAACCAGACTATTCTGAAATAGGTACCTACTTCTTACCTTAGCACTTCAGATTCAAACCGGACGACTTGCTCAGTAAGATATCATTTAATTTCCTTGATAGTATTTCTATTGTTCTATATTGATATCCACTGATATCCTTACAAGGTCGTCGGTCCACCTCTAAACAGAACCCTTTTACGCTGCATTCACTTACGCAGTGTGTAGTCACAGTTACCCTAGAACTCAAGCAACTTTCACAAAACATACTTACATGAAAATAATCCTTTTTACTTTCATTGTATGTATATTGCATAGGTATTCAAAACACACATCACACTTTCAAGAGGGTCTTTAAATGCTAAAATAACAACTTCATAACTCACAAGTCTCACCACCATAAACATACTAGAGTAGGTATCAGTTAAACCATAATAAACACAACTTGCTATTGCACAATAAATTCAAATAAAACAAGTTAACTTAGCCTGCATACTATAACCACACATTATAACTAGGTCTACCATGAGCAGTCACCTTATAACTTGTAAAAATAATCAAATGACTTTCCAAATTATTATTTTTCCCGTTGAGCAGGTAATCATTCCATGACAATTCCATATCAATATATACTGTAAGTAACACACCGTTGACTGTGAAATCAACACAATACAATAATTGTTTTTATATGGCACTCTCTTTCAAACATCATGTTGATTATGATCAATAATCCATGTCAAACATAAGTTCTTAAATGAAATCACAAGAATAGGTTCAACTTGCTTAAACCGTTAATTAGACTTTAAATTTCAACCACTCAAAGCAGATTATTTAAGTGCTCAGTTGCCAAATACTTACTTTTAACTATTCAAGTAATCACTTATTTGGATTAAGTAATTCTAAGTATTTAACAACACTCACATATACACATACAATGCATTAACACACAAGTTGCATCACTTGTACCCAATATTGCAATGCTTGATCACAGTTTAGTACATAATATGTGAACAAATGTCTTATTACTTACTCTTGACTTTGTCCCATATAAATTGAGTATTTCACATACAAACACACATCATGTCAGTGCATGTTGATGGCATTCACACATACTTACAACAGGTATAATTTTAAACTTTGTCATACTTACAATATTTACCTGACATAAAATTCGTTCTTACCGGTTGTTATTTGTTATTTATCATAACCTTTGCTGGAAACCAGTTGAAGAAACTGTTAATCATTCCATTGCCACTATATCTCCAATAGCAGGTCCATTTTAATCATCTTTGTCAGGATCAGGACAATTCTCATCATCTTATTTCCTGGATTTGTTCACATTAAATATCTGTATTCTAACACCAATTTAAGGAATTAGGCAACCATCTGAAATCATATTATATGATTAAAATCACTATTTATTTCCATAAAATATGCTTGCTTGCATAGTTCAACGGAGGGTGTTCTGATTGTTGACAACACCAAATGCTTCCTTACTCTTGTTGAAATCCAACTTGTCATAATAATTAATAATCACCTGACATCCTGTTTATCTGTAAAACTTTAGCATACCAACACAATAGAAGCAATATATTATAATACTGTTAGTCAAATAGGTATTTTATATAACTTGTTTGGACTTAGAACCACTTTTCATCAATTGTGATATGTTTCCAAATTCCTCTGTACAGTTTAGATATCCATGTACATTACTCCTAGTGTACCTAATCAATCAATGCAGCAATGTTGTCATTTAATATTATATCTTGATAATATACCACCAGGTTTACTATAGGTACTTAATCCCATTTACTCAATAGGTACCATATTAACAATAATGGTTTTTATATAATATATTAGTTACAGTTATATTACACCTATTACTTGAGTAAGCAATATGAAATAAACTAATACTCATACCTGGTTTTGTCCACCATTCGCTTACTTACAATGCAACTTTTTACATCTGTGATACTACAGATTTTCATTGACAAACATCCTGTCCAGGTTTCAAATAAAATTATATTCACCTGTGAAACTTAGAAGCAAAACCACACACCACACCAAGATAATGTTACAAAATGCATACAAATTATGAAAACTTGCTGTGAAGCCCACATTAAATAGGTAATTAACAAACCCTGTCATAATAAAATCAATATGTCATATCATAGAACACTTAATATGCAATTAGTACACCGCCAGATTGTATGGCTTTTATTTTAATGTCACACATAAAAACACCACAGTGATATATTAGTAAGCCACATGAATGCAACACACATGTAGTTTATTCATCATAGAATCGGATTCCTTTCATCAAGAATAGTAGCGATGCACCCATAATATCCAAAGTACTGTAAAATGCCTTACCAATTTGTTACAGGTAGTACAATAGTGTAGTACAATACACTGGTCAATTTCTTACTCGGATTGCTCGCGATTTTGAAGAACTTACCGCGTTACTGCCATCACTTACTTACACACAAAGTCTTAATGGAAGACTATCAAATATATACTTAATGTTAACACGATAATACTCGTTATTTAATAAACTATCCAATAAGTAGTGCCTTTACCAAAATATGCAATAAAACAAGAACGCAAAGCGTCACTCTTTTGTTTTTACGAGTCAATTAAGATTTCATACGTGAATTGATTGAATAGACCGAAATATTTTGTAGGCATGAATAAAAGCAGATCTCACTTCTGAACTTTTAACAGTAAAAGCACTAGATATTGGATAACAATATATTTTAGTATTAAAATACAATCGATCGTAATATTGATCCGTGACGCTACGCAGCCATTCCGCGGTAATCTATCTGTCAGTGCGCTGGGTTGGCAACACCGACAAGTACGTTCCGAAATACGGCTAACAGTACGAAGATAAAAGTTCGACTACCCTCCATTTGTTAATGTTTATTAACTGACTGACTGGGACCACGGCACGTGAACCCGTGTTGAAACGTCAGGCAATGAAGGTAAATTAAAATATCGCGATAGACCCGGTTCAATAAGTTTTAATTATGAAACTAACTTACTTAATATTTTTTTACTGTTACCTAAAAATGTTCAAATGTAGTACTGCGGCACGGAACCATAAAAACAATTTAATACGCAACATTTTTGCGTACAATAAAGTTGATAGTTAGAGAGCTCACGACCAAAACCATGTCTCATAGCAATACGGCAAAAACCCTATAAAATCGTTAGATTGTATGATTCTGAACCCGAATAGGTGTGTAGTAACGGTCGAAAGTGTAGCAACTGCGTGGGAGGCCATTTCTGCTGTGTCAAGAAAAAAAGACAGTCGGTATTATAGCAATACGTCTGATAGTGAAAATGTATATAGATTTTATAATTGTATTATGAAAAAGTTTGTTTTCAGACATTTTGCGCGTAGCATATAGCCTGAGCGCATTTTTGAAAATGTCAACAAATTTAGCCGACCTGTATCATAGCAATACGGATAAATTTTTTTTTCAACTTTTCGTATTGCTGCCATGATTACCAAAAACCTGTTTTCAGACACTTTAAGTGTAGCATATACTCCCAAAAACGAAAATAACGTTTCGGAGTCGCCTGGCCGACGCCTCTGTTAAATGTTTTTTTATTAATTTACAGCCTTCATAGATATTCAAGAATCTCCCTTGTCTATTATACTCGTATGTACTTTGACAGATGACAGATGTCATTACTTATTTCTTTTGTAAAAGTTACTCAAGTGTGCTTTAAATAAAACCAAAACTATCAAATCAATCAGTATTTAATTTCAACAGCCTCAGCGCTTGTTACGTTACATACAGCTCACTCGCCAGCTGCTCCAAACGTTGGAACCATGGTATAATAATATACTCCGCCAGGTATTCCATTCCGAGACTCGCGAACCACGTGACTGACACAAGCCTACGTCATCATGCTGTTCACAGATTCTCAAACTTTAAAATGTGGGAGAATTTTAACCAACGGTGAAAAATATTTAAACGGCATTAATTTTAAGTTATTCATGTAGAAACATAGGTAGTACAATAAAACAAATCTAATATATTCAATCAAAATTTTATTTATCTATACAAGAGAAACTTTTGAAAAACGAATCCACATCTAATCAATAAACGGTATTCGACACTTTAAGCTATTTTCGTTTTAATTTCTTCTGGAGTTGAATACTAACGATTTTTTTATTTAATTCTTTTAGTCTTATGTAACTATGTCCTCGTTGTGACTAAGCAAAGCAAAGTATTTTCTAATAAGCATTTCTATTTGAGGGTATTGTTTTTGACGTGCTTGTGTACAATATGCCGACGCGGTTGGCTCACTTTTTAAAGCACTTGCCTACTGAGCCGGCGGTCCTGGGTTCGAATCCCGGCCAGGCCAAGTATTTGTGTGATGAACTCGAATATTTGTGCTTGGGTCATGGATGTTATCTATATATGTATTTATATATTATGTCTATCGTGTCGTCGTATCTATATCTCAGTTTCCTTTTGTGCGATTTATTTCAGTCCTTCAACTTCAATGTTACGGTTTCGGGTAAATTCTTTGTTAATTATCATCTAATAAATTCAGGGTCGCAACGTATTCATTGGTTTGTAACAGAAAATTCAAGATGCCTCAATACGATTTTTAAATGATATCTGAGTATCGAAAAGTTGTCTGATAGAGAAGGTGCTACACTTAATTTTTCTGATATAAATTTTTTGCACATGTGGACAACTTATTTTATCATGTCCAACAATTTTCAGACATATTGCTATGATACCGATCGGTAAAATTTGTTAACATTTTCAAAACGGTCTCAAAATTTAATGCGTTCACATTTCCGTCTGAAAATTGTTTTGTTCGCATCAAATAACCAAAATTTACTAATAAAAAAGATTTTCAGACGTATTGCTATGAGACATTTTTTTTGTCCCATTTTTAATTTTTTTAAGTGATTTTACGGGTTTGCGCTACACCACTAACGTCTGAAAAATATGTTTCCGGTATCTCAGAACTATCATTCAACTACAGTCTGCAAATCAGACATATTGCTATGATGCAGTTCGGTAAAATTCTTTGACAATTTTGAAAATTCGGTCAGATCAAACGCTACGCGGAAAATGTCTGATATTGGTATTTTCGAGTTCAGGCTAATCGTATCTATCGATTTAATGCGGTTTTGGCCGTATTGCTATGAGACAAAAAATTTGGTCGTGGGCTCTCGTACTATGATGTCAGACCGATTCCCGAAAGAACGGCGAGGGAATAGAAACAATGACTTTAATACAAGCGACATCTATAATTCAAGCGCCTACAGGAATATACCTTTGGACAGAAGAGCTACTTCATTTCTTTACTTTTCTACATCTTCTTCTACGGCTCTTGCCAGGATCTGACTTTCCTCCACTTTGCACTATCCTGGGCATCTTCTTTTGTGAGACCGTCTAAGGCCTGGGTCACGGTATTTCTTTCCTACAGTCGGGTGGTCGAGGTCTAATTACATGTTTACTAATATCATGTCTTGCTGAAAAGCTGAAAGCTGTTGGACTTTTTTATACCTATCATATCTGAATGAACACAGTTTTAACAATAAACGAATCATATCTTATTTTATCATTATTAACACGGTCTCAGCTGTATTTTGAACGGGACCCTACAGAACCCTCATTGTAATGTTACCCGTAAAGCCATAAACATTGCGCCGATACTCAACTGCATTTACCCGTCATGTAAGTTCAAATCATGATTGATGTGCTAGAGCGAGACAGTACGATGTAAGAGGGGGGCGGCGTGAGATTCGTGCAAACACTTAATTAATGAACATTTAGATTTTGAGTGTGGAGCAGAGAATAGAGTGGAAGATGGTTTAGTGATAACTAAAAACGTGCATTCCTATTATTTACAAGTATCACAAGAATGTTTAGAAACGTTACTCGGCAGACTAATTCGTTTGACAATGTCATATGAATATGATGTACAGGCTGATTCAATCATGAGCGAGAACAACAGGGCTGATGAGGAGTGCCACATTGAGCAACTTTTTATATGGGACCAGCCAGAAAATCGCGAAAAAATCGTGTAATTAAAAATAATTGATAGTTAATTGATCGCTAACTATCCAATTGGTATGAAGCAACAGATTTTTCTTTCGTGATATTATGGTTGGTCCCATAGTAAAAGTTGCTTAGTGTGACTAATCCCATTGGCCATATCACTCCCGTGGATGACTCCTGAATGCGGTCATGTCACGGTGGGGATACGTCTCATATCTTAGCAATACAATTGACATACTTTCATATTCATATTAATAAATAAAATAAATATCGGACAACGTCACACAAGTCGATCTAGTCCCAAATTAAGCTCAAGAAGGCTTGTGTTACGGGTACTAGACGACGATATACGTACTTATATAGATAAATATCTACTTAAATACATAGAACAACCATGACCCAAGCACAAATATTCGAGTTCATCACAGAAATATTTGACCAGGCCGGGATTCGAACCCGGGACCGCCGGCTCTGTGGGCAGGTGTCTACAAACCGAGCCAAACGCGTCGTTACATACGATTAATAGTTTTTTTTTTTCATCATGATTTGTAATGTCTAACTTTCATAAGAAAATATCTCAACTTCGTCATTGTGAATTGTTTTGAATTTGGTATGGGATTCTGGATTTTGGGCCATTTGGCAGATGATTTTAACGCTTTTTACGCATCACGTCTTTCACGCCTGTGGCTGCGCTGTTTCTTGCGCTATGGCAAAGGCAATCAGCGTAGGCGGTGTACGCGTGATACGTTACGAGTGGGTAAAGCCACGTGCACAGCAGAGCTAGGTAAAAGGGAAAGAAAGGAGTTAGAAGGAAAATATGACTTACAGATTTCCATTATCCAATATTGGTTCATTATTTCCAATGCATTGTCCTTACATTTAATTAATTTTTCCCTGTTTAATAATATATCTGCAGTACCTACACAAGTGAAGTTTGCTTACTTTATTTTAAGCATTTGCTCCCCGTGCTTTAAGGAAGTACTTATGTGTTTCTGGATTCTTTGACGACGCGTTTGGCTCGGTTTGTAGACCTGCCTACTGAGCCGGCGGTACCTGGTTCGAATCCCGGCCTGGTCAAATATTTCTGTGATGAACTCGAATATTTGTGCTTGGGTCATGGTTGTTCTATGTATTTAAGTATTTATTTATCTATATAAGTACGTATATCGTCGTCTAGTACCCATAACACAGGCCTTCTTGAGCTTAATTTGGGACTAGATCGATTTGTGTGGGGTTGTCCGATATTTATTTATTTATTTATATGATAATTTAAATAACGACACGGGTTTCCACTGGCAGAAAATTTATAATTTGTCAATTGGGTAGATTAGATATATTAATCGGAAAAAACCGGCCAAGTGCGAGTCGGACTCGCACATCGAGGGTTCCGTACAAACACTTCCCATCTTAACTGGCCGGGTTTAAGTTAAGTTTGCACCTGGTATGTATGACGCCGCATACAAATGAGTTGCAAAGTTAACGCAACCGAACATGTTTGTTGTATGGGAGCCCCTTAAATACTAATTTTATTCTATTTTTTGCTATTTATTGTTATAGCGACAACAGAAATACATCACCTGCCAAAATATCAACCGTCTAACTATCACGGTTCATGAGATACAGCCTGGTGACAGACGGACAGACAAACAGACGCACGGACAGCGGAGTCTTGTTAATAGGGTCCTTTTTCTGACCCTTTGGGTACGGAACCTCAAAAAATCAGAGGCGGATAATAAATAGCTAACATATCCACATGAATATAGACAGCGTCGGTGTGTACGCGCCCGCGGCTCGCCGGCGGAAAGTGGCCCTGTTCGCTCACGGGAATAATTCCATCGAATTACTACACATTTAAACACTCCCCGTTTACCAGACTGCGCGGAAAAGAGGCAAGTGTAAGAGCTATAAAAACGCAGTACTATGATAATTTATTTATTTATTTATTATTTACTAAAGACCTTCGTGTTCTTTTGCAGCGTGTTTTGCAATCATGCCGGTAGTAGAAGTAGAACTTGTTGTGATGCAACTTTTTCCGTCTCCGTATGGGAAAGAAAGAGTTCTAGCCTTGCTAACTTATCGGCCGTGTCATTTGTACGCCGTAATTTAAATGGTGTACCTCAGGACACGTCCCTTTGCACTAAGCGTGAAAGGTTTATTACGTTAGTACCTGGTATATAATCTGTGCCCTAGTATAATAACGCAAGTTTAGATGTAGGACCAGGCCCACGGAGACCAGTAGTCTCGCTAGTCATTGGCGGCGGCTGAATAATGGAGGACGCGGGGAAATTCCGTCAACTGCCGTTAGAGCGAGGTGTATTATGGATGCGTGAGGGACAAGTGACGAGCGACTTGCTTGCTGCACCTCTAGCACAACTGTCTCACGCGACTCTTTCTCACACGAGACATATTACCTACATATCTCTTTCTTCGCTGCACTGTGAGAGAATGACGGGCGATGCTATGTCAACACAAGAGTCGCAAAGCATAACTGTGCGATGTTTGAACGAGAGCACCAGACGCGCGGGTGTGAGAGAAGAATGGCGCCGTGTGGTTAGGCTTGCCACACAAGGAATGACAGCCACGACCACTCTGCCAAGAGTGTAACGACAAAGAAGAAGATGTTTGACGCGATTAGCTCCATAGTAGTAGTGCTGGTCACTAATCTGTTGACGGGCCTGAATACCCACGAGCTGGACTGATGACTGAATAAAGGTCTTTGGAGTGGATGGCTGGGAAACGCTATTGAGCGGGTCTTTTGATTAAAGAATTTTGGAAGTTGCGACCACGCGACGGGTACGCGATTCATTATCAGGAGCTCGTTCAGTCACGGCGGCGGCCGATCAATAATTGCGCGTTGACGCTCTCTCCGCGCGGCTGCTAGATGCGGACGTCACAATCTACCCTCATTAACACAATAGTCGGGTTGCATAGATTAAATTTCCGCTGCTACCTGTGACTTGCGCTCTGCGGCACTCGTAAACACGTCGGAGTCCAGTAAATAATACATCCTGCCCGCACACCTTACCTGTGGCTCGTGACGCAATCGTGTCGTAGTCGTATCGTCCGTGTCGTAGTTATGATACTTATTTTATTACAGGCGAATGCTCGCGTTGATGCAGCTCTGTAAGGTGAGACTTCGGCCTCTCATTATCAGACACGTTGAAATTAACCCTAGTACAGTACAATGTTATCTCTACTGTTCACTCTAAACGTTTACATAGTCCTTAGATATGAACAGCTGACACTATGCCAACAATTTTATGCCAAATTATACGAAACATTCAGCTTCGTCAACACATCGCTGGAACAGAATATTCAGAAGCTACTCTGGCGCCGTCACGAAAACATAATTAAGAACCAAAGTCACATACTGCCGTCCTAGCACAGAGTAAAGTACAATAGAAGTTGTTCCTTTTGATCTCTCCAATCAGATTCCTTTCCATACATAGTGACTCTTAAGATAATGAACATCTGACAGTATGCCACCAAGTTTATGCTAAATTATACGAAACAAATCGTCGACACTTCGCTGAAGATGGAACAGAATATTCAAAAGCTACTCAGACAGTCTTCATACATAATTAAGAGCCAGAATCACATATTGCCAGTTCAGGATCAGTAAACCTTAATACAGGTGGTTGTTATCAATAGAGTACGTACAATTTCTGGAACAACATTAATTTATATATGTTTTCGATAGTCCTAGATGAAAAGTCATCTGATGTCATCTGATATTTACCACTCGCTTTTCGGTGAAGGAAAACATCGTAAGCCCAATAAGGCCTAGTTTCCCCTCTGGGTTGGAAGGTCAGATGGCAGTCGCTTGCGTAAAAACTAGTGCCTACGCCACATCTTGGGATTTAGGTAGCCGACCCCGATTGAGAATTCATTCTCAAAAAATGGGACACAAAGGCTAGGAGGATGATGAGTCCTAGATGAAAAGTCTACAAGCTCCAATTACATTTCTTCAGGTTAAATGTTGATTTCAAAAAGACGCCCGCTGCCGATATTTGTTACTCTTTTTGTCCATTTTATACTCTTTTTAATCGACTTCAAAAAAGGACGGGGTTCTCAATCCGGTTGTTTTTTTTCTACAGTGTAAATGAATTGTTTGTAGATAGGCAGTTGACATTTATTAAACAATTGATTTACGAGTAACCCTGAGTGGAATGTCCATTTTGTTAAGCTTATGGTATTTGGCTAGTTGATCTGTTATAGACCGAGCGAGGGAAGCGTCTCCGTTTCAGCTTGGCCAAAAATGATTTCGTATGTCGTCCGGATGCTGTCCGTTTTCCCGGATTTCCGGCTGTTACTGTTGATTCTAATGAAATTTTGAGAAACAAACTCAATACTTAATATTATACATATATAGCTAACTAGCGACCCGCCCCGGCTTCGCACGGGTGCATTGCTGATAAATTATGCATGTAGTATTATACATATAAAGCTTCCTCTTGAATCACTCTATCTATTAAAAAACCGGCCAAGAGCATGTTGGGCCACTCAGTGTAGGGTTCCGTAGTTGCCCATCCTTCACTATTGTGACAATAAAATCAAATTTAAATTACGAGAAAGATTTCAAGCTCTATAAAAAGGTTGTAAACGCCAAAGTAACTGTAATTACTTATTACCTTCTGGAAGTTATCGATTATACGCACCAGATTGAGCGAAATGTTTTAATGCAGTAGGCACTTAACTAATATGTGTAACGTTCGAAGTATAAGAACACGCGTGGCACTTACGTCATTTTAAAGAAAATTATGAAATTTTGCGATGACTCAAAAACGGCTCTACCGATTTTATTGAATATAGTTTTCATTGAAAGCACTAATAAGGCCTTATTTTCATAAATTTTTCCATAATTTTTTGAGTCGTGGTTGAGAAATTAGAGGGGGGGGGGGACACTATTTTTTGGATTTCCCGAGAGAATATTTACAAAACTGCTGACTTTTTCAAAAAATTATGTTTAAAGACCCCTATTGTTTTTAAAATACCTATTCAACGACATCCCACACTCTAGTGTTGGAACGGAAAAAAAAATTCACCCCCACTTTAGGTGTACCGGAGGTACCCGACAGAAAGTTCTTTTTTTGTTTTTATTTTACCGTTATGTCGGCGTGATACTTACACATACTCATACCAAATTTCAGCTTTCTAGCACTTATGATCACGGAGCTAAGCCGTGAACGGACAGACGGACAGACGGACAGACGGACATGGCGAAACTATAAGGGTTCCTAGTTGACTACTGTTACGGACAGCTCTGCAAAACGTTTAATTTTAAGAAAATAAATGAATAAATAATTTAATTATTTTAGGTATAAGATTTCGCCCGTAAAAGTGGCTAACTTATGGAAATGTGTGTAAAATCCCTTATTATACCGAGCTCCCGTCATGTCTTAGTAAAGACTACATACAGACTTAGAATAAAAACAAAGATGATTCATCATAAACTTTCCATTCGTAGACAATAACAAGTGAGTCATCTCTGTTTACATTAGATGCAAAATTTAGGGAAATTTTTTAGATTAATTTAAAACCTTTGTAGAATCATTTATTATGTTAAATAAATGTAAATTCATTTAATTTCTCCCGGCCGCAACCGTCTGAGAGCACCACAACGCCGAAAATAAGCGAACGCGCAGCGCGCAGCGCCATAAGAGAGATAAGGCAGGTGTATATCTCGGACGGTGCGAGCGAGACGGCCTCTTGCCGGGGACAAAGAAACGATAGGTATTTTCGCATCTCACAGTCTGACGGGAGCTCCCACGACGCAAACATGTATTGAATTTTGTGTATCTTAACAGCGTCAATCCATAACATAAGTTAGTTTTAAGCTCAGTAATGTATAACTTAAGTAAATTAAAATATAATGACAGGGCGGGCGTCCCCCTGGACCTAGAGGCAAATTATATAAAAGGACGGCCATTTTTGTATAGAATCACTTCCAGTTCTTGTTCTCCTGCATAAACCATCTTGTAACAGTTGTAGCGTAGTACCATCGGTCCGCGAGTTAGTTTTGTTAGTATAGCGTAGTACCATCGGTCCGCGATTTAGTGTAAATTCATAGACAGAGACTATATTAGTTAAGTGTTAATTTAAGTGTTTCCGATCCGTTGTTGTTTTTGTTAATTTTCTGTGTAAATATATACCGTTGATTTTTAGTTTGCGTTTTCGTATTCGTCCGTTCGTTTTACCTTAGCCTACAGTCCACTTCGCTCCATAACTCATCCCTGAGTTTCGGAGTGCCCTTGTAGCCGATAGCCGACGGACGCGGTTGTCGTCTACATTGTTTGGTCCTTCGAGTAGCCGGATCGGAATTAGTTTAGGTTCGTTTGTGTAGCGGGAAAAGTGCGGTTTTCCCAATCGTCAAACAAGATGGTTTTAACGCGAGGAAACAAGAGTGAGGAGAGTGCGCGCTCGCAGCGTGAGCGCACACAAGCTGCAGTCGACCTACAACGGTTCGCGGTGACAAATGTTGCAGTCACGCACTCACCGCCCGCTGCCCAGGCCCGGCCGGGCCCTTCGGGACTGCAGTTTCAAACCGACTCACCAGAGTCCCCCGCCGAAGAAGCTCCAATTTCACCGCCAACCGACACTACGGCTTGGCGCAGCGAACTGGAGAAACGACTGTCGAAGAACGCCGAGCGCTTCGACCAATCACAGCACGCCGCGCCGGCCGCGCCGGCCGGCCAATCACAGCACTCCGCGCCGGCCGACCAATCGGAGGCCCGCGCGCAGCGGCGCGAGTTCAACGTGACTTTCACTGATAAAGCCCACGCGTCGCGCCGACCAGGATCGCCAACGGAACCCCATTTTTGGAAACCGCTCGGACGCTACCACACCTTCGCTGCTCCTCGAGATACTTCGCTGCCTTCTTCGCAAGTCACCCTGTATCGCCGGCTCTACGAGCAAGAAGATCGCCTGCCGCCAAAGCTGCCTCGCTTCGTCGGTGCCCTCGCCACAAAGCAGAACCCGGTCCCGCTCAAACGGATGCCCCGGGGGAAGCGATGCGGTGACCGGCATTAAGCCGACTGAGCGAAGTTGCGTCGCGGAAAGCCGTCTTAACGTTCAGCAATGGACGCTAAGAAAGCCGCTCCCGATGGGAAGAGGGAGGGTAGTTTAAGATCGTCAGATTGCGAACTACCTTCGTCCAGGCAACTGGGCGCCCCTCAACCCCGCACGGAGTCGTCACGCCACCAGGCGTCTAAGAAGCCGCTTTATGCTCCCGATGGGAAGGGGGAGGGTGCGACGTGTCCTTTGGGACGCGGAGTGCCTCCGTCCGCGCAAGTGGGCGCCTCCCAACCCCGCACGGAGTCTTCCCGCCACCAGGCCGGGCCCTCCAGCCAGGACCAGGGCGGGAAGAAAAACAAGAAGCTTTTCTCCGGTCCCGATGGGAAGGGGGAGGGTGGTTTGGGTCCCCAGGGACTCGGGCTGCCTCCGTCCACGCAAGTGGGCGCCCCCCGACCCCGCACGGATGAGAAAAATTCTGAGGGTAGTTGTGAATGGGCCGTTAACCAACTACCCCCCGAAAAAATCAGCCGTCCCCAGTTGTCCATGCCGGACCTGGACGACTTCACCGATGCCCTCGAAGCCGTTTCCGAAGCCCAGACACCATCATCGAGCCGGAAGCAGACAGTTCGACGCCAAAAGTCGACAGACGCCACAGCAAGCAGCCCTATGGTTTCGATGTTTGTAAACAAAGGAAACCATAGAGCCGAGCAACTCGTCGAGCCCGCCCAACTTTCGCACGCAGCCCCCACACATCGGGAGGACCTAGACCATGACAGGGTCGTGGTCGCCCGCATGCTGGAGGAGGGGCTACCGTCCCCTGGCCTCGCGGCCTGGATGGCGGCCTACGTGCGAATCACCGGGCACCAACTTGGCGATGACACCGAGCTACTGGAAGAGGACCTACCCTTCATAGAGTTCCTCCAGCAGCACCCAGCTGTCCTTGCGCCAATGGCAGAGAAGCGGAAGTCCTGCCCCAGCCCCGCAACGCAAGAAACGCCCAGCAAGCGCCCATGTCGGAAGAGCTCCCCGCCAACCGACCCCCGCCTCCGCCGCCGCTCCAAATCGGCAGGCGTTGGCATGGACACCGACGCCGCACCCGCGACGTCACATAGCGGATGGAAAGCGCCGCTCACCATCCTGCAGCAGTACACCGCAGCCCCTCAGGAACGAGAGCCCCCGCCGGCCCTCACCCCCGCAGAAGCCCGCGGTTCAAACAAACCGCCCGCCGCCGTTCCGAAGCCGCCCAAGAAGCAGCTACCGAACTACGCCGCAGCAGCAGCCGCCGTCTCCAGCTCCCAGAGTGCCAGTCCAGCCCCGGGAAATGCGGAGAAAAAATTAAACTCCACCCCTGCTGCTTCACAGCGGGGGAATAAAAGCCAAAAAAAAGACTCCTTGGCAGTAGAAAAGAAGGCTAAATATAAGCCCATCACAATTGCGCATTTCCCGGACTGGCCTCGGCACTTTGCGGAGCTGAAGAACATCCTGGGACACGCACCGAACGCCACCGCCGCGGGAGACGGCGTCCAATTTCACCCGAAAGAGGACGTCGAATTCCGGGCGGTACAAAACTACCTGCTCAAGCTGCAGGACAAGATAGGAAAGGAGAAGATGCCCTTCCATATTTACAATCAGGAGGAAGGGCAGAAGATGAAGGTTGCGCTGCGCGGGCTCCCGACCAACACGGAGCCCGACGACATCGTCAATGCCTTGGTCGCGCTTGGCTACAAGGCGGAGTACGCCAAGGCGATCAAGGCCAGAAGAGGAAGGCCGGGATGCGTGTTCCACGTACAACTGAGCACACCTGTATCCGAGGCACGCTCCATCTACGACGTCCGGGAGCTAATGGCTATGCCGGGCGTCAAAATAGAAGCATGGAGGAAGAAAAGAGGCCCTGCGCAGTGTCACAACTGCCAGGGCTTCCGCCACTCCTCCGAGGGGTGCCATCACCCACCCCGCTGCGTCCGCTGTGGAAGCCCGCATCGTGCCGCCGACTGCGACCGTCCAAAAACAGAAAAGCCCACCTGCTGCAACTGTGGTGGGCCACACCCGGCCAATCACCGGAAATGCCCGGTGTTCTTGCGCGAGGCCCGCAATAAGAGAGCGGGCACCTACGCGCTGACGAAGCCCCTGAGGGCGGGCCCGGAGACCCGCGCAGCGTTGGAAGTTCCCACGGTGGAGGAGTCGGCGCCGGCAACCCTGATGGCGCCGGCTAACGACCCCAAACCAAGGGGTCCTCGTCCCGCTGCGCAAAACTCCGAGAAGCCCGCTGCTCAAAAGAAAACTGCCGCCAAGAAGAAGCCTTCAACTGCGGCACCCGCGCCCAATCCAGCCCCGGCTCCCAAGACTGCCAAGGCGGAGAAGAAGGGGAAGAAAAAGGACGCCCCGCCCACAAGCAAACCATCGGCTGCAGACACAATGCTGCAGCTCATCACTCAGCTGTTGACCATCGCCGCGGCGGCAGACCCGGCGACAATCACAGCTGTCGCAACAGCCGCCTCCAACATCCGCCGCACCATTCAATAAGGAGCTCAGAGTGGTGTACTGGAACGCCCAATCGCTAACCAGCAAACTTGGCTTGCTCCGCCATTTCTTACAAGAGCAAAACATCGACATCTTGCTGGTTAGCGAAACATGGCTCCGTGAGGGCGTTCCCCTGAAGATCAGCGGCTACGTCATCTACCGGCACGATGAGTACAGCGAAGCCGCTGGTCGCTCCTACCGAGGACTATTAATCGCCGTGAGGCGTAATATCGTCCACCAGCCGGTCACCTGGAAGGCCTACGACTCCATCACCGCACTGGGGGTCGACATCCGCGTGACAGGCAATGAGCTGCGACTATACACAGTCTACAGGCCCGTCGGTCCGCCGAGAGAGGTGGTGCCAAACGTCCGTGCCCTTCTGCAAGCCCCCATGCCGACCATCCTGGCTGGGGACTTTAACGCCAAAAGCACCACCTGGCACTGCTCGACGACGGACTGGACGGGCCACAAACTTCAAAAGGCTGCCGACGATGGCGAATTCGATGTCTCCGGTCCCAACCAACCAACACACTACGCGGACAACTGGAACTCTGCGGAGATCATCGATTTCGTCATCCACAAGGGAGTGAACGCGGTCCTCTCACAAGAAGCCTTGGCAGATCTCCCGTCGGACCACCGCCCGGTCCTACTGACCATACGGGACATGCCAATAACAACACCAGCACCAGCACCAAGAAGACGCATCTGCTGGGAGACATTCTCGGCGGCCATGGAGGAGGCGCCCCACTCCATGCCGGTCTCTACAGCAGATGAGGTGGAGGCAGCCACCCAGCAGATCACCGACTCCATCCAGCGAGCCATCAACACCGCTGCGCACACCGTTCCGGCCAGCTCCAGGCGCAAGCCCCTGCCGGCCCGGATCCAGGCTCTCATCGCGCAGAAACGCCGCACAAGGATGGAGTGGCAACGCACCCGATGTCCCACTCTGAAGACAACGCTCAACAGGCTGGTTGAAAGAGTGAAGGAGGAGCTGCGAAACCATGCAGCAGAGTCGTGGGAGGAACACCTCGCGTCCGTCGACGGGGATATGCCCTCAATCCACCGTCTATGTCGACAACTCGGCATGACCAGGACACCGACGCACCCCCTGCACGATGAACACGGCCAACCGAGGTACAAGGCGGAGGACAGAGCGGAGCTCTTCGCGACGTCCCTCGAGGCCCAGTTCAGGCCGAACCCGACCGACAACGTGGAGCATGTCACAGCAGTCGAGAGGCACCTTGGAGATTACTTCGCGGCACCGATCGTGGCGGAAGAAGACCCCGTTTTCTTCGCACCCGGCCAGGTGAAGCGAGCACTACTGCGGACCAAGCCAAGAAAGGCACCGGGCGCCGATGCGATCCCGAATAAGGCGCTCCACCACCTACCCCCGCGCGCAATCGCGGCGGTAGCGCGCTTATTCAATGGGATCCTGCGCTCGGGACACTTCCCACAACCGTGGAAGCTTGGCCGGGTGATTATGCTGCCTAAACCAGGGAAGAATGTACACAAGCCGGAGAGTTACCGCCCGATCACTCTTCTCAGCACCATCTCCAAGGTGTTTGAGAGACTCCTGCTGGACCGCCTCCAGCCCCACATCCAGCCTCGGCCTGAACAATTTGGATTCCGTGCAGGGCACTCCACGACTCTGCAACTATCGGGGGTGCTGCACCACATGGCTTCGGCCATGAACAAGAAATCGGTCACAGTGGCAGCATTCCTCGACATGGAAAAGGCGTTCGACAGAGTATGGCACGAGGGCATGCTGTACAAGCTGTCGACGTCTCCAGCTCCTCGGCGGATAGTACGCGTAATAGCGTCATTCCTGTCCGGCAGAAGCTTCCAGGTGGCGGTGGAAGACGCCACCTCGACGGAGCGCCCAATCCTCGCGGGCGTCCCACAAGGGAGCTGCCTGTCTCCGGCCTGCTATGCCCGCTACACTGACGACATACCAGTGGAGGGTGACGTCAAGCTGGGACTTTATGCGGATGACGCGGCGTTCTTCGCAACGTCGCTCAACGCCAGACACGCAGCACAGAAACTGCAACGCAGCCTTGACGTCTTACCCGACTGGCTCTCACGTTGGCGCCTGTCAGCAAACGTGGGCAAGACGCAGGCCCTGGTGACGGGCAGAGGAAAGCAGCCGCAACATCTTCGACTGTCCGGACAGGAAATCCCATGGCAATACACCGCCAAGTACCTGGGTGTTACCATAGACAGGGGACTGACGATGATCAAGCACGTGGACGAAACAGTACGGCGAACGAGAGCAGCGTTTACCCGACTGCGACCAGTCCTTGCCAGCAGCCTTCCCTTGAAAACCAAGCTAGGGATATACAAGACCTACCTGCGGTCCCGCTTGACCTATGCGGCCCCCGCATGGTACGGTCTTGCTTCAGAGTCCAGCAAGAAAAGGCTGCGTGCGCTGGAGTCTCTAACCCTGCGCACCATTGTCTCGGCGCCGCGCTACATGCGCAACGAGACAATATTCCGAGACCTCGAATGGCAAGGGCTGGATGCCTTCATCGGGCAACTGGCAAGAGCCATGTTCGACCGTGCTGACCACTCGGCGATCCCGAACCTGGTGGGAATCGCACCGCTGCACGCCCGTCCACCGGACGTCAGGGGCCGGGCTCTACCGAGAGAGCTCGTGCCCCAAAACTGAGTCCCCTGTCAACAGGATACCACAATGCCGCTGAAAGGCCACCAGCCGCAAAGCCGCAGAGAGGCCACCGTGCTCTTCCAAAATTGAAAAATTGAGGAAGAAACAGAACCCGCCACAAGGCCGAAACGCAAATTACTGCAACTAGAAACCGAAGACCTCGACGAGCAAATCGCCGAGGACAAAACTGATTACCCGTCCGTAGTGACGGACGGAGCCAGATTCCGCCACAGAGGGCAATCAGCCCTGGTATGGCTTCCCCACATGCCCGCGAGGGTGTGTGAGCGAGTACTACACGACCAGCATCACTTCACTCAAGAGCGTCGAACGCGACGGACGTGCTCCGCCGCGAGGCGGAGCTCGCCGCTATGGAGCGGCTCAAGCAACTTCGCTGCGAGGAAATTCGACTGGAACGCGAGCTCGTCGAGAAGAGGCTCGCGGTCGAGATGGAGCACATCGATGAACAATCCCGAGCCGGCGGTTCTCAAGCTGACTCTCAACGTCGAGTCGACGACTGGCTGACAGGCGTGCAAAATGCTGACGCGGACGATGCGAAGCATGCTCGAGCACGGACGCCGCAACGCGAGACACGCGGGCGGCAACAGCACGAGCCACAGACGCCACATAGCCAGCGGGAGCGATCGACGAGCAGAGGACGAGCTATCGACCGCCTGACGGACACAATCGAAACAATGATGCGGCCACCTCCACGTCAAGTCTACGAGTTGCCGCCATTCTCCGGGGAGCCGAGCGAGTGGCTCACATTTTACAACGGCTACACCGAGAGCACTACGCGCTACAAATTCTCGCCATTTGAGAACGTCGCACGCCTGCGCCACAGCCTGAAGGGAGAAGCGAGGCAATGCGTACAACACATGCTTGCCTCGTCGACCCGCCCCGAGCTCATCATACGAGTATTGAAGAAAAACTTCGGGCGGACTGACCTTCTCATCGACCGAGCCATTGAAGAGCTGAAGAGGATGCCGCCACTGGGACCGAGCGCCATCGATCTCAACAACTTCGCCATCAAAGTCATGAACATCGTCTCGACGCTGGTGGACCTCGATCGCCGTAGCTACGGCGCCAACCCGCTGCTGATTCGAGAAGTGACGGAGCGCCTAAGCCCGCACTTACGCAGCCGATGGTGCTCCTACGCCAAGGAGCGCCTACATTCCGCCGAGAGCGAACTCATGCTCATGGCGGAATTCCTACTGGAGGAGAGCGATGCGGAAATGGAATTTTCCCACGCCAAGGCGCCGACACGAAGACCGACGCCCGCCGCCGAGCTACGGGGATCGCAGCGCGTCCCAGACAATCGAGCAACAAGCAGCGGCGCCGGAAGAGGAGCCGTACGACGCCCTCTCAAAGATCGAGCGCAGACCTACGCCACAGAGCACGCCGACGCCTGCCTATGCTGCGGCGGCGCTCATCGCACTACAGAATGCCGCAAGATACTCAACATGACAGTCGGAGCCCGATGGGATTGGGTCCGCAACAACAGAGTCTGCTTCAAATGCCTGGACCGCCGGCATCGCCGCGACCAGTGCCGCGCCCGCGGCTGCGGTGTTCCCGGGTGCACTTACCCGCATCACCGCCTGCTACACTCCGAAGCGGGCCCGCCAACAGCGAAGCAACCATATACGCCGAACGCCCCAGCGCCGTATATCCCGATGCAACACGCCGTCCCGTACGCGCCCTATCCGTACGCGCCGGCCCCATACGCGACTGAGCAAGTCGTCACGACGCCGAGAGCCGGGCCCACCGCTCCGCCACATCAAGCCGCTACGCATCATACAATGGCGTCGCGGCGCCAACCTGCTACGCGCGCAACTACAGACGCACCCGAGACGACGGCGTGCACACATGAAATTACGGCGAGCACTGCGGAGTTCGGTCGTACCACTTTGACCGTGCTTCTGAAGATCATCCCAATCATCATCGGCGGGCCCCGCGGCGAGACGCTGGCCTACGCTCTGATGGACCAGGGCTCCACAATCTCGCTCGTTGAAGAGAGCCTCGCGAACGAGATCGGCGCCGACGGCGCCACCACACGCCTACACATACAAGGCGTGGGATCGATGGCTACCGAGCAGAGGAGTCGTCGAGTACACGCTCACGTGCGCAGCCAGACAGGCGGTCCAGCACACCCTATAATGCTGCGTACCGTGGATGATCTGAGCCTCCGCGCACAACGAGCCGATAGAAGATACGTCACGCAGTTCCCGCATCTCGCTGACATGGGTGCCGCCTGCTACGACGAAGCCCGCCCACGCATACTCATCGGAGCCGACAATTGGCATCTGATGCTGCCGTACGAGATCCGCGTGGGCAGAATCAACGAACCCGCCGCCCTCCTATCTCCATTGGGCTGGGTGGTGTTTGGAACGGCGCCGAAAATCATTCGACGAAATCAAGAAGAGGCCGTTCAACATTGCTACGCCGTTCGAGACGACGACCTCAATGCACAACTGAAGAACTACTTCGACATCGACTCATTGGGGATAACGGCAGCAAAGAAGACTACCCCGCGAGACGAGCGGGCTATCACAATCTTCAACAACACAGTACGACGAATCGACGGCCCACGTTATGAAGTCGGGCAGCTATGGCGCGACGACAACCCTAACATGCCGCCGACGTACAACATGGCCCTGCAGCGGTTACAAGGCATCGAAAAGAAGATGGACCGCGACCCGCAGTTTGCTGAGGCCTACACCAAGGAGATTGAAAATCTAATTGAGAAGAAATACGCCGAGCGGACGGTGCCGGCGACAAGCAGCGCTACATGGTTCCTGCCACACTTCGCGGTTACGAACCCGAATAAGCCTGGACGCATCCGGCTTGTATTCGACGCTGCGGCCACCTCACAAGGCCGCAGCTTGAATGACTACATACTGGAGGGACCCGACAAGCTGCGCTCAATACTGGGCATACTATACCGCTTCAGAGAAGGAGCCTACGCCGTGACAGCCGACATCGCGGAGATGTTCCTACAAATCAAACTGAGAGAAGAAGACCGGCCGTCACAGATGTTTTTGTGGAGAGGCGCCGACAGATCGCGACCTCCGACCGTGTACCAGCTGACGTGGATTTTCTTCGGTGCGGCGAGCAGTCCGTTCCTGGCCCACAGCGTGCGGGATCATAACGCCGAAGAGAACGCGCAGACACACCCGATGGCTGTACGAGAGATCACTGAAAACCACTACATGGATGACTTCGTCTCGAGCTTTCAAACCGAAGAGGAGGCCTGCGAGAAATCCCGAGAAGTCGCCGCCTCACACAGACTGGGCGGATTCTTGCTGCGCGGGTGGAGCTCCAACGCGACTAAACTCATACAGTCGCTACCTACGGAGCTCCGAGCCACAACGCCCGCGCAGCTAGGCGGCGACAAGAGCCAGAAGATACTCGGGCTGATGTGGGACCCGAACACAGACACACTCGGCTTCAACACGAGAATGATTCGGGTCCCGACGGAGGTGCGTGAGCTACGCCGCACTCCGACGAAGCGGGAAATGCTGAGCGCCGTCATGAGTATCTACGACCCGATCGGACTTTTGGCGCACTACACCGTGACGGCGAAAATACAACTTCAGAGGCTATGGGAGCTCAAACTCGACTGGGACTCTACGCTGCCGCCTGAAGAAGCCGCCGAGTTCGCTACGTGGCTACGCGGACTGGAGTCCGTAGCAGCGCTACGCCTACCCCGCCCGTACACTCTAACGGGGGGAGCAACGAGACGCGAGCTACACATCTTCGTAGACGCCAGCTCGCAAGCCTACGCAGCCGTCGCCTACTGGCGCCAAGAAGTCGACGGTGAGACACACGTCAGCCTCGTAGCAGCCAAGTCGAAAGTGGCGCCGACCCGACAGCAGAGCATCCCACGACTCGAGCTACAGTCGGCGCTAATTGGGGCGAGGCTGGCAAGAAGCATCGCGCACGAGCACCGCGTCACCATCGACGCGACGGTCCTATGGACAGACAGTCGGACCGTCCTACACTGGGTGCGCGACGACGCACGCCGCTACAGCGCCTACGTCGCGCACCGACTCGGTGAAATCGCTGAAATCACTGAAACGGAGCAATGGAGATGGGTGCCTACGAAGAAAAATCCCGCCGACGACGCTACGAGAGCAGACAGCGCGCGTCGCCTGGACATAGGCGCCCGGTGGTACAGCGGCCCCGAATTCCTGTGGCGGCCTGAAGCGGAATGGCCACAGGAAACACCGACGCCGCCCACTGAAGAAACAACGGAAGCCCAGCCGCATCAAGTCGCAGCTACGAGCGTGTGGACATCACCGCTGCCTGACATCAGCCGGTTCTCCAACTACAACCGGCTGATAGGCGCGACGGCGCGACTGCTTCAGTTCGCGGAGCGCCTGAAAACGAAGCGGCCCACGGGACTACAGCTGAAACACATGCGGCAAGCCGAGCACATGTGGCTTCAGCAGTCGCAACGCGAAGCCTTCCCGGAGGAGCTACGGGCGCTATCCCGAGGCGAGCCCATCACTCGACGCAGCCGTCTATACAAGCTCGATCCCTTCATCGACGCAGACGGCCTTATGAAGATGCGCGGGCGAATCAACGCCGCGCCCGCCTACATCAACAAGACGCCGGCCATACTCGACGGCCGCAACCCGTTCGTGCGGCTGTGGCTACAGCGCGAGCACGAGAGGGCCGCGCACGCCAACAACGAGCGCGTCGTGAACGACGTCCGGCAACAACACTGGGTGCTGAAGCTGCGGCCGACTGTACGAGCCGTCGCGAACGCCTGCCGGACGTGCATCCTGCGCCGCACACAACCCCGAGTACCTGCACTGGGGGACCTGCCGCCAGCCCGCGTCGAGCCACACCATCGGCCGTTTACCTACGCGGCGACCGACTACTTCGGTCCCGTGTGGGTCACCATCGGCCGACGCCACGAGAAGCGCTGGGTGGCGCTATTCACCTGCCTGACCACCCGCGCCGTGCACTTGGAGATAGTGCACACGCTGTCGACGGACTCCGCAATCATGGCGCTACGACGGCTGGCGGCGAGGCGCGGCTGGCCGCGACAAATTTGGAGCGACAATGCTACATGTTTCCGGGCCGCAGACATCGAGCTACGGGCGGCCTACGAAGAATGGCTGCCCGCACTCCAAAGCTACGGACTACAGCGCGGCCTGGAGTGGCGCTTCATCGCGCCCGGCGCGCCGAACCAGGGAGGTGCCTGGGAGCGGCTAGTGCGGTCCATCAAAACCGCACTGACGACAACGCTGCACACAAAGGCGCCAAAGGAAGAGGTGCTGATGACGCTGCTCGCCGAGGCCGAGGCAACCGTCAACGCCCGGCCTCTCACGCACGTCTCCGTGGACCCGCGGGACGCTTACGCCCAACCACTTTCTGTTGGGCGGACCGACGGCGACGCCCATCATCGGACCATGCCTGGAAGCCGACCGCCGCACTTGGCGGGCCAGCCAGGCGCTAGCTGATCAATTCTGGGCGCGGTGGATACGGGAGTATCTGCCTACACTCGCGCCCAGGCAATCGTCGCCGTCGGGAGCAGAGCGACGGATCCAGCCAGGCGACTGCGTGGTCATCGCCGACCACACGCTGCCACGCAACGTCTGGCCGCGAGGGATCGTCGAAGCAACGCATCCGGGTCCTGACGGCGAGGTGCGGAACGCGGACGTGCGCACCAAGGGCGGCGTGTTTCGGCGCCCCGTGAGGAAGCTGGCTGTCCTCCCCATGCAACCCGAGTCTACGCGGCAGCTCGACGGGGGGAGAATGTTACGGACAGCTCTGCAAAACGTTTAATTTTAAGAAAATAAATGAATAAATAATTTAATTATTTTAGGTATAAGATTTCGCCCGTAAAAGTGGCTAACTTATTGAAATGTGTGTAAAATCCCTTATTATACCGAGCTCCCGTCATGTCTTAGTAAAGACTACATACAGACTTAGAATCAAAACAAAGATGATTCATCATAAACTTTCCATTCGTAGACAATAACAAGTGAGTCATCTCTGTTTACATTAGATGCAAAATTTAGGGAAAATTTTTAGATTAATTTAAAACCTTTGTAGAATCATTTATTATGTTAAATAAATGTAAATTCATTTAATTTCTCCCGGCCGCAACCGTCTGAGAGCACCACAACGCCGAAAATAAGCGAACGCGCAGCGCGCAGCGCCATAAGAGAGATAAGGCAGGTGTATATCTCGGACGGTGCGAGCGAGACGGCCTCTTGCCGGGGACAAAGAAACGATAGGTATTTTCGCATCTCACAGTCTGACGGGAGCTCCCACGACGCAAACATGTATTGAATTTTGTGTATCTTAACAGCGTCAATCCATAACATAAGTTAGTTTTAAGCTCAGTAATGTATAACTTAAGTAAATTAAAATATAATGACAGGGCGGGCGTCCCCCTGGACCTAGAGGCAAATTATATAAAAGGACGGCCATTTTTGTATAGAATCACTTCCAGTTCTTGTTCTCCTGCATAAACCATCTTGTAACAGTTGTAGCGTAGTACCATCGGTCCGCGAGTTAGTTTTGTTAGTATAGCGTAGTACCATCGGTCCGCGATTTAGTGTAAATTCATAGACAGAGACTATATTAGTTAAGTGTTAATTTAAGTGTTTCCGATCCGTTGTTGTTTTTGTTAATTTTCTGTGTAAATATATACCGTTGATTTTTAGTTTGCGTTTTCGTATTCGTCCGTTCGTTTTACCTTAGCCTACAGTCCACTTCGCTCCATAACTCATCCCTGAGTTTCGGAGTGCCCTTGTAGCCGATAGCCGACGGACGCGGTTGTCGTCTACAACTACGGAACCCTAAAAAACCGCATCAAAATCCGTTGCGTAGTTTTAAAGATCTCTAAGCATACATAGGGATAGACAGACAGGCAGACAGCTGGAAGCTACTGTTTTATACTATGTAGTGATTCTTTTGTTAGCTCAGTTTTTCGTTTTTTTTATTTTATTGGCGCAGGTATGTTGGTTGAAAACGTAAAAAGTCATAGTAAGTACAGCCCTTCCGGCCAATTATTGCGAGGTCTAAGCTCACAGAGCCACCAGCATTTGTTAATAAATGAGACTCAAGTATTTTCGGTACAGTCTAGCATAACTTTGACACGCGACCTGTCACTTTCCTTTCAATACCGTGCGAGCAAGACAGGATATGCTGACTCGCGCGACAAGCGAAGTCGCCCTACTGGTGGAATGTATTTTCTCTATTGAAGTCAGCTGATAAATTAACAACACTCTCTCCAAAATTACGCATCTACCGCTAATCACTCTCCTCTAATTAATATAATTGATTCGATTATAATGAGCCGTGATCGCTCCAATCTAAAACGTCGTACGTGCTAAAGAATTGCATGTATTTACGACGTTATAGAAACATTCCAAAAGGACTCCTCAGATCTTAATGCCGGTGATTGAGAACTAGTAATTACGTATACATAACGTTATTGATCTATAGATTGACGCGCTGAGATGTACATAATGTTATTCAATATATTCGTAGCTGAATCATTTTCTAAATACATGTACATAGTTAAAGGCTTAATAAAAACAAAATTACGATCGCTTCTTTTGTGTTACGAAAGTTACTCATACAAAATATATAGGTAACTATCGTAACACAATGGAATCAATTATTTAAGTTTTGTTTTAATTAAAGCCCTTAACAATGTACATGTATTTTGAAAATGACTCAACTAGCTTTGTCCGCGGTATTGCTTGCGTTGAAACATATACTAACCTACGGAAACCATGCCTTTTTTGGGATAAAAAGCAGCATGTGTGTCAAGTTAGGGTATAAAATTATTTCTGTTCCAATTTTTTTTTTTAGGTTTTTTTATGTTGACGATCACCATATAGATTCGTATAAATTTACTAAGTATTGTGTAATTTATAATGTATCCCTGTGAAATAAATATAATCTTCTAGCTGTGCCCCGCGGTGTTACCCGCTCATCCCACGGGAACACTAAATTTATTCGGGATGAAAAGTATCCTATGTCCTTTCCCGGGACTGAAACTATCTTTATACCAAATTTCATCTAAATCGGTTCTGCGGTTTAAGCGTGAAGAGGTAACAGACAGACAGACAGGCACACTTTCGCATTTATAATATTAGTATGGATTCATAAAAAAAATCATAAAACACAAATTTTTGCCTCAGAAAAACTATCAAAATACGCTTGAAACTAGAAAATATAACGCTTATCCCAAAGGTATAAGACGTTTTCGTTATGAAAAACAAAGGTGTTCGAATATAAAGTGCTAAAAACACGAAAAACGAGCGATTTTAGACGCTTCTTCAAAGTAATGAGGACTATTTTAACTGACATAAAATATCTTTGGCTGCATACTCTACAGTAAACAAAAAAATTGGCAATTTTCTGGGACTTTTGCGCAAACGAATTACCTTTTAATCCGGTTGAGAAGCATTCTGCTCGGCCATTGTCTTGAGTGATGTGGATTCCGGAGAAGATACTGTTAGAGTTCTGTATATCAAAATGAAACGAGTTTTGGATCACTTTGTTATCTGATGGTCACTCATAAAATCAATTTGGTACTTTTTTGTTTTCTTTTGTGTTGATTTTTTTTTTTGTGTTGATTTCGAAATGAGTAATTGATTGTCATTTGTTAGATAAATACGGAATTTTACCAATAAGTTGGGCTAATTAAACGTTCAAATAAAGAGTTAAATTCAAAAATTAATACAAATGTACGGCTTTTAGCGCCAAACTATGTACCTATTAATACGTATTACAATTATTGGTGATCTATACAGCCAAAATAAATTAAAGAAACATATTAAGTCAAGTCAAGATATGTTAAGCCCATCTATCACAACTCGGTCAAAGTTAAAGTACACATAATATAACTAAATATAGTGATTAGTAAACTACTAACAAGCTGTGGATCTTGTTGTCTGAATAAATAAAATAAAGTTTTATTATCGATATTGTTGTTATAATATAATACGATTTAGAACATTAAAATCGCTTAATACCATGCGTTATATCTTCACAAGTAATCCTTTTCCAGCACATCTTGCACTGAACTCCAAAATTACGTTATTTTCGTGTTTATTACAAAGTACGGGGCACTTAGCGACTCGCGGAGCGGGGCGGAGGGGAGGGGAATTAACTTCCAAGTTACCCCTACAATGGAAGTTTGTACATGTACAACAGAGAGAGAAATACAGTAAGACGAAATTGCAATGTAGTAATAAAGGAACTTTATCTCTGTCTAACACAAATACACGCTGTCACTTCGTTCCAGCAGGGCTTCGTTTGTTTTTCGCGCGACTTAGCGTCTATGTCTTGTTCGCACGGTATTGAAAGAAAATTGGCAGGTAGTATTAGTCGAGCGACAAAGCGTATCACAGTAAAGTTATGCTAGATGTAGATATTACACCAAGCTAGAATCCGTTAAAAGCACAATCATGCATGCATGACGAAGACACTACAGATGTAGTGAATAATAGTTTTCGATCGTATTTTGTCGGGTAAGCTCTTTTTAATATTTCCATCTCAACTTTTTCATCATGCTAAAACGAAATTTTCCGATAATATACGATGGATAATTATTCACTACATCTGTATTAAGTTGAACACTTTTGTAAAACCGACTAATTTCATTGAAAAAATAAGTAACATGTTACATGTTTTTGTCAAAGCAAAATAGAACTTACCTTAGGTGTAACAAATACAATCCTAAATTAATTTGGGGAACTTATTTTTTGCAGCCCTTGGACTACTGATACTAAAAGGATCATCCGTGTCAGTGAAAAGGGGCCCTCAGTTTTTTGAAATGGCACATTATATAGATTATAGACAGAGCGAATTAAGAGGGCGCCGAGCGTTAGCCGTTAACGCGCCTAAATATAACCATAGAGCGCGGGGAATGCGTATTGAGATCGGCGCGCGGCTGCCACAGTAAAAATTTATGGAGAATTAAAAGCACTTTTTCATATCGTTGGGTCATGTCATGGTCGTTCTATGTAAGTATTTAAGTGTATATTTATCTGTATAAGTACGTATATCGTCGTCTAGTACCCAGTACACAAGTTCAAGGTTCAACAAGGTTCATTTTGAACTAGATCGATTTGTGTGAGGTAGTCTGATATATATACATACATATATTTTGTTTTTATTTATTGCATATCAAGTCACACAAACATTACGGACCCATTTGTAGCTGTACAGTCGACGAAAGTAATCACTACATAGTAAAAAAATAAAGTCGCTTCCTGCTGTCTCTCCGTCTGTCCCTGTGCATGCTTAGATTGGTGCAGTTTTTTTTAATAGATAGAGTGATTCAAGAGGAAGGTTTATATGTATAATACATGCATAATTTATCAGCATTGCACTCGAGTGAAGCGGGGCGGGTCGCTAGTATAAATTCTCTCATCTCATTTCTTTCTACTGTATGTATCTTGCCAACTGCGCCCGCCGACCTCGTCCCCGGGCGGGCAAATAAATAATTTCATAACATGCTCCCGACGTAAAAACAAACAGACAGACCTACAGGCAACTCGGAGAGGTTATCAAACTTATCTAAGTTATCTAAGCTCGTCTAAGTTAGCGAATATTAAGTTTCAATGGGAGTTAATTCATGTGGATGTTTGCAAAGTGGTTGGCGGAGGAATTATGTTCAAAACTGTAAGTTTATATACGGTTACTGTACAGTTAACATCAAGAGTAGCTGATAATTTTACTTCTGGCTTATGTTAAATTACATACAAAAATTGACAGCTATTTTTGAAACTAATAGAAACACGTTATATTTATTGTGCTTAGACCAGTTTCGATTGTGCAAATATAACCATAATTTTGTTTTATATGGTTGTAAAATATAACTTGAATCTCTTTAAGTAGAGAGTGAACAGGCATCTTATAGTTAAACATACTCCATCTTAGGCTTTATTGTCATCAGGTGCGATCAAGTCAAATGCTTGGCTAACTGGAATTAAAAAAGCCTCATATGAGGAGTGAGCATTAGTTTTAACGTAAATTAAATAGGTAGTATGCATACCGCGGGCCGTGATAGCTAATCCTGCATAGCTGTTTAGATAATAATGAGGCTGCTGGAACAGTTTTGATATCCATACTAATATTATAAATGCGAAAGTGTGTCTGTCTGTCTGTCTGTTACCTCTTCACGATTAGACCAAAAGCACAATTGCTCTTACATTTGGATAGGCGCTTTTAATAATCCCTTTTATTAATTAAGGTGATTAGGTGGATATCTATCGTGTTGTACGAGGTTCCTTCCATACTCCCAAGTTCCACGCGGACGTAGTCGCGGGCAAAAGCTAGTATACTTATATTGAGCGAGCGAGCGAAGCGTTTCCGCTTCAGCGTGGTGTTTAATTATTTCGTATGTCCGGATGTTTGGATGTCCAGATGCTTTTGAGCTGTTCTCACCAAGATGTCGGATTTCTGAATCGATTCTCATGAAATTTTGTCAGTAGGTTTGTTAAGTATATTTATAGACTTTGGGCTTGTGCACAAGTCACGCAACAAAAAAAACCTCACCAAATATCACCACGGGGGAGGGGGTCAAAAAGTAGCCGAAAAAACTTCGCGTGATTTGTGCAGCTGATGTGCTTGATTGTGCTTTTTGAGATAATTCAGTTTTTCTAAAGTGGCGGAGAGTTTGAGATGTCAAAATGGTTATTAGAATAAGCCATAGCGCTGAAGAAGACTAGATATGTACAGATGAGGTCGTAGACAAGAAACACCTCATCTCGTGACTCTTTGCGACATATATTTCCTGTCTTTTTCCTATGAATGCCGTGCGAGAAAAACGGGTGCATTGAGATGATACAAAAAAAAGCAAACGCAATAATATTCAGGCTCGGGGCGTCTGTTGCAGCGTGGTAAATGGTGGCGTCTAAACCAGTGTTGCCAATAAGCAAAAATATATTTATGTTTAGCATAAAGTTTATGTTTCGGATACACCATATTTCGAAATTATCCCAATGCATTTTATATCGCATGACTAGCGAAGTCGCAGTCATAAGTGTTAATCTTGATATAAATATCATTAAAATGACGAATTTATCTCCATGTTATGAAAACATTTATAACGCCACGTTCGCCTGACAAACTCCAGTGCTTTTATAATATTCAGCCCAATACGCCGCGGTGAAAAATAACACCCATTTATTTGACTGACGTAGCGGCATTTTTATTTCAAATAAATTGACAGGTCGAGTTCCACTCCGTGTTCCACTTAACCAGTACAGTAGGCCGGAAAAAAATTACTCTGTAGGGAGAGCGCGACTTCCCATGACTTCGCTTTCGTGCGACCAGGAAGGCACTAAGCACCACGGTGCACGGCTCCGCCCTTCGATTATGTTCGGGTGATTCAGCGCGCTTTCACGCACGCACATCAACTTACCGAATCATTTTTTACACAAGTAACCAATAAAATATAATTCTCAGGCGAATTTTGCGAAGATCAAGAGAGAGAACTGTCGTATTTTATTAATCGACGTCAATAACGTAATAGCTACCTCGTCTGGTTTTATATACGCATGTTCCACGATTACTTGAAATCGGCGGAACTTTCTAGTTGGTGCAACTGTCGTTATAGGTAGGTACCTAACATAACTTTCGTAGACGTCGGTAATTTTTTATTATAATTTATTCTGGTACGTATGCGAGGTAATGAACGGAAAGAGATTGCAATATCACTGTTGCGCAACAAAGAGAGCAACAGCAATTTGTATTTAATAATCAATATTTTTATAATAATTTGTATTTTAAAATGTAATAGTAATAGAAATGATGTTTTTATAATGTATTGACTGGTAAAATATTTACATTTTATTAATAAATGAGTATGAGTATGAGTATGAGCATGCGCGTCTGCACATGTGTACTGCTCCTTTAGCACAACTGTGAAACGCGACTCTTTCTCGCGCAAGTACTATTTACCTATCTCTTTCTTTGCAGTACTGTGAGAGAGAGACGGGCGATGCTATGTCGCGCGACAAGAGTCGCGGAACCAAGTTGAGTGAGACGGGCAGGTCTGGTTGAACCGGCGAGCAAATAAGTTGACACTTTTTTGTCACCGTAGTCGTACCTAGGAAAGTTAAATACAACTCATACGTAAAATTACACCAATTATGCTTCATCGGTTCCAAAACCCGGGCCCTGAATAGAACATTTATGGCAAGAGGTCAGTTTTGGTCACAGCCGACTGTACATGCGGGTGTGAAATTTGAGCCGATAAAGGTTGGACGTGTTTGGCAGCGGTCGGGATCGACGATCACCCGCGGCGGGCGCAGTCACCACATAGAAACAGTACGAGCAGCTAGGATACTGACAGGGAACCCGGGGCAGGTGAAACTTAACGAAAGCTTGTAAAATTTAATTAGACATGTGAAGCAGCGATGCGTACTCGAGATAAATAAAATGGTCCGTCAAGCAGACAATCGGACGAAAAAAATAAAACGGCGAGATCTAAGCGTAATTAACGTATTAAGGCTCATTATAAAAGTAGCATCGAGCTCGTAAGGGCGTTGGCAGCTACGATACTATCGAACGATCACCGTTTAGTAATGTCAAATAAAAAAAACAGTTTATTAATGTCAAATTTAAAAATCATAATATATTTATTTACTGGCATAAATTGGCGTGTGATTTCTGGTATATCAGTAATTTGATCTCGTAGCTATCACAGGCCATAAAGCAATACTGTAAAATGTTGCATTTTAATATTGATTGTTTTATACATTTTCTCTATGATCAAACATGTTTCTTAACATATTATTGAAGTTACTACCTAGAGCAGGGCTATTGGGATTTATTAGTATATATTTGAAACCTATAGTTTGAATTTTTTAATGATAACTTTTGTTTCAAAAACAACTCGAAATTGACAAAATTCACGCAGAAAATAAGTTTTTTCAACTTATGTTCGACTGCACGCAATGAAAGCATAAATACCTTCGTTAATACCTAGAACTTGAGGAAAAGTATTGTTCTCTTCAAAAAGTTGGTTTAAATTATCAATATATTTGTCATAATATGAAAAAAATAAATTCTAAAAGGAATAAGGCCTCTTAAATTGTAATTAAATGAATGGGCTACGAACGCAATCTCTGTTCCCACCATATTCGATTCATAATGAAATAAAATAAAAAATAAAAAGGCATTTTATTTCTTGCAAGTACAAAAAAATTATATTAGACATGTTGGTTAGTGGTAATTTATAATAAAACTGTTAGTTAACTAAGCTATATCTTAAACTAGGAGTTAGTCTGCAAGAACCCCTGTACGGGTAAAGGCCTCCTCCAAGGATGACCATGTGTCTCGGTCCTGTGCCACTGCGTTCCAATGCGGTTCATTTCCATGTGCATTTTTGCATGAAAAATGTTAACTGATAAATTGGCATATACTTGGCAGACTATACATTATCAAGTTCTTAAAAAACTACATCCAATACACGACTGCCGAGAAAAGTGAAAAGTTAGCTTTTTCGAGTACCTACTGATGCAGTCGACTGCGATGTCAACTCACAAAAACGCAAATATCCGGATATCGTTGGTATCGGAATCGCATCAGCGCGTCATAAATGCCCCTATGCGACGCCACTAAAGTGCATCGAAATGCATTCGTATACTGTTCTACAGCAGTCGACTGCGATGTCACCTCACAAAAACGCAAATATCCGGATATCGTTGGTATCGGAATCGCATCAGCGCGTCATAAATGCCCCTATGCGACGCCACTAAAGTGCATCGAAATGCATTCGTATACTGTTCTACAGCAGTCGACTGCGATGTCACCTCACAAAAACGCAAATATCCGGATATCGTTGGTATCGGAATCGCATCAGCGTGTCATAAATGCGACGCCACGAAAGTGCATCAAATGCATTCGTGATGAAACGTGTTTTGGTAGATATTGGACGTGTGAGATAGCCCACTGAAAACACGTTTAACGTTCTCAACAATATAACCAACACCGGACGACATGAAGGCAATGAAAGTCGAAGAACCAGTCATTTGAGCTGCATTCCGGCTGCAAGAGTGCAGTTTGAATGAGTTCCAATGAGTGCAGTTACAGTATAGTCCTACCGTGTGCAACCTGGCTGCAGGCTAGCTACGGATGTAATGGATTTTTCTTGCAGTTGGTACAACTACAATGTAACCGTATATGTTCAGTGTTCGCGTGTTACCCTCCGTTACACTCGTAGAAAATGCACGCAGTTACCGAATAAGTTATTTAATTTTTATTTCGTTTTATTTCGCAGTACATATACCTCTACGGTATTGTTTACATGCATTTCATTATGAGATTTGATGAAACTAGATAATATAAAATGCCTGTCAGTTTTACAAGATACGACCGTTTCTTTAAAATCATATTTTTATTTTATAGTCATAGTCTCTAAGTGGCTAGTTCTAGAAACTTGTGTTGCCCTCGTAAAGCGTATAGCTGGAATACAGTACATATGTGTCGCCCCTCATTCATAAAGTTCCCTTGAGATGTCCACAGGAAAGACGTATAACGCTAAATCATACAAAAATGTATCTGAAGCAATTATTAAACTTAGGCCCTCATCTCCGAAGATCATGGTTAAAGAGGCACACAGTAAAAAAACGCGTGAGGATTATTTCCGTTGCAATAAGAGGAAAAAGTCATTCCATATCTTCGCGAACCCCAAGTGGCACTAGTTGGAGTTCAAGTCACGTAGCGGGGGTATTAGTTTAGTATTTTCGGCAATATCGCTGTATCGGCTCATTTGCTCGATATCCACTGATACGTCCATTTGTTTCACTTTCAGAGTATTGGGTGTGGGAAATAAATGAGGGTATTGAAGGGTCAATGATACTTATTTTTATTTGGTTCATCGCTGGCCTACTTTTAAGCTATATTATTTTTGTAAAAGTGTAATGTGGATACCGATGTAGCACCTGATTGACTCGGTTTCATCCCGTGAATCGTGCATAAGCGCTAAGTTTTTTTTTTTTATTAGGCTTTGGGTAAACGCCCTTCTATTTAGGGTCCTTGAAATGGACCAGAAAATTAACAGGACTAGGTATTCGACTTTAAGGACGTCCACAGAAGAGGAGCGCAGCAGAGATGAGTAAAATGAACCAATCATTTCTCAGATTGAAATGTTCTTTCGGACTTCACAAAGACGCTACCTGATTGATTTATTTTCTCCCCTCCGCTTCACGCGCGAGGAAAGGAAAACCGATGCCAATCAAGCATTTTTTAACCTATCTTAAAAAAAAAACCGGCCAAGTGTGAGTCTGACTCGCGCACCGAGGGTTCCGTACAAATTTTCACATCCCATCTTAATTGGCCTGGTTGAGTTAAGTTTGCACCTGAAATGCATGGCGCCGCATGCAAACTTAAACGCAACCGATTTCTCCAAATATGATGTTTGAAAAGGACTATATTTTTTTATGATTTTATTACAAATTATATAGTTTTCAGATTTTTATAAGTATTTGTAGTATGTGACGATATTACTTGCCAAATTTCATAGTTCTAGATCATCGGGAAGTACCCTATCATTTTGATTCTCTTGAGAGTGTCGAAATGTACATTTTTTGCGACATAAACGGCCGTATCTTTTTTTCACGTTAACGTAGAAGTTTGATTTTTTCACAGCTTCAAGGGACCTGAGTATATGGTGTTAATTTTAACTCGATAGCTCCACTCGTTCTCGAGATAAAGGGTCTTGACAGACAGACAGGTGGACGGACAACCAAGTTATCCTATAAGGGTTCCGTTTTTTCCGAGTGAGTTACGGAACCCTAACTATTTATTTAATCGTATGGCAATATGTTTCATGCAAGCAATCAAAGAATGACTTTCAAATTGTTAAGCCAGGCGGCTGCGTCAGGAGACACAGAATACAGGTCCTCAACAGATCCAGCGTATGAGTGAAGTGGGCATCGTTGGGTGATATGTTCAGTGGTCTGCTCTTCCTCACCGCACTCGCAGAGTGGAGACTCTTTCCATCCCCACTTATGTAGGAAAAAGTTGCAGCGGCCGTGTCCTGTTCTGAGTCTGTTCAGCCGACACCAGAGCTTGCGAGGGAGATCGGATCCCTTTGGCTTAGCCGTAGGGTCAGTCAGCTGGCTGGATTTGCCTTCTGTTGCAGCTGTCCACTCGGTCTTCCAGCTATCCCCGATGTTAAAACTATCCAGGTTCCTGGCTGTGGTATAGGGAGGTTTTCGGGATTTGAGTCGGTGCGGGGGTGGGTGGCAAAACTCGTAGTGGGCTGGCAAAGAGGAATTATCTGAGATCTTCTCGGCTTCTTTCTTTAAGGCATGGAGTCGTCGAAGGTGGGGTGGGGCGACATGACTTAACACTGGCAACCAATGGACGGGTGTGGATTTGACAGTGCCAGATATACAGCGCATGGTCTCGTTTAGTTTCACGTCCACTTTATTTGTATGAGCACTATTAAGCCAAACTGGTGCGCAGTATTCTGCCGTTGAGTAGACGAGAGCGATGCCTGACGTGCGAAGGCAGTCTGCTGAAGCACCCCAACTTGTGCCACAGAGTTTATGAAGAAGATTGTTCCTGGTTGCGATTTTTTGCGAGAGTTTAATAAGATGTTCCTTGTATGTTAAGGACCTATCCAGCGCAACTCCAAGGTACTTCGGGCAAGGGTTATATTTTAATTCTTCGCCGTTGAAGTGTACAACTGGTTTACAGCTAGCCATTTTATTATTGAGGTGGAAGCAGGAAGTTTCCGTTTTACTCGTGCTAGGTATAAGTCTCCACGATCTGAAGTAACCAGCAAGTGTCTTCAAGTCTGATGTTAGTGTTAGAGCTCCGGACTCGAAATCTCTACTTTGGGTAATAAGTGCTATGTCATCGGCGTAAATAAACTTGGTAGCTACTGTGTGTGGAAGATCGGATATGTACAGATTGAACAGGGTTGGCGCTAGCACAGAGCCTTGAGGGAGGCCGTTGTTCAGCTTGCGTTTTCTGCTCTTCCCGCTGCCCAAGCAAACCTCAAAGACCCTATCAGACAGCATGTTAGAGATTAGGTCTACTAGTTCTCTGCTTGGTATTGCCGTAAACATCTTATGAATAAGGCCATGCCTCCAGACAGTATCGTAGGCAGCCGTGAGGTCGATGAACACTGCGTTAGATTTTAGACCATTCTGAAAGCCAGCTTCAATATAGTTTGTGAGAGCGAGGACCTGATCAACACAGTTCCTGCCCTTGCGAAAGCCAGCTTGCTCGGGAGGAATTGCAGCTTCCACGAATGGTTCAATCCGTCCTAGGATGATACGTTCAAGCAATTTGTGCGTACAACTGAGGAGTGCGATAGGGCGGTAGCTTTCCGGAAGGTGTTCAGGTTTGCCCGGTTTAAGCACAGCGATAACTGTGGAACGCTTAAACTGTCTTGGCAGGTTATTATTTGCCAGGATGTCCGAAAAAAAGACTGCAAGCCAGCTGACTGCCACTGGTCCCATATGCTTGATGAATTCGTTGAATATGTTATCTGGACCAGCGGATTTGCTACTTTTGAGCTGCTTTATGGCTTTAATAACTTCATCTATGGTAAACGGTGCGGCCAACATATGATTCCTTGGAGCATTTTGTTTGAGCCTCGAGAGGTCTTTCTTGAGTCTTTTTGTGAAGTTCTTGTCACTTTTAGCTCTGGTAAGTTCCACCATTCTATTGGCTATGGCATCTGGTTTAACGCTGGTGTATTCCTTTCTAGCAATGTTTTTCCCAGTAAGGCTACATGCAATCAGAGAACGAGGGAACCCTAACTACAACTACGACAAAGATCTCTACTTGATGACGAAACACGGAACTGTGTTTTCGCTCTAACTTTGTCTCAGTATCCGAGTATGAGTACCTTAAACAACTTTTTCTAGATTGACATAACCGGATAAGGTAAGTTACGGCTGTAGTTTGCATTTACATGGCGAGCGCCAAAAGTATTCGATAAACCCGAACTTATATTAGTTTGCAACACAAATACTCGAGCTCCGCAAAAAGATAAGTCTAGTCATAGATACGGATGTTGTTCTTCCAACTGACTTTTGTGGCGTTACTAAGCACAAAGAGTCATCTTTGTGATAAAAATTATTCAAGAATAGGGAAAATATTTAAAAATACACCAAGTGTGAGTGGGACTCGCGCACGAAGGGTTCCGTACCATTATCTGTAAATTTGTTGTATGGGAGCCCCCCTTAAATATTTATTTTATTTTATTTTTAGTATGCGATAATGATAATGATTGTCAAAAATGTTATTCATGCATATGAATTTTTGTTTTGAACGAAACGTAACGGACTAATTTCACGTACTACGCGGTCAATTTAAACTATGCGCCTGTTATTTATGCCGTCACATTCAAAGGAAATGAAAATTTAGCGCGTCCTAATTGACGAAGTTGCGATAATCTAGGGATATCGCCACTTGTCAAGTAGGCACACGTCAAAAGTGACGGATGGCGATGAAAAGGAGAGATCTCCATTATATCTCTAAAATTGGTCGAATACCCCCCTGGTGACAGACGGACGGGACGAACGGACGAACGGACGGACGGACGACAACAAACGCACATACTTCCCAATCGGCTAGTCCGGACGGACGGACACACGGTCATGGCTGACCGTCTGTCCGTCTGTCCGTCCGTCCGCGGCTTAGCTCCGTGATCATTAGTACTTGAAAGCTGAAATTTGGTATGAGTATGTGTATGTATCACGCCGACAAAACGGTAAAGTAAAAACTAAAAACTAAAAAAAACTTTTTTTCGGGTACCTTCCGTACACCTAAAGTGGGGTGCTTTTTTTTTAGTTCCAACACTAATGTGTGGGGTGTCGTTGAATAGGTCTTGTAAAAATAATAGGGATCTCGAAACATTAATTGATAAAGTTAGCAGTTTCGTAAATATTCGCTCCAGAAATCTAAAAAATAGCGCTACTGGTTGAATAAACGTGTCTAATATTTTGCTTACCTCTACACTTCTAGGAATACCCCGTGAATAAATAGGCGGGGAGAGCCCATTAAATGTTTTACAAGTTCGGGAACTGCTCTATATTGTAATATCTGCGGCCAAATTGGATTTACATTGAAGGCACATGGGACCGCGGAAAAACTATTTAAAAACTTTTGTTGCGATGAAGGCTCTTAATACACTAGTCTCATTGAGTTGTGGCGTGACCGACGTTTTCGAAAATTTACGGTCATTTTAAATCCCTGACATTTTCGTTAACATTTTCGTGGCTAAAGTAGCCGATAACATGTGGGAAAACGCGTATAAGGCAAAAATCTTCTTTGCCGCTTGTGGGGTTTATGGTCGCGAACATTTTTTGGAATGGCTGAAATAAGTAGGTATATCATGTAATCATATCTCCACTTAAAAAAGTTCGTAAAAATTTAATAGACAAAAAATCTCTATTACGTAATCATGAGACCAGCTCATGAGAATTGGTTGAGATATGCGACCCTTAGGCGAGAACAGCCAGACATCTGACCATACTTATATCCGGAATTCGGAATCCACATGTTGTAAAAGATACCTGTATTGAGCTCTTGTATGTCTTGCACTAGTTTCAAAACGATAGACGAAGTAGCTAGGGTTGCTCTTAACTAACTAAACTAACAAATACAACCTTTTTGGAGTTTAAATGCTCTGTTTGCGTCCACAGACTTTCCCCACAGTAATAGTCCATAGCTTAAGGAAGAAGACACATAGCCGTGATACGACGTTAGAGCTGTGTATAATAATACGTCTTCGCCGAGTGAGTTAGCTTCCATACATAGACGAGTACGAGTAAATACTAAAATTTCTATTTGAATTCCTGACTGGGAGAATAAGGCGTGTAGTCTGTTCTCTGTTTGTGTAACGGAGATGCCACGACTTTCCGCGACCAGCGGCGTGGCGAGCGGTTGAACGAGAGATCCGAGCGCAGCGGCCATACGAGCAAGCGAGACAGACGTACGGCGCACCGCTGCCGCTGTCGCGCAAAGTCGTGGCATCTCCGTAAGTTATGCAGCGGTAGGTATAAGTGACGCGCTGTCTGTTTGCCCGTTAACTACCCTCATTAGTGAGGGCAGAGTAGTTCAGGAACAGAGTGATGGCACCCGCAATTAAATTAAGTACGCGTGCAAAATATGAATTCAATTGATATTATAAATGAATAAAAGTTTGTAAGTGCATGTCAATTCTCATTGGAACTTAATTCTAGTGACATATTACCGGACGAGAAAATCAACAGTAAAGAAAATTCGCTTTTAACTGAAACTTCAATATGTTTCCTGGTCCTGACCAGATTTACCTATCTACCTTCTTGAGGGTCTTGCTACGCCGCGTTTTCCGATACGTGGTCATTAGGTCATCCTTTCTGCCCCAACCCAAACTCAAAAAACGATTAGTTAGAATTAAAAACGTGTATAATCTCAACCTGTAACCTCTGTCGCTCGCTACCCTGTGATTAACGTTATTAACGGTCCGTCCGTATGTCTTGACTTGCCTTTGAGCGCCGGCTTCTGTAATAATCTGTTTCCGAGATTGGAATCCTACAATCAAATTGCAGTTTGTGATACCATCGGTCTTTTAAGGTTCTAAATCTTCTATATATTGTTTATTGCACAAAAGAAAAACTTGTCGTATAAAGGCGAACTTAATGCCATGAAGCATTCTCTACTAGTCAACCTACGTAGGTAAAGTACATAAATTGTGGGTAACTAACAAGCAATTTTTAATAAATAAATAGTTATTAGATAAATAAATACAAATAAAGCAGACAACTCTGCTACAAAAAAAATGGTGTTGATAGGCACAAACATCGGGGACGGGTGGACTACGGTTTAAAGCATTTTTTTAAATACATGTAGTTTTAGAAAAGTCATTTAGCTTTCCTGCTTACCCAACCTTAAAAAAAGTAATAAGTCTTGTTGTCCTTTTGCGGACGCCACGTAATTCCGTACCATCTTGATCCTACTATGTATCTGCTTATCGACTCATGCCTTCACAGTAAAAGTACCATAAATAGGACATTGCCTTCTAGTTCGTTAGTCTAAGGATTTTTCTCCTATTTCATGTGTTTCTGGAAATGTTTGAGTTTCATTTAGGTTTCGTTTCACGTCCAAAGAATACCAACAGAACTTTATTTCTAAGTCTATTATACCGTTATACTCGTAGGTGAGCACTTGATTTTTTTCATACGAATACAAAGCTATTTTCGACAAGAAAAAAATAACAAACAGACGATGTCCGTAACGAAAACTAGCTACTTATAACTTAATGTTTTAAACCAACTGTGGAAAAACCAATTTACTTGTATTTAATGTTACTTACTTTTTAGGGTTCCGTACCCAAAGGGTAAAAACGGGACCCTATTACTGAGACGTCCGTCCGTCCGTCCGTCCGTCCGTCCGTCTGTCACCAGCTCAAGAATGATAATAGCTAGACAGTTGAAATTTTCACAGATGATGTATTTCTGTTGCCGCTATACCAACAAATACTATTCATGATAAAACAATAATAATTAAGGGGGGCTCCCATACAAATAAGTTTCTGTCAAAAATGACATTTTAGTGGCAAGCTTTTATAGCCGACTGTACTTTTCTTTAGATATCCATCAAATGCTCACTGAGACAATTCTAAAGAGCCCAAGCTCGGTAGGATTGCTTTTTCTATTATAGAGTTCCTATGGCCACCTTCCGGCTCCATCATCAGATCAGCCCCATGGTACCATATTATTGTATTGTCATCAAAGTTAAGTAAGTGTGCAAAATTTTAGCTCAATCGGTTGACGATATCTGCTTCAAAATTGAGTTGCAAGATTTCACCCGAACATACATACTTTAAACATACCATGCAAGCTAAATAAAAGCTTGTAAAATAGGGCTTTTTACATGATATTTCGTTCAACGGACATTTTATCATGAACCGTTATAGGTAGACAGTTGAAATTTTCACAGAATCTATATTTTTGTTACCGCTATAACAACAAATAATAAAAATAATAAATAAGTAAAAATTAAAGGAGTACTCATACAAAGAACGTGTTTTTTGTTTAATATTGGTACGGAACCCTTCGTGCGCGAGCCCGGCTCGCACTTGGCCGGTTTTTAGGGTTCCGTACCCAAAGGGTAAAAACGGGACCCTATTACTGAGACTTCGCTGTCCGTCCGTCCGTCCGTCCGTCCGTCCGTCCGTCCGTCCGTCTGTCACCAGGCTGTATCTCAAGAACGGTGATAGCTAGACAGTTGAAATTTTCACAGATGATGTATTTCTATTGCCGCTATAACAACAAATACTAAAAATAAAATAAAATAAATATTTAAGGGGGGCTCCCATACAACAAACTTGTTATAGATTATATATATATATATATAGGTACGGAACCCTTCATGCGCGAGTCGGACTCGCACTTGCCCCATTTTTATAAAATACTAGCGACCCGCCCCAGCTTCGCACGGTTGCAATGCTGATAAATTATGGATGTATTATACATATAAACCTTTCTCTTTATCTATCTCTTAAAAATACCGCATCAAAATTCGTTGCGTAGTTTTAACCTTTTCCCCGCCACGATACGAGCAAAAAATTTTGCCGCACACGCCAACTATCCCAGACGTCAAATGCGAGATTGAACCTCATGCCATGCTAACGCAGTAGCTATTTGTCTGAAAAAACTGACTTGATATGGAGTAGTTGGCGTGTGGGGCTCGAAATGTGCGGACTTCGTATCGTATCTTCGTATCTTTCGTAAAAAACAGTGTGCTAGTGAAATACTTGTAAAATGTCCAATTGTAATGAGTTTTTCCTAGATAAATGATTTGTATTGTATTTGTTTTTATATTAAATCAATATACTGTTAACAGTAATTTAGTTGTGTATGTAGTAGTGATTTGCGTAGGGTCAAAGGGAATCGTGCCTCGCTCGGCATCTGGAAGGATTCCTTATCAATTTCCCCTTCTCTCCCGATGCCGGTCGCGAAGGGATTCTTAGGACTTTTCCTAGTTTACAACATCTATGCCTAGATTTATGATTATCGCTATAATACCTACCTACAACGTGCATGCAACATACTTTCTCATTTTTTTTTGTCAATGAATTTTAAACCACAGTGTTCTGCACTAAATTCTTAATTACAACAACTTTTTCCGAAAAGTTAGTAAGATATGCTCTAAGGTATCTATATGTAATTCTGATGTTTCTGTGAAGGTAAATTTATTATTGGTAACTGTCGGAAGATATATTTGAACTTTTACCATGATCAGAATAAGCAACTTTACCAACTCACCAAATTTGATTGAAATCTGAGGAAAAAAAGAAATCGACAAAATTGGCCCAATTTGGTCTGACCAGCGTGAAGGTGATCGGCCACAGGAATATCGTTGTTCGGTTACCACGCCATAATTACTACATGTATTTTAACCAATTTTGTTACATACCTAACAGACATCAAAAGAATATTTAGGGAGGATATTTTTTCATCACACTTTCTTGTAAACAAAGCTTTACATGATAGAAAAGCGGGCGGTAAGTCGTAAATTACGCCCTAGGGCGGTAAGTAATTTCTATCGTACTTTAAGGGATTACATGCTAGAAGCCCGGGCGGTAAATCGTATATTACGTCCTAGGGCGGTAAGTCGTATATTACGCCCTAGGGCGGTAAGTAATTTTGGTATTGACTACTGTTTATTACTTTTGTTTTATTTCCTCCAAAGTGTGATGAAAAACGTCGTACGTGACTCTGGTGGTAAAGGAATTCCAAACTCGTGTCATTAAAGCCCTCTCCTTCGGCTTCGGGCTTCTAATAGACACTCGTTTGTAATTCCTCGTTTACCACCCTTGTTACGTAATGTACTAAACCCGACCACAGAAGACGAAGTTTTTGTATAAACCATATACAAAAATATTACAAATTTTCATGCGTTTATTACACCCCACCCACGCCGCAGAACTGTCACAGCTAAATGTCGTTATCCCGGGCCCGCGGCGCAAGATTGGAAAACTTCGGCCCAGTAGTACCCCAGTAAACAAATGTAACTTTTATTCGGTTTTCAACGTTATTTAGTGTGTAACGCATTTATCTTATTGACTGTTTCGATTCAATTTACTGGCTCGTGAGGTTTTGGAAGTTTTAATTGTAAAAAAAATGCTGTTAGTATATTTTCTGCTGTTACTACCTAATAGACACTCGTTTGTAATTCCTCGGTTACCACCCTTGTTACGCAATGTACTATTTTAAACCCCCGACTAGTAGCCCGATACGGGAACAGTTCTGAACTTCAATAAAATACAAGTGCGTGATTTTTTGTAGTCAGTTAGAGTAGATTGAGTACTAATGGGTATGAACATTTTCTAACGGATTTTGAGTGTGCGTTAGGTATAAAAAAAGTTTTTGTAAGCGACCTCGGTAAATCTTAGAAAAAGAAAACAAGTGCATTTCTTCTGCACTAGGGCATCGCATTTTACAGTTTTAACATTTCGTATTGTTGTCTAACAGATTTGTCGAGAGATTATGTCAGCGCGATACGAAACGAATGAAAAAATTATAAATCCCTGAAAAGATTATACAAGTGACTTTTGGCAACGACAATGTGTTTAGAACTATGAAATGTAATGACAGTTTTAATTTATAACAGATTTATCAATAGCTTTATTTTATATAAACGATTGAATTTTTAAATCGTTCTCTAGGCCACAAAATTTTACGCAAAATTATCAAGTCGGCGTAGTGAACTCATTTTCATAAAAGTAATCTATAACATAGAATTCTAACCAATTCACCCACGGGAACCAGTTATATTACTTTATTAGTTATACGCCACATTTAAATTTGAGCGCGAACGCTTTGCATCAAGTTAAGACTGCGCCGAACGTTAGCGACTGACCCATAGAGCGCGAGGAATGTGTATTTATTTCGATCAGCGCGCGGCCGCCATTGTAAAAATTTATGGACAGTTATAATATTTTTTTGATAAATCTGGACCTTTAATACCAAGCAATAATTGAAATATCTGATGCGGACAAATTGTAATGTAAACATTCATCTTTCAGAAAGATAACCTTCATTAACAAAATGAATCGGTTCTTGGAAATATAAATTTGACTTTAAGGTTGTTTACAAATATTATCCCATCATCTAAATAAATAGGTTTGAGAAGTTAGTTCTATTCACATTGCACCAATACAATCTCAAATTATATTCGGGTAAGTAATTCCAAACGTCATGTCATTCATAATTTCAAACAAGAGCTTTATTGCCTTAGGTTAAGGCGAGTAGATACGTGAAATGGTGAATAATACATTTTAAGTCATAAGGCTTGTAATCTAGCCAATGTAAAATTTTGATAAAAATATGTTACTAGCATTTGCTCGCGGCTTCGCCTGCGTTAAAGCCTATGTATACACTATCCTAAGGGAACGATGTTTTATTTTGTCAGGATAATAAGTAGACTACTTGTTAAGTTAGGGTATAGACTATCTCTGTTTCAAATTGCATATTGAATTGCTGTTTTATCGTGCATAATAAACAAACATACACACATACTGTCTACTGAGGGAAATTTTACTCGCAGTACGGATACTGTTATCTAGTCAATCGAATCGATCAATATAGTTGTATCTTTTAAATCTATAAATAGTATTTTAGATTGCAAACTCCCGTGAGGCTCCATATGAAACGGGTTCCCTCACGTCATTTAAGTCGAAAAAAAAATTAAAAAAGGAAATAAAAGAAGTAAGAAACAAACAAAAAGAAAAACGATTGTATAGTCACTAATAAAGCATCGAGTGCTATGTACTTTTACAAGTTTCACGAAATGTATGTCTTGATTTGGTAACGATAAAAAAACTGGAGGAGATAAATAGTACATAACTGCAGAGGCCGGGAAAAGTCAGTTCGTGTTTGAGTATGATTTTGGAGGAAGTCCGAGTCCTTCAATTAATACGAATCCACGAACTGACATTTCCGTCGAGGCCTGTACGTTCAATATTTTTATTATATAATATAAATGGGTGATGATATTAAGTAATCAGCAATATGATTTTTTTTTGTTGAAACTGATTATTTTACTTGTCGATTTTTAAAATGCCTTTAAACAAGTTATACGGTCGGTTGATCTCCCTTCGTCACTCGCACAACAAGTACGTATGGCGCAACCCAATGAGTTTTATTGTAAATTAATTAAAATATCAGTTATGGTTTTTTGCTTAAATTAATACATCGAAATGGTAATTTTACCATTTCACATAAAAAAGGCCATAAGATAGGTTTTTATTGACTTGTACAGTAAGAAAATCTTAAATATTTTGTATTATATTATATTTGTAGTATTAAATGACAAAATAAGTTTATATATTTGAAAAGAATGATATACACTCATATTCATATACACTCCAGTTAAAATTGGAAAAATTACAGATAACGTTAGGTCCAAGGCATTTTCGTAATCTTTCAATTGTTTATGGGCTCTGGCAAAAATTGTATGCCGGGTTGTGATCTGACACAACAATTTAATTTTTTAAATTATTTTTCATTTCCTCGCAGTCGCAGTCGCAGTCGCAGTGAAAAGCGATGTTAACACATGGCTAAAAGCCATTATGACACGTAGGTTATATTTGTCCTCGCTTACTTTGTTCGCACGTCCAAATAATCACTTCGTGTGACCATGGCTAATTTTAGCCCCTTATCAAACAATCTACTATTTTAATAATTTTCACCAATACCATTTTTGGGGAGTGAAAATCTGAATGCAAAATCAATGTGTTTCTTAAGGCGAGTATGGCTTTCTTAAGGCGATTTGGGTGGAGACTAACGTTATTCTCCCCACTGACCGCGCGCCCCTGGAACGATACTTCGATGGTAAAACTCATACTGCTTCATGCGTTCTTGTTGTGCGTGACTGAAGTGCCTATTTGCATTACGGAATTCCGGTATTTCGAAAAACCGAAATTCCGGATGATTTCTCCGATATTACAATTCCGAAATTGAGCAAGCTCAATATTGTCTAATATTCCGGAATTTAAACGACTCTATTTGATGTAGTTTCTAGACAGTAATAAGAGATATTTTAGGGATGGTAAGTTTGTTTAAGCATAAATAGCTTAATTTGTATTCACTTGTATCTTCAAAACTCTAAGAACGATTCAATTTCTACTCTACAGCTACACCCACTTGAAGTACCTTTGCATTGGTCCAATGGTTGAAAGGTGGAAAATGCCATTTGGCATTAAATTCAACATTTGTACTTAACTTTTGTTTTATACAATAAAGTTAAATAAAGACAAAAAGCCTTGTTAAATTTCTTGACCTCAGAAACGTCTAATCAGTATATCGATTTCCGCCTTTAATAGTAAAAAAAATGTTAAAACTCGTTTTTTGTTTACTTTGGTATGGTAAGTCAATTCCGGAACCAGCTCTGGAATTCCGGAATTGAGTGCCAATATCAGTTAATTTCAAAATTGGAAAACCTTTCCCATATTGCAAGCCCTACGAGTGACGAATGGAGATCAACCGACCGTATAACTTAATTAAAAAGCTTTAATAAAAATCGGTAAGTAAAACAGTTTCAACAAAACATGTATATTGCTGATTAATAAATATCCTTACCTATTTATACTATAAAAAAATCATAAAAATTGAATATCTGTATGTTGAACGTACAGCTTTTTGAAAGTCACAGTATCGAAACATACTTTTCTCCGACTTGCTTGGAATTTTTCCCATTAATGTAGTAAAAATAGACCGCGCAATCCTTCGATATCGTATTAATACGTTAATGAAATAAAATAACATTTTTGGCCGTGGCCGGGAAATAATACCACACGATTGAGTAATTAGAGTAAGTTAATAAGTATACCAAACGTAGGCAAATAAAAAAAAACAGAAATGATTCCGTCCAAATCAATATAAGTTCTTTTGGACTTGTGATCTTCTCCGAATGATAAATAGGGTATGGTTTCTAAAAAAAAATCGTGCGTTTAGAAGTTGCTGATTTAACCATTCAAAATGTAGATGGTGATTATTTTCAAGCATATTTGGAGAAAAGCACTATACAGGTCTCGGTGGAAATGACAGTTCGTGGATTCGTATTAATTTAAGGAGGACTTCCTTCAAAATCATACTCAAATAGGAACTGACTTTTCCCGGCCTCTGCAGTTATGTACCTACTATTTATCTCCTCCAATTGTTTTTTAAATCAGGTAATACTGTTACCAAATCAAGACATAAATTTCATAGCACTTTCGATGTTTATTGGTGGCTTATTATAACAACTTTTATCTTTAATCTTTTTCTTTCTTAATTCTTTTATTTTTTATTTCTGTTTTGTGATAGCATTCTGCGAGTAAAATTTCCCATTAATTATGAAAGCGACCGTATGTGTGTATGTTTGTTTCTTCTTCACGATAAAACAGCTGAACGGATATGTATACAATTTGAAACAGAGATAGTCTATACCCTAACTTAACAAATAGGCTACTTACTGTAATGTAGGTAGAACTAAAACTAGATTTATGTATCCACCGGCCATATAAATAATAAACCAGTCTTGCATGGATCGCCTTGTGTTTTACTCAATACACCTCAACTGGCGACAAGTTTGTGAATTTTAGTCGAAATTAGTGATCATGCCTTTCGGGAAATTACACGAATTTGATCTACACGGTCGAGGTAATTGGGCCGCGTACGTACGTCTCGTAGATCAATTTATTTTGCTCAACGACATCAAACAAGAATTGCGCGTGGCTACTTTGGTGACTCATGTCGGCGCCGCGACCTACGAGTTGATGTGCGATCTTTGTGCGCCCGATCATCCCGAGAAGAAGGACTTTAAGGAGCTAGTGGACCTTGTTAGAAATCACTTGGACCCGAAAAGGTCAGAAATAGCTGAAAGGCATATTTTTCGACAGCGGCGACAGGCAGCGGGTGAAACGATTGGGATTTTTCTTCAAAATTTGAAACATCTCGCAACGTACTGTAATTTTGGTTCGAGTTTGGAAGAAAATATCCGCGATCAATTCGTTTCGGGCCTCAGAAGCGAGGAGATGCGCTCGCGCTTGTTTGCGGAACCCACATTGGATTACAAAAAGGCGGTGGAGCTGGCGCTCGCACTGGAAGCCGCCGAGCGGCACGCCGAGACGGCGGCGGCCGGCAGCGGCGGCGGCGGGACGCCGGCGGCAGGACTCGGGCAGGGCGCGGCCGCCCTGCATCACGTGGGTGCGCGTGCGCCCGCCCACGACAAGCGGCGGCCCGCTTGCTGGCGCTGCGGCCGGGATGGCCATGCGCCTAACAAGTGTCGGTACAAGAGTTACACGTGTAACCAGTGCAGAGACAAAGGTCATTTGTCTAGTGTGTGCAAGAAAAGTGGCAAGAGTGATAGTGTCGGTCGGTCTAAGTATCAGAATTACATGGAAGGTGATGACTCTGATAGTGACGCGAGTGATGGTATGTACAATATTCTATCAGTAAAAAGTAATATAAAAGACGGACCTTATTACTGTGAGCTTAAAGTTGCAAATTGTAATGTGTTATTTGAAATCGATACGGGTAGCAGAATATCGGCGGTGTCTAAGGAGTTCTATGAAAAACATTTCTCTTATTTGTGCCTACAAAAAGATAACATTAAATTGCAATCATACACGGGTGAAGCGATAGTCCCACTCGGCCGCATAAGCGTGCGCGTGACGAGCGGGAACGAGTCAACCGATTTACCGTTATTTGTTATCAGTAATGGAGGGCCTCCGTTGTTGGGTCGTCTCTGGTTGCGTAAATTAAATCTCGAATCGATTAAGTTGAATAAAATTGCTGACAATGACCCCATGGTGCTCCAATTGAAAAATGAGTTTCCAGAAGTTTTTGATGATAAACTTGGTACTTTCAAAACAAAAATTAAATTACATCTAAAAGACAGTTCTCCGATTTTCTGCAAAGCCCGACCGCTACCTTTGGCGCTGCGTATGCCAGTCGAACGTGAGCTCGAAAGATTACAATCTGAAAATGTTATTTACAAGGTGGAATCGTCGGAGTACGGGACACCCATTGTACCTGTAGTGAAACGAGATGGCTCGATTCGCATATGCGGCGACTACAAGGTCACGGTCAATAAATATTTAAAAGAATTCCACTATCCGTTACCCCGTATCGAACAATTATTTGCTGCTCTAAGTGGCGGGGAGCAATTTACAAAATTAGACTTGAAAAATGCGTATTTGCAATTGGTCCTCGATGAAGGGTCACAGCCCCTAACCGCGATCACAACACACGTCGGCACGTTTGTATACCGTCGGGCTCCATTTGGCATTAAATGCTTACCAGAAATTTTCCAAAAACTTATTGAGGAAACACTCAGCGGATTAGAGGGCGTAGTGGCCTTCATTGATGACATATGTGTAACTGGTAGAAATAAAGTTCATCACATGCAAAATTTAAATGCCGTGTTAAGCCGACTGAGAGATGCTGGCTTACGAATAAAATTCGAAAAATGCGAGTTCTTTAAAGACGAAGTTTGTTATCTTGGATATCGAATAAATAAATTTGGTCTGCATACGGATAAGGGTAAGATTGCCGCAATTAATAATTTACCTGTGCCAGAAAACGTTTCTCAGCTTAGGGCAGTTTTGGGACTAGTAAACTATTATTCGCGCTTTATACCCAATATAAGCACTATGCTTCAACCTCTGTACGCGTTGCTCGCGAAGGGCACCCGTTGGCAGTGGACCCCTTCTTGTGCAGAGTCATTCACGAAGGTAAAAGAAGAGTTATTAAATAGCCCAGCGTTGGCGCATTACGAGCCATCGCTTCCTCTTGTGCTTTGTGTAGATAGCAGTGCGTACGGGCTCGGGGCCATACTGGCGCAGCGTTACCCAGATGGCACTGAACGCTTAGTGTGCTGTGCGTCGCGCGTTTTAAGCGAAACTGAACGGCGCTACAGCCAGATTGACAAAGAAGCACTGGCTATCGTCTACGGGGTCAACAAGCACCATCAATACCTCTTCGGTCGTAAGTTTACACTTCGCAGTCACCATAAAGCACTGACATATATATTCGGTCCAAAGCATGGACTTCCTCAAACAGCGGCTAGCCGCTTGCAGAGGTACGCTGTGCGACTGGCGGCCTACGATTTTGATATAGAATTCGTGTCGACAGATAAAAATGGTAATGCAGATTGCCTCTCTCGGTTGCCGCTTCCAGGGGTGGCGGCGAGAAACGACGAGGACGATGCGGCTTATCTTCACTTCGTAGAAGAAACTTTCCCTCTGAGTCATAGGGACGTCGCGAGGGAGACGAAAAAAGACATTACTTTATGTAAAATATATGGTTACATCATGAGCGGGTGGCCTTCAGGGACGGAGATCGAAAATGAGAAACCGTACTTTTCACGCAAGGACACGCTGCACATCGATCACGAATGCATAGTATGGGGGTACCGTGTGGTAGTCCCTGGCGGGCTGCGGGCGCAGATAGTGGAGGAGGTGCATGCGGGTCACGTGGGCATGGTGCGCATGAAGCAGATCGCGCGCGCTTACGTGTGGTGGCCCGGCCTCGACGCCGACCTGGAGCAGCGCGCGCGCTCGTGCGCCGCTTGCCGCGCCCAGCTCGACGCGCCGCCGCGCGCGACGCCCACGCCCTACGCCTGGCCTGCGGAACCGTGGCAGAGATTATATGCCGACTTTCTGCATCATAATGGTCGTACGTATCTTCTCGCCATAGACGCGCACTCAAAGTGGATCGAAATATTTTCGATGACGAGCGGCACGTCGGCTGCGCTCGTATCGACCAGGCTGCGGGAATGCTTCGCGAGGTTCGGCTTACCAGTGCAACTTGTAACTGACGGTGGACCTCCCTTCACATCTCACGAGTTCGAGATTTTCCTACAGAAAAATGGCGTGTTACACATTATCACGGCACCTTATCATCCATCGAGTAACGGAGCCGCAGAAAACGCGGTCAAGACCGTAAAAAAGGTATTGAAAAAGGCCTCGGCCGAGGGCGAGGATGTCGAAGTTGCCCTCTTAAAATTTTTACTGCAGTATCGGAACAGCCCTCACTGCACCACACAGCGCGAACCCGCCGTGGCCATGTTAGGGCGGCGGCTGCGCACGCGGCTAGACCTGCTGCGCGCCGGCAGTGCCGCGCCCGCCTCCGCCGTGCAGGCGGCGCAGAGCGCGCAACAGCGCAGCGCCGGCGGCGCGCAGCGCGAGTTGCAGCATGGGGACCACGTGTTAGTAAGAAATTACTCCAAGCTTGGCCCTAAATGGACAGAAGGTACCGTGACCGAGCGCACCGGTGCAGTTACTTACAATGTGAAGGTCGACGGGCAAGACGCGAGCAGACACGTCGACCAACTTATAAAAAAAAAGATGGTCCGTTATTCACTGCCCAGTGATAGCTTTATATCTAACCCAGAGCTCGCACCAAAGAAACCGGATGGAAGCGCATCCAGGGCGGAATCTCCGGAGTTTCGCGATGCTGAAACATCATTAAAAGAGGACGAAGCTGCGCCGGCCTCGCCGGGCACCGCCGGCCCGAGCCCGGGAGCGCGCGAGCCCTCCGCGAGCCCGCCGGCCCGCGACCCTACCGAAAGCCCGATGCAGAAGAAGGCCTTACGTCCCCGGGTAAAACGAAACTACAAAGTTTAAGTAAGCATATTTTATTAGTAGGTAAGTATCGCTCAAGTAAAATAGGTATACGGAGCACAGTAATCGTTTAGGCATACTTATTCTTCTTTTACTTATCGCCTCTGTCCGTATGCTGACGTCAGTAACTTAAAGTACCAAAAATGTATCAAAACACATCAATAAGCCAGTATCTCTTATAGGCGCCGTTATTCTACAATTTGTTACGTTCATACGTAGATATGTCTGTCAATGACAAAATATGTGTTGTACCATGAATTAGGTACCTGTTTACTTTTAAGCATTACAGTGGAATATATTTGATTAAGATTTTCACGTAGTTTGTAGTTATAAATAAGTAGTTTAAGTTAGTGTTGTCATTCGTCAGCTGTTACCTTTTGTTAAGAACAGCTGCTATAACAATGTTTGACTTTGCACTGTAATACTGGGCGTAAAGGTCTAAATTGAAAGTGACTCAAAGTTATAGTTATTTTTATCAACATGTTTTCCTTATATATTTTTTCTCTCTTTCTCATTCCTCTCTCTGGGGGGAAGAATGTAATGTAGGTAGAACTAAAACTAGATTTATGTATCCACCGGCCATATAAATAATAAACCAGTCTTGCATGGATCGCCTTGTGTTTTACTCAATACACCTCACTTACTATCCTGAAAAAATAAAACATCGTTCCCGTAGGATAGTGTATACATAGGTTTTAACGCAGGCGAAGCCGCGAGCAAATGCTAGTAACATATTTTTATCAAAATTTTACATTGGCTAGATTACAAGCCTTAGGACTTAAAATGTATTATTCACCATTTCACGTATCTACTCGCCTTAACCTAAGGCAATAAAGCTCTTGTTTGAAATTATGAATGACATGACGTTTGAAATTACTTACCCGAATATAATTCGAGATTGTATTGGTGCAATGTGAATAGAACTAACTTTTCAAACCTATTTATTTAGATGATGGGATAATATTTGTAAACAACCTTAAAGTCAAATTTATATTTCCAAGAACCGATTCATTTTGTTAATGAAGGTTATCTTTCTGAAAGATGAATGTTTACATTACAATTTGTCCGCGTCAGATATTTCAATTATTGCTTGGTATTAAAGGTCCAGATTTATCAAAAAAATATTTTAATTGTCCATACATTTTTACAATGGCGGCCGCGCGCTGATCTAAATAAATACGCATTCCTCGTGCTCTATGGGTCAGTCGCTAACGTTCGGCGCAGTCTTAACTTGATGCAAAGCGTTCGCGCTCAAATTTAACTGTCGCGTACAACTGATAAAGTAATATAGCTTGTTCCCGTGGGTGAATTGGTTAGAATTCTATGTTATAGATTACTTTTATGAAAATGAGGTCACTACGCCGACTTGACAATTTTGCGTAAAATTTTGTGGCCTAGAGAACGATTTAAAAATTCAATCGTTTATATAAAATAAAGCTATTGATAAATATGTTATACATTAAAACTGTCATTACATTTCATAGTTCTAAACACATTTTCGTTGCCAAAAGTCACTTGTATAATCTTTTCAGGGATTTATAATTTTTTCATTCGTTTCGTATCGCGCTGACATAATCTCTCGACAAATCTGTTAGACAACAATACGAAATGTTAAAACTGTAAAATGCGATGCCCTAGTGCAGAAGAAATGCACTTGAATTTTTTTTTCTAAGATTTACAGAGGTCGCTTAGAAAAACTTTTTTTATACCTAACGCATACTCAAAATCCGTTAGAAAATGTTCATACCCATTAGTACTCAATATAAATTTGCTGATAAAAGAAAAAAAACGTACAATGCGAATTATTTTAGTTTAAGGTGTAATTATACCCTTCCCGTATCGGGCTATAGGTGTGTCTGTCGCATGGTACACTGAAAAAACGGTGAGGGTTGATTTTACGAAAGTTTTACTAAACCTTACTAAAGTTTTAGGTTGATTTGGGACCTACACACGAAAATTGTTGATTTTACTAAACATACTTTGGTTGACTATTTACGAAACCAGTTTAGTAAATTTACGAGCCTATATTTACTAAACTTTGTTTAGTAGCTTATTTACTAAACCAGTTTAGTAAATGATAATGACTATTCTACGAAATTAAATTAGTAATTACTACTGAACTTGTTTCGTGCGATTTATTAGACTACTTTTGTAATTTTTACAAGTGTACTTTTGTGCTTTTAACTAAACGACTTTCGTAGAATTTACTGAAGTACATATCGTAATATCAATCTTTTGTTTAGTAATTTATACTAAACGGCTTTTGTTAATTTTACTATTGTTCTTTCACATAATTAACTAAAGTATGTATCGTAATATCAATCTTTCATTTAGTATTTTATACAAAACGGCTTTTGTTAATCTTACTATAGTACTTTCATAGAATTCAATAAAGTATATATCGTAATATCAATCTTGTGTTTCGTATTTTATACGAAACGGCTTTTGTTAACTTTACTATTGTACTTTCGTTGAATTCACTAAAGTACATATCGTAATATCAATCTTGTTTCGTATTTTATACTAAACGGCTTTAGTAAATTTTACTATTGTACTTTCGTAGAATCTACTAAACAGGGTATCGTAATATCAATCTTTTGTTTAGTATTTTATACTAAACGGCTTTAGTAAATTTTACTATTTTACTTTCGTAGAATCTACTAAACAAGGTATCGTAATACCAATCTTTTGTTTAGTATTTTATACTAAACGGCTTTAGTAAATTTTACTATTGTTCTTTCGTAGAATCTACTAAACAAGGTATCGTAATACCAATCTTTTGTTTAGTATTTTATACTAAACGGCTTTAGTAAATTTTACTATTGCACTTTCGTAGAATCTACTAAACAAGGTATCGTAATACCAATCTTTTGTTTAGTATTATATACTAAACGGCTTTTGTTGATTTTACTATTGTACTTTCGTAGTATTTACTAAAGTACATATTGTAATATCAATCTTTTGTTTCGTATTTTATACTAAACGGCTTTTGTTAATTTAAGTAACTTACTTTCGTAGAATTTACTAAAGTACATATCGTAATATCAATCTATTGTTTCGTATTTTATACTAAACTGCTTTTGTTAATTTCAGTAATTTAGTTTCGTAAAATTTTACAAATGACATATCGTAATATCAAACTATTGTTTCGTATTATGTACCAATCTTAATTTTGTAATTAAATACATTACAAATAGTTCTTACTAAATTGAATTGGTATAACATACGAAACAAAAAGTGTGATGGCAATAAGTAGGTATGTCGTTTGGTAAATTGTAGGAAAGTAAATTACCAAAATGAACAAAAGCCGTTTAGCTCATATACGGTGAAACAATAATTTGATATGACAATAAGTAGAATATTTGTTATTTAGTTTTGAAACTCTATTGCAATCTTTTTAGGACCACACTCGACGTTTCAAGACTAAAATATTATGTGGCAGAATATACAAACAAAGCAACATGAATACACTTCGGATCATAAAGTAATAAATTACTAAAACTAACAAAAACCGTTCAGTTGGTAAATAACATAATACGCTGAAACAAAAGTTTGATATATGACAATATGGGCTATATATTCTACATTAAAAATCATTCTTTTTTCGTGTAAGATTTTACTGACCTAAAAGAAGTTACAAAATAATAACAAAAACCGCTTAGAATCTAATAACTGAAACAAGGTGGGAATAAATTAACTTTAGCTAAAGTTAGTTCGATCCCGAATAAAATTTTGGGGGTGGGTGAGAAATAATATGAGATTTAAAAACTATATAGATTTTATTATGAGAACTTAAAAAAAATTGATACATCATCTGGTTAAATTAGTACATTACATACCTAGGGCGGTGAATAAGTGAATGTCTACTTTACTAATTGCCGCCCATGGTTTACTTAAAGTTTTACGTCACCCCAGGCCGTAAGTGGGATTTTCTGCCCGCTAGGCAGAGATGTCACCTTCGATTCGGGATACAAACACCTTTGATCTAGGACATTCACGAATCCACCGCCCTAGGTATGTGTAATGTACTATTACGTCTTGCCTTTTCGCCAGAAAGTGAGATTTTCACCCCGCGTAGCGAACACAGAAAATCGTAATCAGAAAACGTTATAGACATAGACGTTTTATAGCTAGGGCGGCGAATTCGTGAATGTGCCAGATGGCAGGTGTTTGTGTTCATAAATATGCAAACTGGGGCTATACGAATTACCGCCCGCGGCTCGTCTAGTTTTACGTCTTGCGTGGGCCGGGAAGAAAGATTTTCTCCCCAAAGCGAAGCGGGTAGAAAATCCCATTTACAGCCGTAGGATGACGTAAAGAATATTACATAATGTGGTATGAAGTGATTACATATTTTTCTAGGGGCTAGATTATTCTAGATTAAATTATGCATTTATTGTCAGTATGAGTATTCATTGTTACAAAACGTACAGGTGCCGGCAAACATCTTGATTTACGTACAAATCGACTACTGCACACTCAAGATGTTTGCGAGCAACTATACATGGAGCATCTTATTTCTTCCTTCCAAATAACTTTTCACTACACCCTAGATATAAATAGTTTTTGAGAAATACGCGTTCGAAGATTTTGTCCTTCTAGCAGGGCCCTTTGGTATTTAGTGACTTACACGACCCCAGGTAATTTTAAAAAACAGCCGGTTATTTCTACTTACTGAAACAATTATTACCAACATGCTAATGACAAGTTTTCAAGAAAAAAAAAACAAAAATAATATTATTGTATTGTATTATCACTAAACCTGTCACTAGCAAGTTGGTAATAATTGATTCAGTAAGTAGAAAAAACCGGCTGTTTTTTAAAATTACCTGGGGTCGTGTAAGTCACTAAATACCAAAGGGCCCTGCTAGAAGGACAAAATCTTCGAACGCGTATTTCTCAAAAACTATTTATATCTAGGGTGTAGTGAAAAGTTATTTGGAAGGTAGAAATAAGATGCTCTATGAATAGTAATTCATTAAGTCTGTAAACTTACAATTAACAAAGGGCCCCGCTGGCACAGAATCATTTTTTTTTTCATTAATTTGCAAGTTAGAAATTTTAAAGTACATAAATCGACAGGTAGAAATATATACCAACTCGATTTTTTAGGACCTAAACCATAATTACATGGGGTCCCGCTGCATATACGTATATGACGTATGCTTTAAAATCATACAGGTGTTGAATGCCGAATATGCGCTAGTGTTTGGACATTTATACAAAAATATTTTTATATTATTGACTGTAAGTGATAAGAAAATTTCGTCTGTGTCTTGTTTTATGGTAGATCTAAACTAAATCTTACAAAGTAACGACAGTCGACATTTATCTATTTCAACAACTTTCGAAAATATGGCAAATTAGCTACCTACTTCTAATTTCTAAATGAATTAAGTCTGAACTGACAGTATACCGCCACACCATAAAAACTTTCACTTTTTTATAATAAGTAATAAATGTTACAGTTTTCTGGAATCAGCCTATTTTTAGAGACAATAACTATTTTAGACAAAATCATTTATCGATCATAAATTGAGACATACTTATTGACAGACATAAAGTGGCCAACAAAACACTTTGCAAACTACGGGGTTACTCGTTCCCACAATGTATAGAATTAAGAAGAGGAATAATATTTAGTCCATTCTTTAGAGACATAGGCTAAGTTGCATACCGTTACGTGCAAAATGAACGCATCCTGCGACTCCACGATGCTGGGTTTGAAAAATTTATTTTTCTTGTCATTGTCCCTTACTGTCACTTTAACAGTTGGTGGCATTTTGTGAGACATTAATTTAAAAAATACATAATCTCTGGCATCTGAAACAAATAATAAAATAAAATTAAGCTAAAGAAAAAGTATTATACACACAAACACTTTGTATCAATAATTTAATAATAATGGTATAGCTACCTTCCGATAGATTTTTGTCAAGTGTATTTAATTCATTTGATTTAAGATTTTTGAAATGTGGTAGAGCCTTGTCCATAAATTGAGGCCACTTCTTTAGCAAGTTTAGCTCACGGTAGGACATTGAAATCACTTTCAATCTGAAAAAAAAAAGTATTGATTAGGCATGTAGTTGTAATTTCTTGCCTATATTATAAAAAAAAAAACATACCAGTTTGTAGCCTAGACTCATGGTTAAGCTGGGCCATTCAGATAATGTCATGTACTGTGTTTTCAGTACAAGTGAAGGATTTCAATCGATAGTGCCTTGTTAATTCCCACTTTTCTAAAATTTCAGCAAACGGCTCCTTATTAAATTTAAGCCACAACTGGTGCCCTTCAACTTCTAGTGGTAGCGGTATTGATTATCTGGCATCCAGATTCTGGAAATATAAATTATATCTCAAAACTTACCCCCAAGTGACCCAAATGCTTAAAATGTATTATTTATTTATTTATTTCAATTAGTTACTGCTGCGCACGGTCGTATTATACATAATTATAAACCTTCCTCTTGGATCACTATCTATCAATAAAAACCGCATCAAAATCCGTTGCATAGTTTTAATGATCTAAGCATACAAAGGGACAAACAGACAGAAGAAATAGTGATAATTAATCATACATAAAGTATCTATGCTTATTTTGCTTACCTGGAGTATCATTTTTGTCCACTGCATTTTGAATGCCAGTTTTATGACCGGTTTTTTTCAATTTTAGTTCTTTTATCGACTAACTTCCCTCGAGCCGGAATGTATGATTTTTTGAATATTTCCGGCTAGGAACATAGCGTCTCCTAAAATTAAAAATACAAACGTGTTACAATAATAGGCTAGTCGACTCGATGTTAAATTGTATTAAACTTATATTCAATTCGTATAATAGATAGTATAGGAAACCTACATATAGGTACACGATGATTTTTAATCGGTGATCAGAAGTAGGCAAATATTAATATCTAGCTAAAGTTAAACTTAATAGGCGAGGCCTCATGCAATTACCTCACTGTTTAAAAATAATTAAAACATAGTTGAAACATAATCAAAACGAATAACCACTACATACATGATCATCCTACATAAATTTTTGATGTACGATACCTACGTCAAGTGTCATCGCTTTGGCGGGAAATTTTCTACAAAATATTAATATATAGCTAAAATTAAATTTAATAGGCGAGGCCTCACGCAATTACCGCACTGTTTAAAAATAATTAAAACATAATTGAAACTAATAACCACTACATACATGGTCATCCTACATAAATTTTTGATGTACGATACCTACGTCAAGTGTCATCGCTTTGGCGGGAAATTTTCTACGAATTTATTTATGTAATGACAACGATAATGACAGGTTATTACTCATAAATTGTCATTACCATTAAATTATTAAAAAGGTTTTAAGCTCACACATACAGATTAGTAAGGTGACTAGGAATTTAATAAAAATTGGTTTCAAAATAAAAATTATCAGAAAAATAAAAGTTTGTTTTTATGTTAATTACCACTTCAACGTGACCGCCACCATTTACTGAGTTAGAAAAGTTGGTACCTGATCACCGAATAAAAATCATCGTGTATATTAATCAGTTCATAAAGTAGAAGATGGTTGAAAAAAATTAATTTGAAAATATGCCAACTTTTTCATATATTTCAATCTAATTTTCTTTAACTATTATATATAATGATGTTATCACCAGGGGTCGGACTATCTTTCGCACGGTATGACTAATGGAGAGCTATGGAGCCGATATTAACATTAAAATAATATTCATACTCATACTCATACTCAGAAGTGTATTTCATTCGCAATTTTAATTTTATAGTCAAGGACAAAGTCAGAAGAATATACAGACCTGATTTGTGTAGGCATTGTTTTTTTCGCCACCATAAAATACGTAAATATTTGCAAGTTTATCCATGTTTTCTGAAGTAAATTGGGTTCTATATTGATTGAATATCCATTTATGACTAGAAAGTTCATGATATTGACAATAAATTGAGTTTTAAAAAAAATATTATTTTAGTCATTTAATGCTTGGGAATGTTAACCATAATAACCACAAAGGCAGTTTGGAATGAAATAGATGAATGAGTATGAGTATGAATTGTGTTGATAACGGCTCCATAGTTCTCCATTAGTCTTACCGTGCGAAAGAAAATCTGACCCCTGCACATTACTACGGACGCCGTAAAAATGGGGTTTGCCTGCCGAGTAGGCCAGAAATACAATGCTAGCAATCCTTTTTCACGTCGAGGTATGTATAGTGTTTTTCTCAATTATGCAATGATATAAAAATAAAAAACGTCGAAGAATTAAAACAAATCACAACATGGAATATTAATAATTTGACCTCCAAAAGAAATTTATATATATATATGTATCATGTTTGTAGTTTAGTTTGAATTGTTTGAAAATAATTTTAAAAATGACGTAGGTAGGTATGTTAAAACAATTATGTGTATTAAAGTCAGACTGCATTTTTTTTCGCTCCAAGTGTCCACTCAGGCCGTACACTAACATGTATTGATCTTAACTTACGGCCAGGGAGTTCTGAAGTATATGATAGGGCTCGGCGCGCCGCGCTTGTCCTGCCGTGTGGTGAAGGTCTTCACGTAGGCCGCGTACCACGTGTCCGGAATGAGGTTGCCCACCATCTTGAACTGGGTTTGCTTGTCTGGGCATTTGTTATTAGGGAATATTGTAGTGTTGAGGGCCGTTGAGTTGTTGCGGCTCTCCTCGACATTGGCTATGTCGATGATGTTCCAGCTGTAGACATAAAATATCAAATAAGTATAAACATTATATACATTCAAAAAACTATAAATGTGCCCCTGGGGTCTCTGATATGGATGATAATTCACATTTTAGTTTGCTGCCAAGGGCGACGATGTTACTCCCCAACAGGTATTTACAAATATGATGACCAGGGGTCGGACTCTTTCGCACGGTAAGACTAATGGAGAACTATGGAGCCGTTATTAACATTAAAATACAATTCATACTCATACTCATTCATCTATTTCATTCCAAACTGCCTTTGTGGTTATTGTTTTTTTTCCGATTACTGGAAAGACGGAAGCCTAATATTTAGCTGCATCCGAATGTCACTAAGTAGCAGGGGGCGGGGCTAGCCCGCCGTGCCTGCCCGGAGTTGGTTATTATATGAGTATGAGTATGAATAGTATTTTAATTTTAATATCGGCTCCATAGCTCTCCATTAGTCTTATCGTGCGAAAGAAAGTCCGACCCCTGGTGATAACATCATTAACATATATATAATAATTAAAGAAAATTAGATTGAAATATATGGAAAATTTGGCAAAATTAAAGGATAACTTTTATTTAACAGGATATGTAGGTTATAGAGCCAAGTTTCATTTTATCTACTCCCCCCCCTCAAAGGGGTGCGCGTCACCCCCCGGGCCTGGAATGTGTCCCGGAGCGCGGTATTTTCCACTTTAAAAGAAAACCGTGTACGATACATACAAAATGTATAGAAACAAAATAATTCTGAATACTATAAATCTTTCATACATACTAAAGCGATATCACTTATAGAATCAGCGCAATCTGTTACCAAATACTAACGTTTTTAATTATTGATCTTTTTTTCTTTTGACTGACTATGAAACGGCATAACATTAACACTGATCCGTCTGAATTGTGTTACTCTTTGACAAAACATTAGAATTTTCATTTGGAAATAAATAAATTTGAGACGGCGTAACATTAACACATTGATCCGTCTGAATTGTGTTACTCTTTGACAAAAAATTAAAATATTCATATGAACATGAATAAGTTTGAGACGGCGTAACATTAACTGATTGATCCGTCTGAATTGTCTTACTCTTTGACAAAACATTTAAATTTTTATTTAGACATTGATGACTTTGAGACAGCATAACATTAATATATTGATCCGTCTGGTCATGTTTAATCTATGACGCAGTATTAAAATTATCAGTATGACATCAACTACTACTATTGGACGGCATAATACAGTGATCCGTCTGCGCATTATTAATCTGTGACACAATAGCAAAATGTTCAGTCTGATCTGAAATACTCTTTGAATGCTTAGCTTAGCGCCACGTTTCGCACACACATTATTATTCTTTGAAAGATTTACTTTATACACTTCGGACAATCACTACGCTCGTGGTCACTTTTACGACAATAGACACAATAAAGTTTTTTACCTTGCGGCGCACTAGACACGTTCACGTGCGATCGGCGCGGCAACTTCGTGCGAGTTCGCGGTCGTTGCTTTAAAAACTGTATTGCACATAAAACAATATTAACAAAACTCAAAAACAATACTTGGTACCAAAAATAAATTTATACTTTTTTAGGGTTCCGTGCCCAAAGGGTAAAAACGGGACCCTATTACTGAGACTTCGCTGTCCGTCTGTCCGTCTGTCACCAGGCTGTATCTCAAGAACGGTGATAGCTAGACAGTTGAAATTTTCACAAATGATGTATTTCTGTTGCCTCTATAACAACAAATACTAAAAATAAAATAAAATCAATATTAAAGGGGGCTCCCATACAACAAAGGGATTGGTTGCGTTAACTTTGCACCTCATTTGTATCGAGCGCTATACACACCAGGTGCAAACTTAACCACTTAGGGATAGAAAGTGTTTGTACGGAACCCTCGGTGCGCGAGTCCGACTCGCACTTGACCGGTTTTTTTTACATAGTAATAATGCGCATAGCGCATTTTAGTTAACGAAATAAAAAGGACGCATTTAGCCATTAAGTAATTGCTTTTTAACGTAGGTTGTAAGTAAAACATCGACCTACTTAAAAAGAAAAAAGCAGATACGTCTGTAACGCATTTTGATTTTTGATTTTTGAACAGTCCTAATACTTGCTACATTATTGTTGAAGTGAAGGAAATAATCTACTAAACAAGGTATCGTAATACCAATCTTTTGTTTAGTATTTTATACGAAGGGATAAAGGGGTATTTACGGTAAAAGGTCTTATCTTTATACGGATGTCATAGTAAGATACGTCATTTTGCCGTGGAAGCTCGCGGCACAGATGCAATGTGATAAAAATACATGTAATGTAAAATAAATGATGATGCCTGGTATAATAATTAAGTGATTATATCTACATATATGTATACGTATCATGAATTTCATCGAGTAACCTAAATGTTATCTCGTTATCTAAAACAATTAGGTACATATAGGTAAATCATAAGAAATGGCTACATTTTCCATAAAAAAATAACAAAATGGCGCAGCTCAGTAAGTAATAATATTCTTTTTTCACTAATTATAAATGCATAGGTACATATCACTGGATAATTAACACAAAATTACCTAGTAAACTAATGCATGTGTTGTTATTCGTTAACGAAATTAGACCAATAATAAATAAGTAATAGGAACTTCACATGTAAAACTTACCTTCAAAGTTTTTCACAGTTTGATCAGAAAGGCCCCATTCAGTGAGGTACTGTGCAACTAGTTCTTTTTCACAATCACTGTCCATTTTTGGAATGGAGCCTTTTGGATACAGGCGACGCGACACTACAGTTCAATAAGGAAAAAAACTGCGGACTGAGCGAGTAAACGTGCACAGACACCACTCGCTTTGGGGGGGGAACGCGCCCGCTCGGCGCCTCATGCTGGCAACGTCGCATTTTATTACGAAACTAGTTTAGTAAGATCAAGTTTGGCGATCGATAGCGCATAGCGCGGGCTGGCAACATGGCAAAATTTCATCAAAAAAGTACCTATCGTCTGTCGCAAGCTACAACGCTCTCTATCGCACAATTGCGGATGAGAATAAGAAATAATAAAAACACGGCTGACATAATAATAATTACAGTAAACGGCGATAAAGAATGCACATCGGCAATCATCGCATTTCCGAATACAAACGAATGCTAATTTCCATGTACATCAATTATTAGATTAATCGTTCATCAGAATTTGAATTTAGAACTAAGTACTTTATTGTTGTTTTGTTTTGATTTCACGTGGAATATATAGAGCTGTAAAACTCGATGTAATTATATATAGTTATTGCTATAATGTTCTTGTTGGGGAAAAATAATATACATTCAGGCCCACATTCCTAAAAGGGGTTGACTGAGCATTAGCAACTGATGTTATACTACTAGGATACTTAAATGTGGGTTTGAAGATCGACAAAAAGTGTAATTACTTACATTAACATTCTCATGTTTTTTAAATTGGTCGGCTTCAGTTACAAAATATTTATAAACATTGTAGATAATTTCGCGTGACTGGCAAAGTAACGGCTTACCTTTTTTCCCTATAGATAGTACAAATTTAATTTTGTGTTAGTTTTAGCAACTCTATATATATATTGACTTGGATATGCGACTGCACTCTCTCGCATTTGAACCACGACTGACAACACAAACGTCATGGTGTGTGCGACACAGATATCGCTATACGAAGTCGAAATTAGCCGATTGCCTCTTTCCAAAGATCGATGTGCAAACTTTATCGCCGTTTACTGTACAAAGGCAATTTTTGTTCTGGCGGGGAATTTTGATTCTTATTCTGGCGGTGAATTCCATTTCAACAAGCTTCAAAAAGAGGTGATTGTTGTTCTGGCGGTGAATTTCATTACAACCGACTTCAAAAAGAGGTGATTGTCGTTCTGGCGGTGAATTTCATTTTAACACTTCAAACAAAAAAAATCGTCCTGGTGGTGAATTTCCTTTCAATAGACTTCAAAAAATGGTGATTCCTATTTTTTCCCTTTTTGTGTTTGCGCGCTGAAACTACTCCGGCTTGCTTGACATGTCGGTTGTCCTTTTATTGACGATTTTTTTTATTTGGTAATCGTGAAACGTTTTTGTACTTAAAGTACCCAAAGCTAATATCTGCGTCGGTCGGGACATAATTTATGCCATAATAATTATTTTTCGAGCCATTGCCGGTTTTGATTATAACAATCGCTCATTTGTGTATTTTGTTGGTAACTTCTTATTTTCGGTGTGGGGAATCGATGGCGGACGTCACTTTTTTGAAACACTCGTCATGGGTGTCGTTTTCTAGGCTTTTGGGAGTGTAGATTTCAAAAAAAGCATCCATTTTGGAAATAAAGATGGCGGACGTCACTTTTTTGAATAAGTCGTCGTGGGTGTCGTTTTCTGGCTTTTTGGGGGTGTAAATTTCAAAAATGGCATCCATTTTGGAAATAAAGATGGCGGACCTCACTTTTTTGAATAAGTCGTCATGGGTGTCGTTTTCTGGCTTTTTGGGGGTGTAAATTTCAAAAATGGCATCCATTTTGGAAATGAAATGGCGGACGTCACTTTTTTGAATAAGTCGTCATGGGTGTCGTTTTCTGGCTTTTTAGGGGTGTAAATTTCAAAAATGGCATCCATTTTGGAATTAAAGATGGCGGACGTCACTTTTTTGTATAAGTCGTCATGGGTGTCGTTTTCTGGGTTTTTGGGGGTGTAAATTTCAAAAATGGCATCCATTTTAGAAATAAAGATGGCGGACGTCACTTTTTTGAAACACTCGTTATGGGTGTCGTTTTCTAGGCTTTTGGGGGTGTAGATTTCAAAAAAAGCATCCATTTTGGAAATAAAGATAGCGGATGTCACTTTTTTGAATAAGTCGTCATGGGTGTCGTTTTCTGGGTTTTTGGGGGTCTAAATTTCAAAACTGGCATCCATTTTGGAAATATTAAAGGTGGCGGACGTCACTGTTTTGAAAAATTCGTCATAGGTGTCATTTTCTGGGGTTTTGGGGGTGTAGATTTCAAAAATGGCATCCATTTTGGAATAAAGTTTGACGGATATAATTTTTTCTTAAAAATCGATATTTTATTTTATTTATTGCGCAATAAAAGATTACAAACTGGTAGGTACACTATAAGTACATGTTTCGCCAAACTGCGATGCATTTTGTTGGCGAAGACTGCACTCTATAAATATTATAATTACAAAACAAATCAATGTATTTTACTTGTTAAATTAAGTTACTATTGCTGATTGTATCACACTTGTTGGTAATGTATGACTAATTGTCCAATTCATTATACACTTTTTAAAGTTCATGCTATACACGCGAGTGCTATACACGCCTAATTATAGTTTTATATACAGTCCATATTGAAGTTAGTTAAAATAAAGTAACGATGTAACCGAGCACACGTTTGTTTAACTCGAGAAGCACCCCGCAGAAAGAAAACATCTCTATCGCCTTAACATTATGGTCCAAATCGAACTGGACAGTTGCACCTGGCGACCGGCCGGCCGGTGTCCGCGAGACAATAGGCGAGAGATAAGGATTCGTCTGCGAGCATCTTACTGCAAGTTTTAAGTGCAATTACGAATATTACGATTTATAACTAATAACATCTAGTTGAGTATTGAGAACTATGTATTAGTGTTTATAAGTGTTGTTTGTGACTTTTTCGTTAACTTTTAATATGAGAAATTGAGGGAGTGAGTTTAAACAATAACGAACTGAGCTATAAAAACTGAGTTTTCGAGACATTTCTTCTGAGTCTTAAATTAAGCGTATATACTGTTTGTGGAGAATATTATCGAGTAATTCATCATGCCTACGGTAGATGAGTTAATTACTTACCAGATGGAGTTATTCAATAACAGTTATTTAAGAAACCCATGACTACTATGAAGCCTCTTCGTTAGTTTTAATTCCAATGTTTTAATTTTGAAATCTACACCTCCAGAAACCAAAAAAAGACACACATGACGCCTTTTAAAAAAATTACGCCCGCCATCTTTATTTCCAAAATGGATGCCATTTTGAAATTAACACTCCCAAAAACCCAGAAAACGACACCCATAACGACTTTTAAAAAAAAGTGAAGTCCGCTACCTTTATTTCCAAAATGGATGCTTTTTTTGAAATCTACACCCCCAAAAAGCCAGAAAACGACACCCATGACGACTTTTTCAAAACAGTGACGTCCGCCACCTTTATTTACAAAATGGATGCCATTTTTGAAATTTAGAGCCCCAAAAACCCTCAAAACGACACCCATGACGACTTATTAAAAAAAGTGACGTCTGCTATCTTTATATCCAAAATGGATGCTTTTTTTGAAATCTACACCCCCAAAAACCTGGAAAACGACACCCATAACGATTATTTAAAAAAATGACGTCCACCATTTTTAATTCTTCTATTTTTTAATATTGGTATTAAATTTATCGAAACGGACAAAATGAGACGCACCGGCTTCGACGACATGTTCAGCGATCGCAGTCGTTGAAGCCGGTGCGTATCATTTTGTCCGTCGATCAAAGAAGTAGTGACGAGTTTACCGCGGTGGTGTACGGGTAGCCGTCTGATGAAGAGCTCCATACGAGTTCGAAACATGTCGGGCCGTTCCTGACATTTTCACGTGAGTGTAAACCGCTTAATACAATAATTAAAGTTTTTCGTGAAAAAGTAGTAGCGCCCTTTTCTCTTCCCTCTTCGCTTTTCACTTTCCACTTTTTACTTTTCGCTTCGTTCGCTCTGTCAATTAGTTATGCAAAACGCCTTGCTTCCATCACAACAAAGTGCATCTTTTTTCATAACAAACAGGATTAACGCGACGTTGCCAGCTTTATACTTGAGTATCGGGTACCCGATACTCAAACCGAAATCATTGTGATAATCGTTGTATCGGTCAGCGTAATTGTACAGTTCATTTTTCGGTCAGGTACCTACACTTGAAACGGTCAATCTTAACGGTACCGTTATAGTTTATTTTTCGCTCAGGTACCTACACTTGAAACGGTCAATCTTAACGGTACCGTTTTATAAAAGTACCTATAACATTTATTTATTTCGGTACCGTTACCGTTGGGTACCTTTTCAATTGATACCTTTATTTAAAAGTACCGGTCTTTTGCGGTTTTTCAATCCCTGGTGCAAACTTACCTTAACCACTTAGGGATGAAAAGTGTTTGTGCGGAACCCTCGGGTACCCGATACTCAAACCGAAATCATTGTGATAATCGTTGTATCGGTCAGCGTAATTGTACAGTTCATTTTTCGGTCAGGTACCTACACTTGAAACGGTCAATCTTAACGGTACCGTTATAGTTTATTTTTCGCTTAGGTACCTACACTTGAAATGGTCAATCTTAACGGTACCGTTTTATAAAAGTACCTATAACATTTATTTACTTCGGTACCGTTACCGTTGGGTACCTTTTCAATTGATACCTTTATTTAAAAGTACCGGTCTTTTGCGGTTTTTCAATCCCTGGTGCAAACTTACCTTAACCACTTAGGGATGAAAAGTGTTTGTGCGGAACCCTCGGTGCGCGAGTCCGACTCGCACTTGGCCGGTTTTTTAATCTATGCGCAACGTTTTTGACCATAATTTTACACTATTAGGTACAAATGGAAAATGTACCTAAAACTGCGGAGGCACATTTCATAGAAATTGTGACGTCATGCTCCCTGGAAACCCCACTGTCTGTTTTGTGATTTATTAGGACGTAATAATGATGTACACAATATGTACTGAATTAGTACAGTAAACGGCGATAAAGTTTGCACATCGATCTTTGGAAAGAGGCAATCGGCTAATTTCGACCTCGTATAGCGATATCTGTGTCGCACACACCATGACGTTTGTTTTGTCAGTCGTGGTTCAAATGCGAGAGAGTGCAGTCGCATATCCAAGTCAATATATATATAGAGTTGCTAAAACTTACACAAAATTAAATTTGTACTATGGCATCTATAGGGAAAAAAGGTAACCCGTTACTTTGCCAGTCACGCGAAATTATCTACAATGTTTATAAATATTTTGTAACTGAAGCCGACCAATTTAAAAAAACATGAGAATGTTAATGTAAGAAATAACACTTTTTGTCGATCTTTAAACCCACATTTAAGTATCCTAGTTGTATAACATCAGTTGCTAATGCTCAGTCAACCTCTTTTAGGAATGTGGGCCTGAATATATATTATTTTTCCCCAACAAGAACATTATAGCAATAACTATATATAATTACATCGAGTTTTACAGCTCTATATACTCCTCGTGAAATCAAAACAAAACAACAATAAAGTACTTAGTTCTAAATTCAAATTCTGATGAAAGATTAATATAATAATTGATGTACATGGAAATTAGCATTCGTTTGTATTCGGAAATGCGATGATTGCCGATGTGCATTCTTTATCGCCGTTTACTGTACATACTTAAAAAAAAAATGTACCTCAATAGATCGAGAGTACAATTCATTGAATTCGGAGTTGCTGTAGAGCATCTCCCCAGCAACCCCAAATTTTTTTTAATTAAATTCGCGTAAATTTTCCATTTTTCTGCAAATAAGAAGCCCAATAAAATTGTACTACTGTTTTTACCGTTGAATGAGTTATATTGACATAAATTACTCGTCTCCGAAATTTGTCTGTCTCGGAACCCTTTAAAATTAATAATGTTTGAACCTCAATATCTCGGTAATTATCAAGTTTTAAAAAAGTTGCCCTTAATAAACATGCTTATTTTAGCATCCTCTATACGATAGCATCATAACAAATAGGTGTCCATATGACATCACACCTGTCGAACATTTTTTAAGTCCTGGGTCCCCTTTGCTACACACCGACCTGTTGCAATATTTTGATAGTAAATACTTACTTACCTAAAGATGTATATGTAAATACTTAATACCTACTATGTAATGTTGCACAATTAATATTATTGCAATATTCTGATAGTAAATACTTACCTAAATATATGTATGTAATTACTTAATATTACCTACTTCGTAAATACGAGGGAAGTATTATGTTTCACAGCTTCATTCTTTGCGATTTGTAGTTTACATAGGGTAGTAGCATCCCCAAGCATCAGCCTTCCACGGATTTTAGAGTTTTATACTGGTATCATTTAAAAAATAAAAAGTACCGGATATCCCTACCACCCGTCTGCGCTGTGGCGGTTGGGACAGCCATGCTACTTATTCTGCATTTCCGTGCTCAAGCCTTCGCACGTCTCCATCAAGCCGCACTTCAAACATGGGGAAGAAACGGAGAAGAGAAGACAGCGACAACGAGATTAGGGATGAAATTAAAAAGTTGAAAGCAAATCTGCTAAAACGCGCACGCTATCGTTCAAGAGTTATTTCTTCAGAAAGTGAGTCAGATGGTGAGTTTGATATTCCAGTTCACATCCCTAATTTTCAACTTTCATGGTGACGCGTATCTGCTAATTGCGGGCTTATATCGTCACACTAAGATGACTTCCCTAACGTTAAATGCCGTTTTTCAAAAAGTGATGCGTATTTGCTAATTATGGGCTCTTACTGTCACGCCACAGTTATTTTGGTAACACTTTGCCTTAAAGTACGAGCCTACCGCCCCGGGTTTGCTTTGCTTTATGATGGCAATCAGCTATGCTGAACGAGATAAAGAACATGTTCTTTTCAGACGATATATTCATCGATACCGATGAGCGCGTCGATCGAAGCTCTCCAGAATCTGACCACGTGGAGCCACCGCCCTGCGTGTCACCGCGCCACTCTTCGTCGCGCCACGTGTCACCGCGCCGCGTGTCACCGCCACAAGCAGCCAATTCATCGCGCCGAATTTCACCACAGCGAGAACGAACACGTCCAGTGTCTCCGCGTCCAGGCCCATCGGCTGCTCAAGATACACCAGAAGGTCAGATTCTGATGCCCAATAATCTCCAGGCCTCGTCACCCGAAGACCCGGATTTAGACGAGGACATTTTAACTTTGTTGGGTGACGCACCTAAGCCGGTAGTAGCCTTAGGCAAAAGCATACACAAGGATGTTGCTAGTAGGTGGAACGAGATCCTGCTTAGAGGTTTACAAAAAGAGGTTAAAGAAAAACTGTTAGAAAAATACCTTGTGCCTAGCAACTGTAACCTATTGACGGCGCCCGTCCTTAATCCTGAGGCCAAAGCGGCAATACCGGAAACTCTCGTAAAAAGGGACAATTCGATAATGCAAAAGCAGAAGCAGTTAGGTGTAGCTTTGTCTGCTCTTGCCCAAGCTGTAGATTTGTTGCTTAATCAGGAGTCATCTGCTCAAAAGATCTTGCAACCTATAAGCGACGCATGTCGCATTTTATGCGACAATCATTACTTAGAAACGAAAACTCGAAGGTATTTCGTCGTTTCATCGATTAATACGAATCTTAAAGAGACCCTGTCTAATACTATTAGGGACGGTAACCTATTCGGCGACAACGTCACTGAAAAATTAAAGGTCGCGAAAACTATCCAAAAAAGTGGGGATACACTAAAAAATACACAAAAGCCATTTAATAACAGATTTAATAAGGGCAATTTTACAATGAATAAATCGAGACCACAAAAAGACAATTTAAACTTCAAGACCCTGCATCGGAAGAGTCAGAGCAAGCGCGATGCAGGGCCCTCCCGGGCGCCGCAACGCGCCACTCGCTCGAGTCTCCCACGCCGCCCTCCGAGCTCGCCGCGCCGCCGGAGCTACAGGAGGTAGCTGACCACGAGGTACAGTACGCAGGTCGATTACAATATTTCACTCAAAATTGGGCTCTAGTTACCCGAGATCCTACGATTTTGGAGTGGACTCAAGGATATAAAATTCCTTTTATTTCTACCCCTACTAGAAATGATTTCCCAGCTGTGTATCCCAAAACAGATTCTGAACTAGCTGACTTCCAAACTGCTATTAATAAGCTTTTAGAGATTAACGCTATATCAAAATGTCACGACGATCCCGATCAATTTATTTCCAGTGTTTTCTTGGTACCCAAACCTAACGGCGAAAAAAGATTTATTTTAAACTTGAAATGCCTTAACAAATTTGTTAAAACACAACATTTTAAAATGGAGGACTGCTTCAAAATTAATCACCAATGATTGTTTCATGGCTTCAATTGACATTAAAGATGCATACCTCTTGATTCCAATATATAAACCACACCGAAAATACCTTCGATTTATGTTAAATGGAATAATTTTTGAGTTCAATTGTCTTCCGTTTGGTTTGTGTACATCACCTTACGTATTCACAAAAATGTTGAAACCTGTAATGGAATATCTAAGATCTCGACATTTTATATCATGTATATACCTGGATGATATTTTGTGTATTGGAAAAACCCGCAGTGAATGCAAAGCTAACGTAATGGCTACTAAGTCTGTGTTGCAAAATCTCGGTTTTATTATTAACTGCGAAAAGAGTTGTTTTAATCCGACAACAGAATGCAAATTTTTAGGATTTACATTTGATTCTCATAGAATGGTTCTAAAATTGCCAAATTCAAAGAAGGATAAAATTAAAGAGAAATTATTGTCATTCCTTAGAATGCGTAAATGTAAATTGAGAGAGTTTGCTAGACTAATAGGTCTTTTAGTTTCTGCCTGCCCTGCTATCCAATTCTCTTGGGTATATACTAAACTATTGGAACGTCATAAATATCTATGTTTACTTAGGTATTCTAGCTATGAAGCTACAATAACAATTCCTTTAGAATTACACAATGATTTGTATTGGTGGATTGAAAACATTGATATGGGCTTTAATCCCTTTAGATTAAATGAATTTCAACTTGAGATATTTTCAGATGCTTCAAAATCTGGTTGGGGAGGATATAGCGATGGTAAAAAAGCTTATGGTTACTGGAAAGAGGACGAAAGTTCCTTGCATATTAACGAGTTAGAGTTAAAAGCAGCTTTTTTGGCACTAAAGACGTTTGCAGATGACTTTCGTAATTGTGAAATACTGTTAAGAATCGACAATGTTACCGCCATTTCGTGTATAAACAGAATGGGTAGCATTCAATTCCCTCATTTAAATCGCGTTACTAGAGAAATATGGCAATGGTGTGAAAAGCGTAAAATTGTTATATTTGCTTCATATATCAATACCAAAGATTATCACGAAGCTGACAAGTTATCTCGTACAAAATTCTCTGATACTGAATGGGAGCTTGGTGATTATGCATTCAGAAAAATAAAACATACTTTCGGTATACCAGAGGTTGATTTATTTGCTAGTCGTTGTAATGCCAAGTGTCCCGTGTACATTACCTGGAAGAACGACCCTGATGCATGGAAAATAGATGCGTTCACTTTTTCCTGGAAAAATATTCATTTTTATGCTTTTCCTCCATTTTCGCTTATTTTAAAAGTGATTCAAAAAATTATTATTGACAGAGCTGAGGGTATACTCGTAGTTCCTAACTGGCCAACACAGCCGTGGTTTCCCCTTTTTACAAAACTTACAGTTTCAGAGGCCATCTATTTTAAACCTGATGCTAACTTGCTAACGTCTCCTTTCAGATCGACGCACAACCTACACAGAACCCTGTCGTTGGTTGCCGCGAAATTATCAGGGAAACGTTACTAAGTAAGTCTCTGTCACCACGATCGATAGAAATTATTTTATCCTCCCTATCAGATAATACATATAAACAATACGGTCCTTGTATAAAAGCATATATCGATTATTGTATTTCACACGACCACGATTATATGAAATTGTCAATACCAAATATAATAAATTTTCTAACCTACATATTTGACAAGGGTGCCAAATATGGCACTATTAATAGTTACAAATCGGCTATATCGTTACTGTTAGGTTGCACCCTTGATGATAATCAAATAAGGAGATTCATGAAAGGTGTTTTCAAATTAAGACCCTCATTACCAAAGTATAACCTCACTTGGAACCCAAGTACAGTACTCAACTATCTTGCCCATCAATGGCCTAATGAGGGCCTTAACTTAGAAACACTTTCAAAAAAGACACTAACCTTGTTGGCTTTATGTTGTGCTCATAGAGTACAAACCTTCTCGTTGATAAAACTTTCCAATATTAACATGCAATCTGATTCAGAAATTATTATAAAGATTCCTGATTTAATTAAAACCTCACGGCCCACCTCTCTACAACCACTTCTTAGACTCCCTTATTTCAATGAACGGCCTGAAATCTGTCCAGCAAGATGTCTTTTAATGTATATTAAAAAAACTGTTACACTCCGTAATTCGAATAATGTTTATTTATTTATAAGTTATAAGAAACCTCATTCGAAAGTCTCCTCTCAGACTTTAAGTTCATGGATTAAGATAACACTGCACAAAAGTGGTATAGACACTTCTTTATTCACTGCTCATAGCACTCGCCATAGCGCAACAACAACAGCAAACAAGCTCGGTGTAAATCTTGATTTGATACGCAAAACTGCAGGTTGGAGTGATTCGTCGTGTGTATTTGCGAAATATTATAATAAAGAAATAATCACTGATTGTAACCAATTTGCTCGAACGATTCTGTCTTCTGCTGATAATCTGTAATAAAAAATAAAAAAAATAAAAATAAGATCATTAAAGTGTTTAGATACCTACATGTACTTACCTATGTACTAATCAATTGTATATTATGTATAAGATAATAAATGAAATAAATTCATATCAAACTTGTTTTTACTTACTCATTGGTTTTTTCCCATTCCAATGCATTCATTTTTTGCGCCTTATTTCACATTTATTGCTCTGAACATCCTACACTATGTAAACTACAAATCGCAAAGAATGAAGCTGTGAAACATAATTAATGATCAAACGAACTTAACAAGTGAAGTTCGATCACAATTATGTGAACAGCTTCATTCGACGCGATTTGTAACAACCCGCCCTTTTGCAGTAGTATTTTAGCTGCGCACTAGTTTGCCCTACCCACAATCAGAATGTGAAATAATTGCGTTTTGTTATTGCTTTAAACGTAATGAGTAGCATGGCTGTCCCAACCGCCACAGCGCAGACGGGTGGTAGGGATATCCGGTACTTTTTATTTTTTAAATGATACCAGTATAAAACTCTAAAATCCGTGGAAGGCTGATGCTTGGGGATGCTACTACCCTATGTAAACTACAAATCGCGTCGAATGAAGCTGTTCACATAATTGTGATCGAACTTCACTTGTTAAGTTCGTTTGATCATTAATTATGTACGGTAGATTGATAATATGACCAAACGCGTGCGGTTGTGCCTGCACACCCCGATATAATAGACTCCCAATTTCATGACTCAGAGGAGGCCCCCTGGACAGAGGTGTGCAGGCAAAAGCGCCCCCGTAAAAACGGCGAGAGTGCCGTCAAATGATGTGAAAAATAGCCACGATGCGCACCTCCTCGGATGCGGAAGTGCCGCCCAAAACATTGTCCAATCGTCCCCATTTTCACAGGATGGGATGGATATCGTCCCCAATGAATCACAAGATACATATCTCTCACTTTCGGGAAGGCCTATGCCCTCCCCCCAGTTCACCCAAACCCAAAGTCAGACACAATTTTCCCCGGTCGCCCCTATGGGTAGATTCAGATTAAGACCGTCTGCAACGCATTTTGATTTTCGATTTTTGACCAGTCCTAATACTTGGTACATTATTGTTGAAGTGAAGGAAATAATCTACTAAACAAGGTATCGTAATACCAATCTTTTGTTTAGTATTTTTATACTAAACGGCTTTAGTAAATTTTACTATTGCACTTTCGTAGAATCTACTAAACAAGGTATCGTAATACCAATCTTTTGTTTAGTATTTTATACTAAACGGCTTTATATAAATAAATATGGCTTGTGTTTAAACGCCTACCAAATATGATTAAACGCCTACCAAATATATTGATAAATTACTACCAATAAATTCTTAATGCTCACCAAAACGGATGAATGCACACCAAATAGTGTATCCCAACTATTCTATAAATAAAGCAAATAATTCTTTTTCTTACATCCTTTAAAAATATATGAACACCTAAAAAGTTAATTTCAGACCAAATAATCTATATTACTACTGTCAAATGGATGACACCAATATTGTATATTATTACTTCTGTAGTATATGTAATATAGGGTATTCGTTGTTGTAAGTCTACCTACATTCTATTTAATAAAATCAGTGTTGAACTAGCTTGCGTGTGTTTCACTACATGGTGACAGCGGTGGAAATTCCATTTTAGTCATTTTTGCTGAGGCAAAAAACTAAATGCTCACCAAAATGGCTTTTTTCACCAAAATTTCAAATTTGTGCTAGGCGGCTAAAACTCGGTATCGGGGGGCTCTCGGGGCTCAAAAATATGAATCTGAAATCTTGTCCGAAAATTCGGTCAAATTCGGAAAATATCGAAAAAAAAACGATTCAAAATTTCAAATTGGTCCTAGGCGGCTAAAACTCGGTATCGAGGGACTCTCGGGGCTCAAAAATATGAATCTGAAATCTTGTCCGTAAATTCGGTCAAATTCGGAAAATATCGAATGACTACTGCACATTATGGAGCGTTTTTTAGGGATATACAAAAAAAAACTAACCTAACCTAACCCGGCCCGCGGCTACGGCGGCCGATTAGATGGATACCTAGCTGAAACACTAATTTATGAAAACAATATTTGGTGAGCAAAACATCAATATTGGTGAGCAAAACATCCATATTGGGAAGCAAAAAATCCATTTTGGGAAGCAAAAAGATATTTTTTGGTAATCATTTTGATGTTTTATGAAAACAATATTTGGTGAGCAAAAAATCCATTTTGGGAAGCAAAAAACCCATTTTGGGAAGCAAAAAGATATTCTGACTCAACAAAATTATTCTGGTGTAATGTATATCGATTTTGGAATACAAAATGATTTAATTTGGGAGCACTGTATAGAGTGAATTTATATTAAATGGAGGCAATTAATTTTATTTGGAATTTATTATTGGGGTATAAAAGCCATTTTAGTGAGCGTTTAAATTGTTCCCAATAAATATTAAGGGACAATCATACACAAATCGATCTAGTCCCAAACTAAGCAAAGCTTGTACTATGGGTACTAGACGACGATATACATAATATATAAATACATATATAGATAACATCCATGACCCAAGAACAAATTTTTGCACAAATATTTGCCCTGGCCGGGATTCGAACCCACAAGAAGTAGGCAATTGTTTTTTTTTAGTTACGTTACCTACAAATAAGTTTTAGTTTTACCGCTTTATATAGTAAATGGTTGAACACCATAAGTCCGGTCCGGTCCAGGGGTAGTGGCGCTACAAACAGCTTTCATATGGCAATAATGTGCACACGTTATATTATTAAACGTCAGTAGCGATTAAGATAACGCTGCCCGTGAAGCTATGGATGGCGCCAATGCCGGTACCCCTCCCTCTCCGGAGGTAGCCGCGAATATGTTAGGAGAATGTGAAGCTGTGGACAGCGATTTCGCTCATTCTATTAACAGTTAACATTGACACATGATTTAAATAGCAAACTATCATACACAGTCTCGTACTTTTGCTATAAGTTATTTCGTAGGCGCTCAACATCTCAATTGCTAATAATTTCGCGTCTCCAAGCATATCATCTGATTTTTAAATTAGCGGTAGATCATAAGGTGGAAAATAACTTAAAAATAAAATTTCGCACGCTATCGACGGATATAAAAAAATAATGAATAAAAACTAAAATTTAAGTTTATGTCAATATCTTGGTTTCCAATTACAATTCAGATATGGAGTAAAGCTTGAATAACTCATAATTGTACGTGTTAAAATACAGCTACAAATAGTTGCTTTCAATTTTGGATTATAGTGAAAAAATTGTTCTTATCCTATTTCCAACACACTCCAAAATATCAACTTTGATATTTTTTCTCGAAAACGGACTATAATGGACATAGGGTCTTTTTCTTTGTCCTTTTATCACGTCGAAATAGCTAATGATAACCATCATAGGATACTTTTTACCCGACCGCAATAAAGGAAAAAAAAATCCAGACAAAGTTCACACCTTCTAGCACTTCCATATATGCGAGATGAGTCTGATTGAAAGGAATGTGACTGGTAGTAGATATATGTCGCACGACAGTGTCGCGTATCACAGTTATACTAAAGGTAACCCAATTACAGGTACAAATTATTATGTGAGAAGTTAAACGCTTCACTGACTTATTGGCGAATTTAGCCATTAAGTTACTGCTTTTTAACGTAGGTTGTAAGTAAAACATCGACCTACTTATAAAAAGAAAAAAGCAGATACGTCTGTAACGCATTTTGATTTTTGATTTTTGACCAGTCCTAATACTTGGTACATTATTGTTGAAGTGAAGAAAATAATCTACTAAACAAGGTATCGTAATACCTATCTTTTGTTTAGTATTTTATACTAAACGGCTTTAGTAAATTTTACTATTGCACTTTCGTAGAATCTACTAAACAAGGTATCGTAATACCAATCTTTTGTTTAGTATTTTATACTAAACGGATTTAGTAAATTTTACTATTGCACTTTCGTAGAATCTACTAAACAAGGTATATCGTAATACCAATCTTTTGTTTAGTATTTTATACTAAACGGCTTTATATACCTAAATAAATATTAAGGGACAATCATACACAAATCGACCTAGTCCCAAACTAAGCAAAGCTTGTACTATGGGTACTAGACGACGATATACATAATATATAAATACATATATAGATAACATCCATGACCCAAGAACAAATATTTGCACAAATATTTGCCCTGGCCGGGATTCGAACCCACAAGAAGTAGGCAATCGTTTTTTTTTAGTTACGTTTCCTACAAATAAGTTTTAGTTTTACCGCTTTATATAGTAAATGGTTGAACACCATAAGTCCGGTCCGGTCCAGGGATAGTGGCGCTACAAACAGCTTTAATATGGCAATAATGTGCACACGTTATATTATTAAACGTCAGTAGCGATTAAGATAACGCTGTTCGCAAAGCTATGGATGGCGCCAATGCGGGTACCCCTCCCGCTCCGGGGGTAGCCGCGAATATGTTAGGAGAATGTGAAGCTGTGGACAGCGATTACGCTCATTCTATTAACAGTTAACATTGACACATGATTTAAATAGCAAACTATCATACACAGTCTCGTACTTTTGCTATAAGTTATTTCGTAGGCGCTCAACATCTATCTTCAATTGTGAATAATTTCGCGTCTCCAAGCATATCATAACTGATTTTTAAATTAGCGGTAGATCATAAGGTGGACAATAACTTGAAAATAAAATTTCGCACGCTATTGACGGATATAAAAAAATAATGAATAAAAACTAAAATTTAAGTTTATGTCAATATCTTGGTTTCCAATTACAATTCAGATATGGAGTAAAGCTTGAATAACTCATAATTGTACGTGTTAAAATACAGCTACTAATAGTTGCTTTCAATTTTGGATTATAGTGAAAAAATTGTTCTTATCCTATTTCCAACACACTCCAAAATATCAACTTTGATATTTTTTCTCGAAAACGGACTATAATGGACATAGGTCTTCTATTGCAATTTGTGTTATTACAGCTAACTGTATCGACATCCGCTATCAGCTAAAAATGTCTCACGCCAAGGAATTCTATAAAAGGCTGTGCTATCATACAAATGACACTTTTAGTTACTTCAACGAAAGCAACATTTGTACCATCAACTAATAGTTTTGTAGTTTTTATTAAATTCACAATGTTTGTTTCGTAGAATCAACCATACAGTTTTGTAAAATCAATTAAAAGATTTAGTTGCTTCAACGAAAGCAACATTTGTAACATCAACTAATAGAGTTTAGTAGTTTTTATTAAATTCACAATGTTTGTTTCGTACAATCAACCATACAGTTTTGTAAAATCAATTAAAAGATTTAGTTGCTTCAACGAAAGCAACATTTGTAACATCAACTAATAGAGTTTAGTAGTTTTAATTAAATTCACAATGTTTGTTTCGTAGAATCAACCATACAGTTTTGTAAAATCAATTAAAAGATTTAGTTGCTTCAACGAAAGCAACATTTGTAACATCAACTAATAGAGTTTTGTAGTTTCAAAAAAAAATCACAATGTTTGTTTCGTAGAATCAACCATACAGTTTTGTAAAATCAATTAAAAGATTTAGTTGCTTTAACGAAAGCAACATTTGTAACATCAACTAATAGAGTTTAGTAGTTTTTATTAAATTCACAATGTTTGTTTCGTAGAATCAACCATACAGTTTTGTAAAATCAATTTAAAGATTTAGTTGCTTCAACGAAAGCAACATTTGTAATCAACTAATAGAGTTTAGTAGTTTTAATTAAATTCACAATGTTTGTTTCGTAGAATCAACCATACAGTTTTGTAAAATCAATTAAAAGATTTAGTTGCTTCAACGAAAGCAACATTTGTAACATCAACTAATAGAGTTTAGTAGTTTTAATTAAATTCACAATGTTTGTTTCGTAGGATCAACCATACAGTTTTGTAAAATCAATTAAAAGATTTAGTTGCTTCAACGAAAGCAACATTTGTAACATCAACTAATAGAGTTTAGTAGTTTTTATTAAATTCACAATGTTTGTTTCGTACAATCAACCATACAGTTTTGTAAAATCAATTAAAAGATTTAGTTGCTTCATCGAAAGCAACATTTGTAACATCAACTAATAGAGTTTAGTAGTTTTAATTAAATTCACAATGTTTGTTTCGTAGAATCAACCATACAGTTTTGTAAAATCAATTAAAAGATTTAGTTGCTTCAACGAAAGCAACATTTGTAACATCAACTAATAGAGTTTTGTAGTTTCAAAAAAAAATCACAATGTTTGTTTCGTAGAATCAACCATACAGTTTTGTAAAATCAATCAAAAGGTTTAGTAATACTTACTTAAGTGACGGGTTTCGTAAATTATACCATCTACTTTCGTAAATGTAACTGTGTACTTTCGTAAAATCTATTAAATAAAATAATTGAATTTACTAAACTAAAATTGTATTAATTTTACTACTGCACTTTGGTAACCCTAACTAAACAGTTTCGTAAAATCTACGAAAGTCTTTTGTAAATGCTGATTTGAATGTCAACATAAACAAGTTTCGTAATTTTAATCTTTTAGATTTCGTAATATTAACTACAAAAAGGGTAAATATTACTAAATCAAATTCAACTAAAGTGACTTTCGTAAAATCAACCCTCACCGTTTTTTCAGTGTAGCGCCCATACGGGTGGACCGATTTGAGTGCGATTTTTAAGGTTCCGCAGTCAACTAGGAACCCTTATAGTTTCACCATGTCGGTCTGTCCGTCTGTATGTTTGTCTGTCCTTTTCAACCACGGGTCAAAAAATTATGTAAAGATTCAGGAAAAAAATTAAAAATCGGTTGAGCCGATTCGAGTTGTCGCAAAAATTCATAATTTTCTTTCAAATGACGTAAGTGCCGCGCGGTGTCCTTATACTTCGAAAGTTAAGTACCATACTGTATTCAAACATTTCGCTCAATCTGGCGCGTTTAATCGATAACTTCCAGAAGGTAATAAGTAACTACAGTTACTTTGGCGTTTACGAAGTTTTTCATAGAGCTTGAAATCTTTCTCGTAATTTTCGTCTATTGTGAAAGATGGGAAACTACGGAACCCTACACTGAGCGTGGCCCGACCTGTCTTGGCCGGTTATTTTAATCGAAAGCCCAATTTGTCGAGATGGTTCTTAGTTTTGTTTCATGAAAACCGGAGCTCTCGTCTTCAAGACGCTTTCATTCAGCTTTATATTCTGTTAAGGAAGGGATGGTTAAGGAAATTCGTCTCGTCATTCAAACACAGTTATGGTTTTTAATCCATTATCATATTTGGAGTAGAACCGGGTCGTGCCCTCCGGGTACCGCGAGGTTTACGATACTCAACTTATTTGTTACTTTTGTTCGGTCTCGTAAGATATACATGGTTACAGTACTTTCGAGCCTATAGCACTTTACAGCCGCTCAATGATTCGAAACTCTTGCGTTATTTGTATAGGAAACGTGCATGAACTATAGGTAGCAGCACTGTTAATGTAATTGTCAAATGACATGGTGAAAGATTTAGATTGGCAGCACCAGGTGGCAGTACTTAAGATATCGTTTTTTTTGTTTTTAGCCACGGCTTTTTATGATCCTGCACCAACTGCTACTTTATGTTTGGCCCTATGGTTGACTGATAAAGATAATATACCCTATGGCATTAAGTCCGCTATTTGTACTTTTACTTTTATATAAATAAATTTGAATAAATATGCAAGAGAACGTTCAGTAACTATAGGTACCAGCACTATCAACGTCAATGTCAAGGTAAAAGATTCAGATTGGCGGCACCAACTGGCAGCACCGTGAATTCAATATTGTTTATTTGAAATATTCCTTTCAAAACAACAATGCAAAGATCGCCACAATAAGCATAATGAAAAATTCGAAAGGTTACTTGGCGTTAGGGTGGTGGAGATGTTGGACATCCAGAGATACCGGGTTTGAATCCCGGACTCTTCCGCCAGGTTACGCATTAAAAAAAAATGTGCTTTAATCTTTGTATCAATGGTTTTTTTTTTAGTTCATATTTCTAAAATGGGTAATTTGCACAAATGTTAGGAAAAAATTCTATCACAGTCTGAACGTCTGAAAGGTTTAAATAATGGATATACGAGAGTTCAAATTGTTTTATTTAAAACGTTTTCAATCCACTAAGAGGGTCCACATTGGCAATATTGTAACGCCGCCATGTCGCAGCGTCGCACCTCGTCGGCCGCGGATCTGTTGTGATTTGAATTAATATTACAAAGCTTAAGACACAAGCGAGAGCGGTTAACTTTATATATCTCATGTTAGTAACGTCGCAAACAAACGAAGTGCAAATATGGCCCCAAGATCATCTTTATCTTTCCTTCTTTTATTATTTTCGTTTAATTTTATCGTAAAGTACCTAAGCTCTTTTCCCTAAGTATAGTACCTGAGAAGCATAACATTGCAAGTCCGTCCGTACCGAACAAGCAAAAAACTGTAAGTGCTATGTTAAATACATGAACTTACATTGTTATGCTTGTCAGGTATGGCATTTCTTTAGAAATTCATCTTATCTTTTCTAACCTGTCCTACTGACTTTTTACATTTTCCTTCAACGCCACATTTCAAACGGTTTCAATATTTGTATGCCTTTTTATACCACGGTCCATCACGTTACGCAGCCGTGAAGAGATTCCAATGTATATATCGTTACCAGATTTTCCCGAAAACAACTTAATAAGTATAGCTTAAAGTAACTAGCCTTATTTTCTAGTTCAACACTTTCTAAAGTTGAACTATGACTTATCCACATTATAACTGAGCCACTGCCTCTCCCAACTTGGACCACCACCTCTCCCGCGCGAGGATGGCCACAATCAAAAGGGAGTCAAGACTATTAATTAATCTGATTAATCCCGTAATCTGGGGATGAAAAACAACCCCACGGGCCGCCGGCCGGGTCAGCAGCGAATTGAATACTGATCTGAATAATATGTACTGGTTTGAATAATATGTATGAAGTTTAATTAGGTAAGAGGGATATGGAGGCTCTTTGATGCGTTTCTACGGCCAGTAAGCGATTGATTTCGTGAGAGTTCTTTTCTATGATGTTTCACTTTAGATGTATTATCCTATGGATGTCTCGGTCTGCTGGGCAAGGCCCCTATTTGGGGCGCTTGTTATTATTAGCGCACTCCCTCCAGTTTTGGAAATGTCAATAATATAAGAAGGCAACAGTAGTTTATGTGACTGTACATAATGAAGGGTATTAAACACGAGTGTGGGTTTATGAAACGAGCCGAAGGCAAGTTTCATAATAACATCACACGAGTGTTTTAATGCCTAGTTATGATATTTGGATAGATAAACATTTTAAAAAGTGGTGGAGATAGTAAATTGAAATGGGGATGAGCTAGAGATTTGACAAAATGATGATAAGAATATAATATAATAGAACAGAATTTATCTTTATTGCACACCTCAACAGGATAGAAAAACAAACATACTACACAACAAGTAAAACAGCGATAAAGGTAGACAACAGTGATCAAAGAAAGAGGTTAACAAATGTGAATCAAAAGCATTTGTTTAAAATTCATTAACTACACTAAGTAGCATACAATGAATTTTTTTTATTTTTTATTTAAAAGAAGTCTTGGTCTTGGAGCAGTATTGCAATCAGCCGACCATACAATTGGCGCAAGCGGCGTTATTGAAGAAAAACACCCGCCGCCGCGCCGATACGCCTCTAATATTCTATCAGCGTACCGAATGCACACCGAAGCGAGTTTGGTATCCGCCCTTGCAGCTGCCAAGTTCTAGAACTGTCGTAAGGTTGCATTTCCAATGACGCGGACCAATCACACTAGTTCAAAATACGCAAACGCGCGATTTTGTCTTCTTTTTTTAAACACAGCCCGCTCCTCTCAGTTTTGGGTCAATGAGAACGCTGTTTAAAATGTTGAAGCATGGTAAATGTCTTGATGACGTCAAATTCAGTAAAATTCCAGTTGCCAACAACAACATTCACACTAACATTTATTTTTGTGGATAGGCGAACAGATCGACGCGTATCGTGCCAGTAATAAAAAAAATATCTGTGGTTGATTTTCCATCGACAATGAGGAGACCGATGAACATATTATATACAGATGATTTTGCTTTGGAACGGTGTGACAGGTAGACAGTGCTACCGGCGCTGAGAAAAATTACATCCTTTTACCACACCGCCTTGCATATGTTGCAGCTACACATAACAGGATGGTTATTTAGACGCGATACAGAACCATTATTTTTACGGCACGGTTGGCATATAATAAAATATATCTACGAGTATGAGCATACATATTACCTAATAGCGTAAAGAGAGTCTATCGATATTTTTATCGACTCCGCTTTAATGTGGAAATACCACATTTAATTTTTAATTTAAATATTGACACAAAGGTAAATTATTAAATAAAAATCTAAAGTGATCCACTGTAATATAAGCAGGACTCAAACCTACGACCCCACATTTCCGGCGTAGTGATCTTCCTACTGAGCTATCGTTCCGTCAATCCCACCAAATTTATGATTCCATAATTCTACGCTACTGAGGCTCTCTGCATCTATTCTTATAGCGGCAACAGAAATACATCATCTGCGAAAACTTCAACTGTCTAGCTATCACGATTCATGACATACAGCCTGGTGACAGACAGACAGACGGACAGAGTCCCGTTTTTTACCCTTTAGCTACGGAACCCTAAAAAGACATACAAAATTAAAGAAACACGGGCTCTTTATGACGCAGAAATGCAGAAGTCCCCAGGGAAAAGCACAACATGTAGGCCACGCGAAGCCGTAGGCAGAACCTAGTTATTAATAAGCGAGCCACTAAACGCGCAAGCGCGCTCCTGGGAAATCATCCAACGTTGAAACCCTCCTCCTTCCGAAACGACACAAGTATTCGCTTCCCTTCAAATTTCTACCTTCACTTCGGTATTTTTTGGATGACATGAAGGTATATACATCCTTTTGGAATGGCTGATACATCCACCGCTGGTATCCTTCCATGCCAAAAACGTCACAAGTTTTCGTTTCACTTAAATTTTCTTCCAACTTTTGGTTAATTTTCGTATTACTTAAAAGAAGGTAAGTCCTTTTGGAATACGTTAATGCAGTGAGTTGGGGCCGTGGATACGTCACATTGAGTCAGTTTATTAATGCGGATGCAAATTAATAAAATATTTTGTTTAGAATTTGTACAGCATTGCTAATGGAAACCCACAGACTGGAGTATTCACGTTTATTTCTCAGAACATCAACCGACAGACGCGCCACTGGCTACGAACGCGCAACGAATCACCCTAACAAGCGCGGAAGGTGGAGCCACGCTAGTCGCGACGTATTATGAATCCAATTTTTCAAAACCTGTAAGTATGTTTGTTCGGGTGGAATCTTCAAACTCAATTTTGAAGTAGATATCTTTAACCGATGGAGCTGATTTTTTTTTATTGAAAGAGCTATGTCGTTCAGCAATCCAATAAAGTACTGTACAAACAATATACGAACAACATACAAAGGAGTAACTTAATTGACCGTGCGAGCGAAGCGTCTCCGTTCCAGCTTGGCTAAAAATTATTTCGTATGCCCGGATGTTGGAATGTCTAGACGCCTTTCGGACGCCTCTCGCCTAAAGGTCGCATTTTACAAATTCCAAATTCCTTCTTTTTCGCAACAAATTCACGGAGTCTACGGTTGACTGAGCCAATACCAGTTAACTACCATTTATTCCAGAAAATTACTTCACTCCAAATAATAAAAATTTAATATAGTAGAAAACTCTAGTAGAGCATACTCGCCACACTAAGCGCAGTGAAGTTGAAAACAACTCCACTCGCAGCGTAGCCGCCTACGGCGTAGCGCTCGTAGCACCGCTACGCCGTAGGCTACACGTACGTAGCGTTTTACAACTTTTCTCTCTTAGCTCGTACGAGTTTGTAGAAGATATCGAGGCGTTGTTGAAATGGATCGTATTTTGCGACAACGCTTTTGCAATTGGTACTATTATTTCATTATAGAATATATTGATGTATTGCATAATAAAAAATAGTGAGTTATTTCGTTTTGACAAGGGGCTAAAATAAGCCATTTTAATACCATGTGATTATTTCAACAAGCTAACGAAGTGAGCGCGGACAAATATATTCTGAGTGTCACAATAGCTTTCGGCAAAGTGTTAAATGCTTCGCGAATCTAAACTAACCTACTTTTTGAGCAGGAGTGAAATAAATAATTTATATAGAAGCGTTTATTTCAGACTACACTTTTTGCACAAACGTCAATAATTGCTCGTCGATTCGAATCAAATGATAGCAAATTCGATCAGGCTGCACCGTTTTATTAGCTTTCGGCAAAGTGTTAAATGCTTCGCGAATCTAAAATAACCTACTTTTTGAGCAGGAGTGAAATAAATAATTTATATAGAAGCGTTTATTTCAGACTACACTTTTTGCACAAACGTCAATAATTGCTCGTCGATTCGAATCAAATGATAGCAAATTCGATCAGGCTGCACCGTTTTATTAGGGTTCCGTAGCCAAATGGCAAAAAACGGAACCCTTATAGATTCGTCATGTCTGTCTGTCTGTCTGTCCGTCTGTCCGTCCGTATGTCACAGCCATTTTTTTCCGAAACTATAAGAGCTATACTGTTGAAACTTGGTAGGTAGATGTATTCTGTGAACCGTATTAAGATTTTGATGCAACAATAAAAAAAAAAAAAATATTGGGGGCTCCCCATACTTAGAACTGAAACTCAAATTTTTTTTTTCATCAAACACATACGTGTGTGGTATCTATGGATAGGTATTCAAAAATGATATCGAGGTTTTTAAGATATTTTTTTTCTAAACCGAATAGTTTGCGTGACAGACGCTTCCAAAGTGGAAAAAAGTTGGTCCCCCCCTCTAACTTCTAAAATAAGAAAATGAAAAATCTAAAAAAAACATATGATGTACATTACTATAAAAACTACCAACGAGAATTGTTTTGAACGAGATCTAGTAAGTAGTTTTTTTAATACCTAACTTTGCACCTAATTTATATGGGACGCTATACATACCAGGTGCAAACTTAACTTAACCACTTAGGGATGGAAAGTGTTTGTACGGAACCCTCGGTGCGCGAGTCCGACTCGCACTTGGCCGGTTTTTTACATACATAACCACTCGATAGCCAGCTCCATGTCATAATAAATACTGCATTATGAAATTATCATGTGGCTTACCGCCCCAGGCCAAAAGTATGGCAAGAAAATTGTTCCTTTTATTTAAAGGTTCCAATAAATTATTAATTGTGTAAATTTTAGTGCAAGATTTGATTACATACAGTCAGACCCGGGACAGGTACAACTAAATTCAAGCATGTGAAGAAGATCTTGCTTCCAATGCGATAGTACAATATTATGAAAATTGTGTATACACTCTAATTTTCCAAGAAATAAATATTCGGTCTTCATATATAACAAAAGGTATTACGAGAAATAACACGACAACCAAAACGAGTTCAACCCGCAATAAGTATTATTTAGGCAATATTGTGTGATCATAAACAAGTCGTATTGCTCAAAGGATTCATATTGAATATTCCGGGAGGCAGGAAGCTGTTTTTATAGCATTCATGCCTGTTAAACACAGACCCTATCCATCGACATAATTATAATTGCTTAATATAGGTTAAGATAACGATGACCCATTTTTACATAATTATATAACGAGATAACGTAATGACGTAATATTGTGTAATTACTTACCCTTTTTGTCCAGATAAAGGACAATAGCTATTGTGTAATATTATTACTTCCGGGCATCGTTATTATGTATGCAACTGTTTATATTATAATTATTTTTAAGGTGTTTAATTAGGTGAATTACTCAATCAGAGAATAGTTATAGCGTTAAGTAAAATCACATTATATTATTAAAGATGATTATCAAATTAGCTTAGGTGAACCACTTCCTAACCATAGGCAAAAACTGGCTATTTCTTTATCTCCTTTCGTATCTCTTATTTACGTAAGCCATGAAAGTGACCTTGAATGTTGTTGACCTACATTTCATGCCGCTTACGTAACGAAGGGAAAATATCATAGTTCCAATTAGAATCCAATACGCATAGCCAGAATATTTGTGATAATCATAAAAGTTGTCAGATCTCTCAGGTATAGATATAAGATGAAGGTATAATAATAAATAAACGCTTAATAACATGACTTATTATTCCCCATTTCTGAGATCTGACTAACTGAAATACATATGTAAACATTTTGTATGTACCTAAATAAACATGAATATTTTTATAAATAAATTCGTGAAATAAGCTAGATGAGCGCATGCGCGAATTAACCACGCCCCCGCACATCTCGCGACTCTGATTCAGTCTATCAAGGACGGAATAAAGATGGCGGGCGCGAAAATTAATTCAGTGTCACAGCAAGCGTCACCCAGCTCTCATCTCGCTCCAGTTCACCTTATGAAGAAAGAAACAGTATCTTTTTATTGTGTCACCCAGTCTCAAGTATTATACAGTCCAATCATGCAGAACGAGTCGCCAGTAGCAAGTTAGGCCATTCGTTTTAATGGTCCTTCGAGCCGGATCAAGATCCCGTGAGACCATTCGTTTTAATGGTCCCTTCGAGTAGCCGGATCAAGAATCAGCGCAACAATTAGGTCAATCGCCAAGTGTTTTGCGAATTTTCGCGACACTCACAAGTGGTCTCTGTCTGACAGAGAAATTCGGACCGCAACTTTAGTTGCGGTTATGCTGCATTTCAACAAGTAACACTAGTGAAAGTTGAAATTGCAGTCGTCGTTTTGTAATCGTGCAGGCTAGTGCTTTCGAGCGCAGGCAGCCCTTTACTGCGACACAGACTGAGTGACGGTCGAGCCTTGTCGGTACTCTTGACGAACGTGAGCGGTTCACTTAAATGTGTTCAGCTATTGATCTGTAGAGTACTGGGCGGCGCTCTGTAGACACTCATGCACCGAACCCCCTAATTTCAAAAGAGAATGCGCGAGCGCACCTGGTGTCCAGCTAATTCTCAAGTGAAAACTGGTTGGGTCAGTTGCAAAACAAGCGGCAGTGGACCTTGCGGTGTTAAACCCACAGAGTGTCGTACTTCGTGAGTTCTCGGACGCGCTCACCTTTCCACGGTGGTGGATCGTACAGTCCGGCCGTGAATACGGTTCCACACTTCCCCAAGTCCTAGCTGGATTCCCCACATAGTGTGTCCAGTTAGGCCACAGGGCCCAGTAGGTCGCACGGAGCCAGCTTATCAGGGGGCTGGACCCGATGCTAGGTTGTTAGGAAGTGGTTCATTAGGGAATATACGGTCGGATAAGTGTTTTTGTGTTTTGTGTATAAATGTGTAAATTGTGTTTTTTAATTTCGCGTAAATAATTGTGTTTAAATTTTCGCGCAAATAACTGTGTTTTTGATTTCGCGTAAATAATTGTGTTTAAAATTCGCGTAATAATTGTGTTTAATTTGAATTGTTTGATTAGTTCCGTGTTTAAAGAAGTGTTTTTTGTTTTATAATTGTTTTAATTGTGATCAATGTCAGTGCGTTCAAGTTGATTCGTTTCGTTTATTTTGTTTGTTTGAGTGTTAATGTCCGTACCGGAGATTAACGTAAGGGTTTTGCGCTCGGGAAAGCGAACACCTTCGGTGTCTCCAGTCAACATGTCGGTTACCGGCACCCCGCCGTCGGGGTTGACTACTTCGAACGAAACGAACACTTGGGACAAGGACGTTGAAAGTGCAAATAAAAATACGAGCAGTGACGCAAAGGCAAAGGCCACCGCGAGTCAGGAAACATTAACGCCAAAAAACGTAACTCACGCGCAAAAAGAGGCTCCTCCAGCCACGGATAATGCAAGCATCTCTGTGCTTATGGCAGAATTAGAATTAAGGAAGGCGGAGTTGATCCAGGCTAGGGCAGTATCGGCGGAAGCTCAGACTAGACTAGAAATCGCCAGGCTAGAGGCAGCTAGGTCTAGTAGCAACACGTCGCGGGACTGTGATAGGAATTCTCGTGTAGAGGGTTGGATTCAACAACAAAACGTCACTAATTTGCCCGGGGTGCGCATTAGGGAGCCGCGTAATGAGATCACGTACGATCAGTTTCAGAACAAGGATCTTGAGTTAATGTCACACAGGATAGAGACCGCGGTTACTCGTAAAAATGCACCAATTATACAACGGAACGTGCCGGAGCTATCGCATTTCTCTGGGGCACTCACAGAGTGGATCCCCTTTAAAGCCGAATATTTAGACACCGAGTCGCTATTCACAGACGTCATGAATGTAGCTAGAATACGACGTAGCTTGCGAGGCGACGCGAGGAGCGCGGTAAAATCAATTTTGTATACAGTATCGGACCCGAATGAGATAATGGATTTGTTAGAATTGCAGTTCGGCAATCCTGAGGCTATCATTTTAGCCGAAATCGAGGAGGTCAAACGTTTGCCTAAATTGACCGAAGATTGCGCCAATATTATCTCATTCGCGGGACAGGTAGCTAATGTAGTTTCATGTATCAAGGCGTTGAAACAGGATCAGTACTTGTTAGCCCCCGAACTAGTAGGTAGGTTGGTTGAGAAGCTAAATCCCATTTTGCGGTACGAATGGAACAAATATCGCGTGGCGAACTCCTCTATACCTACTCTAGTAGCATTATCGACATTTTTAAACGACACCAGTCGAGCTTCGGGTTTAACTCGTAGGCCGATAACGCGACAACAACGTAACCCGGTTCACACAACTAGGTTAGCCCGGCGTAGGTCTAGGTCGTCGTCTCGATCACTAAGCAGGGATAGTGTAGGATCAGACGTCAATTACAGCGTTAACACCCATAGAGTCGTAAATAGTAGGAAAAATGTCGATAAACCTAGGCACACGGTAGCTCAGGTAAATAGTAGACCGCAAAACAAGCCGAAAAAATCCACACAGCACGCACCGGCACAGACTCGCGAAAATTCGAATAAAAAATGCACCATTTGCAACGGCGATCATACGGTAGCTAAGTGCGCGGATTTTATTAAATTATCCGTAGATGATCGCTGGGCAAAGGCTAAAGAGTTTAAACTGTGTTTTAGATGCTTAAATTTCGCTCATAAAAAACCGTACAGGTGTGCGTACGTGCCGTGTGGACACGGAGGCTGTGAGGCAGGTCACAATAAGTTATTACACGGAGTGTCACGGGACACCCCCGCGCCGAATAATGTAGCTAGGATTAATCACGTAAGGCGGCCAGCAACTTATTTAAAGATAGTACCCGCTATTATTAGCGGCCCGTTAGGATCGCAGGAAATCTTATGTCTACAAGATGACGGCAGTAGCTTAACAATTTTGGAGCGCAGTGTAGCCGAAAGAATCGCTCCGCTCGGCGCGACTGAGAAACTCCTTATCGAAGGGGTTGGCGGATGCGTAATAAACGAAAGCGAGTCATACCGTTTAGAACTAACAATACAGGGCAAATATCGTAGAAACATTGAGAAAATAAATGTATGTACGATTGATAGTTTGAACTTAGGTACTCAACGCGTAAATAAAGAGTTGATCGATAGTTGCCCACACCTGTTACCTATAAGTGATCAATTGTGCTATGATGAAGGCACGCCTAAACTGTTAATAGGCCAGGACAATTGGCACTTATTAGTGACACAGAATGTTCTAAGCGGTAATAAATCGCAGCTGATAGCTAGCGAGGGTCGATTAGGTTTTAGCGTGCACGGTTCAATGTCTATACCTAGGTCTCTTGTGATGAGTAGTAGACTGTAGCTTGATTTTAATTTAATTGACTTTATACTGGTAAAAGGGATGCTTCAGTAGTATAGGGAAGTCCCATGAAATAATAACACTTGAAGATAATTCACATAATGTTGCGTGAAGTGTGTCTTGATCGGAGGTCGCTGAGAGAATGATCTCAAGTTAATCGAGCGGTCTTATAAATGATCGCTAGATTATTCCTTGATTGGACCAATGGGTAAGAAGGGCGTGGCCCAATTCTTACATGTGTGCGTGTAGATGTGTAGGTGCAAACTGAACAACATTATCTCTTTATTTCAGTAGATACACATTCGTAATACATAATATACATTGGTGGAACATATTTTGATTGACAAGTTATCATATAAGATTCTTATTGGAAATTCTATTTATTACAATATTAAACCTATTTTATGAAGCTTTCTATATGTTTGTTATATATTTATTCATGGTGGTTTTACATCTTTATCAACCAAAGCTTCATATCTTATCCTATACAATAATGAGAGAAATTAATCTTATACTTAATTAAAACTAAGAGAAAAGAAATACGATTTTGAACATAATGATTTTTTATTCTAAGCTGATTACTTACTGCTATATATGATCGAGCTAACTTATAATTATTACATAGAATCCTAACCTACATGCGACAGTCCCCCCTTCGTACGAAAGTACAATATTCAAGTGGAGCAAATGTAGATGAGTCGATTTGTAGGTCGTCGGATTATGCCTGAGTTAGTTTGGACGTCGGCCACCCTTACATGGCCATCAGGGCCGGGAAAGGTTTTTGCTATAATGCCTCTTGGCCACGTCCCTCTAGGCATCGTATTGTCAGCTACTATCACGACGTCTCCTATAGCAGGATTCTTGAATTTGCTGTAAGTACTGGCTCGCGGACATAGCAGCGGTCGATACTCGGCGATCCATTTCTTCCAAAATATGTCGGCTAGAGCTTGGGCGGTCTTCCATGATTTTAGGGACGTATCGTCCTTGAAGGTGCCCCATGGGCTACTAGCGTTGGATCTCAGCAATAAAAAATGGTTCGGGGTGAGGGATGGTTCGCTCATATCAGTATTGATTGGAGTGAGAGGGCGCGAATTGACGATATTTTCAGCCTCTAAAATGAGCGTATGTAGGACCTCTTCGTGTGGGGCCTTCTCTCTGAGTGTGATTTTCAGAGCGGCTTTAATGGCGCCTACCATTCTTTCCCACGAACCTCCCGCGGCGGGATTACCGGGCGGTATTTTCTTCCATGTAATTTCTCGGATGGCGGGATGATCTTGTATGGATTCGGGCAGCGATTTCTTCGCTTCTTTTATCTCTCGTTCCGAGCCCACAAAATTAGTTCCGTTGTCCGAGTAGATGATTGTTGGGGTTCCGCGACGTGCTATCATGCGTCTGAGGGCTAGTATGGTGGAGCTCGCCGAGAGTGATGCGGCTAACTCTAGATGGACGGCTCTGGTCGTAAGGCAAGTAAAGAGCACGCCCCATCTTTTCTCTCTTCTACGCCCGATAGCAATCTGCATTGGCCCGAACAAGTCTATGGCGGTAGCGGTAAACGGAGGCTGATATGCGAGTAGTCTTTCTACAGGTAGGTCGCCTACAGGGGCCTTGAGGGTGGCGCCTTTATAGGTCCGACACCATTGACATTTATTGCATATATATCTCATAGTCCCTCGTAGACCGACTATAAAGTACCGCTGTTTAATCTCGTTCATCACTGTCATGTGATTGCCGTGATTATACTTTTCATGGTAATGTTGTATGAGCAGTTTCGTGAAGCTTTCTTTAGCGTGTAAAATTGGGATATCCACTTTGCCTCGGTCTACTCTTGAGTCGAGTACCATGATGTCTGCCTTGCTCATTTTCACAGCTATCTTGTGGATAGGCGATCGTCGCGGCAGTGGATTACCGTTTCTCGTCAATTTTACTTCCTCTTCGAAACTTGCGTGTTGGCTACGCTTAATTAGGAGTAATTCCGCAATCTTTACATGTCCATTGTTCATCTCTATTTCGGGTTTTCTCAATAGCAATCGGGTTTTAAATACTTCAGCCGCAACTATAACGCAAGCAGTAGCCCTAACCAATCGAATAAAACTCGAAAATCGTTCTATCGGAGGTAAATAATCGAATTTATCGCATGTACGGATTGATAACGTAATCGCGTTATTACGTTCTTCGCCCGTAGACGGTGGCGGCGGAGATGACGCCTTTTCGCGCGGCCATTCAGATTTATCTTTCGTAATGAATTCGGGTCCGAAAAACCAGCGGTGGGTGCTATCGAAATTCGCGGGCGCGCCCTTTGTAGCATCGTCGGCTACGTTTAGCGCGCTGGGCACCCATCGCCAGTCCGCTGGCGAAGTGCTACTTTCGATTTCAGCTAATCGATGAGCTACGAAGCTCTTAAATGTGCGCGGATCTGCTTTTATCCACGCTAGCACCGTTCGCGAGTCGGACCAGAAATACCTATTCTCGATTACGTAATCGGATTCTGTGACGACTGATTCCGCTAATCGAGTGCCTAACACACAGCTTTGAAGCTCTAATCTCGGTATAGACACTACTTTAAGCGGCGCTGCTCGGGCCTTGGATGCGATTAAAGTTGATTTAATTATCCCTGTCTCGTCCCTACCCACAAAGTACACGGCCGTAGCGTAAACCTTCTCGCTAGCGTCACAAAATATGTGAATATCGCCCTTACGGTCGTGTGCGGGGACGTGTCGGGGGATCTCAAGATTGCGTAACTTTTGTAAGTTATCTATAAACGACATCCATGGCGCTTTACAGCTATCCTTTATTTGATCGTCCCATCCGATACCGGTACGCCATACTTCCTGCATTACCGTTTTACCTAACACGGAAATGGGGCTTGCATACCCGATTGGGTCATATACGGACATAGCGCTACTAGTGACCTGCCGCTTAGTCGGCAAAGTCGAACCGTTGAGAACCTCCTCCGGTGTGTTTCTCAAATTTACGTTAAAGCCTAACGTGTCTCGCCTATGGTTCCATATAAGCCCTAACGTACGTTCGGTATCAGATTTACCTATTATCGTAATATCCTCCGTTTTCGGTTGCACGTCGCTTATGACGTTTGGATTGTTAGAGGCGAATCCGCGCAACTCGAAAGACGCTTGCATGTTTAAGTGGTACAGGTCGTTAACTATCTTTTTAACCTCATTTTCGTCCTGATCTAAGGCTACCAACATGTCGTCCATGTACGTGTTTCTGATAGTTATATCGGCGGCGATAGGATAAACGTTTTTTTGTTCTAACGCGTTTTTGTTTTTGACATATAAGGCTGTGGTTGGACTCGCAGCGGATCCGAATATCAACCGTTTCATACGATATTCTTGTGGATCTTCTGTCCTGCTCTCTCCTCTCCACAAAAAACGTAAACTATCCCTGTCCTGCTCTAACACGCCTACTTGTAAAAACATTTCTTTTACGTCGGCGATAACCGCGGTTTTGCCCTCGCGAAATCGAAGCAGGACCCCGAATAATGACTTTAACAGGTCAGGCCCCGTTAATAATGATTGATTTAGGCTAGTATTATAGGCTGTAGCCTTTGCGTCAAATACTAGACGTAATTTTAATTTTTGCGCGTGCCTAGTCGCAAAATGCGGCAAGTACCACGTACGCGGCGCTTCTGGCGGAGGGCGAGAGTTTATTATTTCCGCATAACCTTTATTAATTAAATTCTCAATCTGTGCGGTATATTCTGCCTTGAAACTTTCGTCCCCGTCCAGTTTGCGCTCTAAGCTGTATAGCCTGCGTAGCGCATGCGCGCGATTGTCGGGCAATACTTCGTCATCAGATCGCCATAACAACCCCGTTTCGTACCTATTTTCTCCCGGGATTTTTTTACATGTAGCCTCTAATATGTCTAAAGCACGTTGGTCCGGGTCCGCCCGGGGCAATTTCTTTTCTACCCCTAACGACTCGATACTGAAGTGCTGTTTCATACAGCTTAAAATGTCATCTTCGGTAGTGGCCGGACGAATGTGATTTATACGTGCTACCCTATTTGCCTGCCTATCCTGGGATCCAAAAAGGATCCAACCTAGGTTGGTATAGCCCGCAGCTATTGATGAGGAGGGACTCGAAAGGAGCTGCCGCGAAACAATTAAGCCCCAATTATCCTGTCCAATTAAAATTGTGGGCGTCCCGCGCTCGTATACTAATTGATCCGTTATCTCTTTTAAGTGGTCGCACTGTTCTATTAATTCGCGGGAAACCTCTTGCGAAGGCAGATTTAATTTATCGATTGTATACGCCGAAATTTTTTCTAGATTTCTTGTACATGAACCGCGAATCGATAAATTTATTCTACAGGACTCGTGATCCGTTATCTGACCTCCAATGCCTTGGATCGCGAGAGGTTTGCCCGAACCCCTGGGAGCTACCTTATCGGCCGTGTCTCTTTCTATTAGAGTCATGGTCGAACCAGAGTCTAGAAAAGCTAGTGCTTCGGCACTACCTAACGGGCCTGAAATTTCTACGGGGACCACCATAAGGTACGTATTCGCGCGTTGAACCTGATTTATGCTACTAACACTTGCGCGGACAGATTGCGCTTCATTTGTAAGCCCGTGAAGCAACTTGTGGTGGCCCGCTTCGCATTCGTTTTTACCGCATGCGACGTATTTGCACTTAATAGGGCGCCTATGATTAGGTTCTAAACACCTATAGCACAGCTTAAGGCTTCGGGCCGATTCCCACCGGCCTGCGACAGACTTTTTCAGAAAATCCGGGCAAACGGCTAACTTGTGATTCCCTTTGCAAAGTACGCAATCTTTTCTATTATTATTGAAATTATTCTGCGACTGCGGGGGCGGTCGAGATTGCGTGGGTTTCACCGTTTGCGCGGGCTTTTTTTTATGCGTTTGCGGGCGCGAATTTACGGTAGCTACGGTAGCGGCGCGGTTCGATTCCCGGTATGAGTCATCGTCCGAATCAGAGTCGCTTGCGTAGTCTCGATAGCTATTCGAGTACGGTCGTCCGCGGCTCGCACCACCGTGCATTCGTTGTTGTGGCTGCCTCGACTCGGCATGGTTCATATTAACCACATGAACGTTTGCACGGGACTTTGAATGTCTGTGATGCGATCGCTTCGTGGCCGTACTGACGTCGTTTAAAAAGTTAGCCATCGCGACCAATTCAGGCGTCCCCTGATTGGCTTGTTTATACTTTGCCCACTCATACCGAATTATCATGTTTAATTTGTCAGTTATTTTACTCACTAACTCTGGCGCGTGTAAATACTGATCTTGGCGCAATGCCTTAATGGTCGCTACCGTATTAGCTACATGGCCGGCAAAAGTTACGATATTACTCGAGTCTTCGGCTAACCTGGGCATGCGCTTCACGTTATGGATCTCGGTCAAAACTATTTCTTCCGGATCCCCGAAATGTTTTTCTAAAGACTCCATGATTTCGTATGGATCGGACACCGTATACATTATAGATTTGACCGCTATCCGCGCCTCACCGCGTAAGGCGCGCCTAATTCTACCTACATTGTTTACGTTACTGAAATGAGGCGCGCTGTCTTCAAACTCGGCCCTAAACGCTATCCATTCCGAGATATTTCCGTCGAAATGCGGCAATTCCGGAATATGCCTGTGTATAGGAGGGCCTTGCAATGCCCGATCGACGTTTCGTACTTGCCCGAATTCTACCCTATTACTGTTATAAGCCGGGTTCAAATCTCTGTTTTCTACAACGGGTGGACGATTACCGTAATTTGATGCTAACCAACCCGAGACTCTCTCATCGGCCCGAACTGCGGAGGCGCTATCAGAGTGTGCGGCTTCAATACGCGCCACCTGTAGCCGGCAATTTGCCTCCGCAGCTGCTTTCTGAGCTAGTTCAAGTTCGGCTTTACGCACCTGTAATTCGGCCATTAAAACAGAAATTTGACTACTACTTTCCCTATTGGCATTAACTAACGTATTGTCCGAATTTCTATCACCGGGCCTGTCTACATTGTCCCTACCTACTTCTAACGCGGAATCGCGGGCGGTATGGGGCACAGGGGCCGGGTTCGGCGCGGGAGAATTGGTTACGTTCGATCGCGGGGCGGGGGCGGAGGGGGGATCGCTCGCGGGCGTCATTGTGTTCGCGTTTGGATTGCTACTGCTTGCGTTATGAGAAAGGCCAGTCCCGTGGCTCCAAGTATTTGTAGGATTAGTGGACGTTTCGCCGGACTCCGGAGTCTGGTCTCGTGATTTTTGAGAACGCGTAACTCTCTTTTCCGGAAGAGACATCGCACGGGGGGACTGTCGCTTAACCTAACACACACACTGAATTTAACACAATAACAAAAAAAACACTGAATTTACCTAATACCTAACACCTATTCATTAGCGAGGCTAAGTGCGACGCTAATGAGCCCTAATATCCCTACGGCGTAAATCCCTCGTTGCACAGATCCAGTACGGCTTGTTCACACCGCTGGGTTACCACCGTACCGGAAGCTGTGTTGAGCGTCACACGTGAACGCTATGACGCAGTACAAGGAGAACTTAATCAATCCAAGACCGATTGATGCGGAAACAAGGGGAAATTAATCAACCCGAGATCCGATTGATGGCAGAACAAGGGGAACTTAATCTACCCGAGTTCTGTGATGCACGCCGTGGTGCGGACTATCGTCCGATTGATGGCAGAACAAGGGGAACTTAATCGACCCGAGTTCTGTGATGCACGACGTGGTGCGGATACGAGGGGAAAATTAATTCGACCCACGATCCGATTGATGCCAGAGCGAGGGGAAACTTAATTCGACCCTGTCTGTGATGCCCGGCGCAGGGACGCAGGGTTTAATCCGCTACACGTCCCTGTGATGATTCTCTTGCGCGCCTCCTGTCACTGGAACGAAGGTCCAATTCCTTCCTTCTTGATCCGGTGCTCGAAGGTCCAATTCCTTCCTTCGAGGTCGCTGATTCTTGATATCCGGCTTTCGAAGTACCAATTGTGATGAGTAGTAGACTGTAGCTTGATTTTAATTTAATTGACTTTATACTGGTAAAAGGGATGCTTCAGTAGTATAGGGAAGTCCCATGAAATAATAACACTTGAAGATAATTCACATAATGTTGCGTGAAGTGTGTCTTGATCGGAGGTCGCTGAGAGAATGATCTCAAGTTAATCGAGCGGTCTTATAAATGATCGCTAGATTATTCCTTGATTGGACCAATGGGTAAGAAGGGCGTGGCCCAATTCTTACATGTGTGCGTGTAGATGTGTAGGTGCAAACTGAACAACATTATCTCTTTATTTCAGTAGATACACATTCGTAATACATAATATACATTGGTGGAACATATTTTGATTGACAAGTTATCATATAAGATTCTTATTGGAAATTCTATTTATTACAATATTAAACCTATTTTATGAAGCTTTCTATATGTTTGTTATATATTTATTCATGGTGGTTTTACATCTTTATCAACCAAAGCTTCATATCTTATCCTATACAATAATGAGAGAAATTAATCTTATACTTAATTAAAACTAAGAGAAAAGAAATACGATTTTGAACATAATGATTTTTTATTCTAAGCTGATTACTTACTGCTATATATGATCGAGCTAACTTATAATTATTACATAGAATCCTAACCTACATGCGACATCTCTGGTAGGTTATGTAAATCACGCGAGGTGTAGTAACGAACAGGACATGTACGACTTAATAAAGCAACATTTTAGCATAGAATCGTTAGGTATAGAGCCGCGAATACCTAAATCGGACCCCAATCAGCGCGCATTAGACATCCTAAACGCGACATGCGCTAAAATACCAGATGAGCGCCGCTACGAGATAGGACTTCTCTGGGCGAGTGATGATGTGATTTTGCCTAACAATAAGCAACAGGCGCTCAACCGGTTGTATAGTTTAGAAAGAAAATTAGATAAAGACGCGGCGTTACGGGTCGAGTATTCTAAACAAATACAAAATTTATTAGACAAAGATTACGCGGAGAAAGTAGAAAGCGTCTCGACATCCTCGCGAACGTCGTACTTACCGCATTTTGCGGTAAAACATCCGCAAAAACAACGTGTTCGAGTTGTTTTTGACGCAGCTTGCAAGTATAACGGTGTTAGTCTGAACGACGCTCTGTTAACAGGGCCGGACTTACTTCAGTCGTTATTCGGTGTCCTTATAAGGTTTAGAGAGGGTCGTATTGCCGTTATTTCGGACATTCGCGAGATGTTTTTGCAGATACGAATCATTGAAGCTGACCGTAACTCACTGATGTTTCTGTGGAGGGGAGATGATAGACAAGGCCCAGTCCAAGAATATCGCATGAAAAATCTCTTTTTCGGCGGCTCTTCAAGCCCAACAACAGCGATATTCGTTAAGAACAGAAACGCAGAGAGTCACGCGAAGCAATACCCACTCGTATATGAAAAAACTATAAATAGCTTCTACGTCGATGACCTGTTAGCTAGTTTCGATGACAGGCAGGAGGCAAAGCGTTTAGTAACCGACATGAGTAAGGTATTCAAGGAGGCGTCCTTTGAGTTGTGTGGGTGGGCGTCAAACGACCCCGAGGTACTAGGCGACGTAGTGGACGTCAAAAAGGACGAGACTACGCTGTTAGGAAAGTGCGACTATGAACGAACATTAGGAATGTTATGGCATAATTCTCGCGACACGATAGGTTTCAATGTAAACTTTCGAAACTTACCTCCGGAGATAGTAGAGGGCCAAAAAATACCTACGAAACGCCAAGTAACTAGCGGAGTAATGGGTCTGTTCGACCCGAACGGTCTCGTCTCGCCCGTCAGCATTGCGGGCAAGACATTAATTCAAGACATGTGGCGTCTAGGTATAGATTGGGATCAATGCATATCACCGGAGCTAAACGAGAAATGGCGTTCGTTCATAGAAAACGTAAATAAGTTACGTAACTTAGAGATACAGCGTTACGTCATAGCCCCAACTAGGCAGGTAGTTTTACACACGTTCTGCGATAGTAGCGAGACAGTCTACGCAACCGCTGTGTACATGGTAGGGTCAGACGAAAAAGGCGAGAAATACTCAACGTTGGTAGCCGCGAAGGCTCGAGTAACGCCATTAAAGAAAATTAGCATACCTAGGCTAGAACTGCAGGCGGCAGTCTTAGGTTGTAGACTAGCTCAATCGGTTAAAAAGGAGACTAGTTACAACGTAACGAGTTGTCATTACTGGACAGATTCGAAAACTGTGCTAGCCTGGATCAAGTCAGACCCTAGGACGTTCAAGTCATTCGTCGCGCATCGTCTGTCAGAAATCGAGGACAGCACGCTGCCCAGTGAATGGCACTGGGTGCCAACCGCGCTGAACGTTAGCGACGACGCAACTAGAAACGTACCTATAAATTTCGATAAAAATCATAGATGGTTCCACGGACCCGAATTTATCAGATTGGATACGGATAAATGGCCAACTGATAGATGCGCGTCCACCGAAACGTCAGACGCGTGTGAGGAACGAATTGCAAAAAAGGTTTTAGTCGTAACTAGGCGCGATAAATTTGCTCACTTACCGGACGTAAACAAGTACTCGAAGTACTTGCGCCTGTTACGCGTCACTGCTCGTATCCTGCTAGCCGCCCAAATGTTTAAGGCTAAATTGTTAAAATGTAACGTTGACAAAAATGTAAATAACGAACACATTAAAATCGCCGAACTATTGCTCTTAAAGCGAAGCCAGTACGAGTCGTTCTCCGAGGACATCGAGCGTCTTAAGGCTGGGCGGCCAGTCCCTAAAAAATCAACGTTACACAGACTAGCAGTAAAGATCGACAGACACGACACATTACTGCTCGACGGGCGAATCGACAGAAGCGAGAGTATCCCAGTCCTACATGCCAAAGAGTCATTCACGAAATTAATTATAGCACACTACCACGCTATTTTTAATCATGGCAATCACGCTACTGTTATGAACGAGTTGCAAAAATCGTTTCATATAGTAGGACTGAGAAGCGCTTTGAGGTACATAGCTCACACATGTCAATGGTGTCGAGTGTATAAAGGAAAGACTCCGAACATACCTCTCGGTGACATACCGCCAGAAAGGCTCGCAGTTAATCAACCGGCGTTCACGGCGACAGCTTGCGATTACTTCGGCCCCATGCACATAACCATCGGGAGGAGGAGAGAAAAAAGATGGGGAGTCTTATTTACTTGCTTAACCACAAGAGCAGTACACTTAGAACTCGCAGCATCCCTATCTGCATCTTCAATGATACTAGCATTACGCCGCATGATGGCTAGACGCGGCACTCCGACGGTGTTCTACTCGGACAATGGTACAAATTTTATCGGCAGCGAGAGAGAGATAAAAGATGCTGCAGAGTCGATCGACACCGAGATGCGAGCCTACTTAGAAAACAAGCAAATAATTTTCAAACGAATACCGCCCGGGAACCCATCGGCCGGAGGTGCCTGGGAGAGATTAGTCGGGTCGGTGAAAACCGCTTTGCGTGTTACTTTGAAGGAGAGATCGCCGTCAGAAGAAGTCTTGCACACACTGCTTTTAGAGGCCGAGCATGTTGTCAACTCGCGCCCCCTGATACCCGTAATGCCGTGCAGTAAACAAGAGGCACTGACCCCCAACCACTTTTTATTGGGCCGGTCAAACGCCATGTCACCATTCGGGTCTTTCAGCGACATAACACTAAACGAAAAGTCGTGGAAAGCAGCGCAAGTACTAGCAGACTCTTTTTGGAATCGATGGGTGAAAGAATATCGACAATCTCTACGTCCACGAGTAGTCAAGAACGCCCCAGCTAGTAACGTGAAAATCGGCGACATCGTTATAATCGCAGATGGCACTATGCCCAGAGGTTCATGGCCGAGAGGCGAGGTCGTAAAAATCTATCCCGGACCAGATGGCAGAGTTCGTGTAACCGAGATAAGAACGACAGCAGGATTAATACGCCGCCCAGCCTCTCGTCTCATCGTAATTCACACACATTAGTTTATGGTGTTCGCACACGTTGGGGGGAATGTTAAACACAGACCCTATCCATCGACATAATTATAATTGCTTAATATAGGTTAAGATAACGATGACCCATTTTTACATAATTATATAACGAGATAACGTAATGACGTAATATTGTGTAATTACTTACCCTTTTTGTCCAGATAAAGGACAATAGCTATTGTGTAATATTATTACTTCCGGGCATCGTTATTATGTATGCAACTGTTTATATTATAATTATTTTTAAGTGTTTAATTAGGTGAATTACTCAATCAGAGAATAGTTATAGCGTTAAGTAAAATCACATTATATTATTAAAGATGATTATCAAATTAGCTTAGGTGAACCACTTCCTAACCATAGGCAAAAACTGGCTATTTCTTTATCTCCTTTCGTATCTCTTATTTACGTAAGCCATGAAAGTGACCTTGAATGTTGTTGACCTACATTTCATGCCGCTTACGTAACGAAGGGAAAATATCATAGTTCCAATTAGAATCCAATACGCATAGCCAGAATATTTGTGATAATCATAAAAGTTGTCAGATCTCTCAGGTATAGATATAAGATGAAGGTATAATAATAAATAAACGCTTAATAACATGACTTATTATTCCCCATTTCTGAGATCTGACTAACTGAAATACATATGTAAACATTTTGTATGTACCTAAATAAACATGAATATTTTTATAAATAAATTCGTGAAATAAGCTAGATGAGCGCATGCGCGAATTAACCACGCCCCCGCACATCTCGCGACTCTGATTCAGTCTATCAAGGACGGAATAAAGATGGCGGGCGCGAAAATTAATTCAGTGTCACAGCAAGCGTCACCCAGCTCTCATCTCGCTCCAGTTCACCTTATGAAGAAAGAAACAGTATCTTTTTATTGTGTCACCCAGTCTCAAGTATTATACAGTCCAATCATGCAGAACGAGTCGCCAGTAGCAAGTTAGGCCATTCGTTTTAATGCCTTTTGCCATGCTAATATAGTACTGATATGTGTACTAATATTTTGTTTTGCGGTCACGTCAGACATGTTTATTTATCATTTGTTTTGCTAGAATATATTACTATTACTTGAATTTACGTGTAAAGTAATGACGGGCCAACGAAGATGCCACGACAGCGTGACAGCGGCAGCAGTGCGCGGTACGTGTGTCTTGCTCACTCATATGCGCGTCGCGCAAAATCGTGGCATCTCCGTAAGTGGCACTACTGCCCGTCTAGCACAACTACGCTTCGCGACTCTTGTCCCGCGACATAGCATCGCCCGTCACTCTCTCACAGTACAGCGAAGAAAGAGATAGGTATCTCGCGCGAGAAAGTGTCGCGCGTCACAGTTGTGCTAGAGGTGCTGGTGACCGAAGAGTGATAGCTTCTTTCTATCATTTAACCTTTTGACCTTTTGAAAATTGCGCCACTGGTACCAACCTCTTGTACTTTACTTAAGCGTGGTACTGATCGACTTTAAGAACCTTCATTGTACAACTATTGTATTATCTAGACACCAGCCAAGTTCACCCCAGGAACTGGCGAGTAGCAGCCGTGTGTTATATTACACGAACCGTTTGGAGCCACTTTTGACCCCTCAATAACTCCAAATCTATTTAACATAAAAATATGAAATTTGGCTTATGTATTTAGATCCTTTAGAACAACTATAACCCCAAATTTCATAAATATAAGTGAAATAGTTATTGAGATATTAAAGTCCAAAAAACGGCATTTTTACCACTGACTGGCTGACTAGTAATCAAAAACCTAACCCACTTCCAGGTGACCTATAAAAGTGAAATTTGGCATTCAGCTTGGTAATTGTGTGTGTATACATAAAAAAATCGAAAACAGTGATTTTTTTACTCTTATAATAATTATTATTATTTATGCTTCTTGCCTCAGAACTCAGTCATTGATTACCCGATTTGGGAAATTCTTTCGTTGTTTTAAAGATGTACTAGCATAGCACACTCTCTCTCTCTCTTTATTTCTCACACACACACATATACACACACACGCGCGCGCGCGCGCGCAAGAATCCAACACGTACTAACCGATTTAGAAAAATTCTTTGTTTGTTTAAAAAATGTACTAACTAGAATAGCACACACACAAGTAATTAATAATTAAGTAATTTACACATCATAATAATTTCTGTTCAAAAAGTCTTGATATCGAATTACACCCCACCAAAATAAATGCATTGAGTAGGTATGTCGAGTGTCCTTGTATCTTAAAGGGCAAAGAACTTGGCGCCCATATACCTAGATCTCAATTCTTTTGTCGGAGAAGTCGAAAACGTTGCACGCGATATTGAACTTGGCTCTCATTTAACATGTATGTTTTTGATTGGATAAAGACACTACAGAAGCCACACTCTTTTTTTATGTGCCGCTATTGCAAAGAAATTAGCCTACGAGTATCTGATTGGTAATTTTGAATGACGTACAACGTCGTTGGATGTAGCTCGTTGTGGGCGTGTCATACTCCTACGGTTGCCTACACCAACAAAATGAAATTTACGTCTCGGTAATTGTACTTATTTCACACTTTACTTTTATTTAATATTCAATACGTCCTAAATAAGACGAACCTGACCCAAACTTTATGATGATGCACCCTGGAAGTGCCAACTGGATCTCAGGATTCGTTCAAGGTTTGTTAGTTTTCGCATTCCGATTCACTTTCATGACCAGTTAGAGCTAGTATTACAAAGTGACTGATGCAGAACCCTGGCAATGTTCACTGGATCTCAGGATTGGTTCAACGTAGACATGTGTGGTTTGAAAGTCCAGGGTCCATCATCAGGTCAATTTTATGTTCATTGAGGTGAATCGAAATGTACGTTACACGCTGCGTCGTGACACGCGGCGCGAAGTGAATCTCCCTTGCCTGTACATATTTATTTATGGTATAGCAGTATAGTAGTACTACTAGTTGTTTCGCATGTTGTGTTTACCTATAAGTAATTGTGACACCCATATCCATAAGTGTAATAGTGTAACTTAACATGTTTTGGTGTTAACAATTGTTGGTGGACCTTAATTCAAAAAATAAATAGACAGATAGTGCTGCCATCTGTTGCGTGTTTTATCGTATCTGTCACGTTTTTTGTCACCGTATCTGCTGATTTATTAATGATTGATTAATTCCCTGTTCATATTAGAGCACTTTTTTATTGTAGTTTATGTGACTGTACATAATGAAGGGTATTATTTATTTATTTAAACTTTATTGCACAAAACAAAAGTCAGTACAAATGGCGGACTTAATACCAAATGGCATTCTGTACCAGTCAACCATAGGGCCAAACAAGCAGGTTTCATAATAACGGCACACGAGTGTATTAATGCCTAATAATTATGTAGGTACCGTATGTAACTGTAGTTACATACCTACTTTATCTACCCACATATCATAAGCCTCCATGGTGCATTCAGGAGCCGCACAATATGACAAATTTTATCCGGTAACGCATAACGGCGGTAATGAAGTTTTCTGGCAGCTGTCATAGTTTTTTCTTTTATTCAGAGACAAACTAGAGTTGGCCCCGACTATCATACCGTTCGATATCTTACGTGCGACATTTGTCAAATTAGATTGCAAATTGACAATTCATTTCGAACTAAACGTCATCTCGAATTATATTAGAATAGAGGTCAAATCAAATTTCTTTGTTTTCCAGAGATGTTCGAAATTTGAATGAATAATATTATCGAAATCGATGTTATTATTTAGCAATAATAACATTTTTACAAATAACAGAGTACCTACCTATGTTCTAACAAAACAGTTTATTTTTATGGTGGGCATAACGTGCGGTTCTTGAAAGCATCATGGAGGGTTTATGATATTTGGATAGATAAACACATTTTTTGGAACACCTTTTTTAACGCCAAGCGGTGAGTTTCATTACTCTGTCTTCCATTTAAATTTCTTCACTTCTTTCCAACCACTGCTAAGATATCATCGGCCACAATTTTTTTGACTCAACTCTCTTAGACAAACATAGTTTTGAATTGATTTTCACACTGAATGAAACTAAGTAAATCTTATTTTAGCAACTTAAAAATCAATGTTTTATTTGTTTGAAATAAAAGTGTTACAGTACAGGTACAAAACATTTACCTTAATTACTTGCAGACAACCACTCGCTCGAACACCGGTAACCGGTCACCGCATACCAGGGAAATTTGAGAACTAGAAGAGGAGAAATCAATTAAAAAATCTATATGTAATTAACCCTTAATTTGGCAGAGACTCTGATGTCATAAAGTCATATATTTGACTAAGTATATTGGATAGGGTATGTTTTAAGAACTTCTAAAAAATATTTAAAAAAATCTAGATTATTTCGTTTTTGAAAAAAAAAATGTCCGTCACAGCGTACATTGCCAAATATAGAGAATGCCTATGATAAATTCATATGTCCGCTGAGCCGTACAATGCCAAAGACGTAGTGTAATTAAAAAAACGTGTTTTTTTTTTTTATATTCAAACTTTACTTATAAATTTATTTCGTGTGACAATGTAATTGACAACTGCTGGACTGCTTTCCTATGACAAAACAGAGTAGATTAAAATCATACATCATTTCACTTAAGTACGCGCGGGTAGTTTTTATAGTCCCACTTATACGGCTTATCTTGCAACAATTTTACCACCCAAAGGTTGTCTGGAAGAGGTCTCTTTATAGATATAAGACCACCTCTTGTCATTTCATTGTTGATTGTTTATATTTTGGCTCTATGTTGAAAAACGCTGGTCGCCATGTGTACTCTTACTTTTTTGCAACTTGTGGTCTCTTGCTGACCATGTTGGGATGCCCAGCTTGGGTTTATCGCATCGTTTTAGACGGTGTACGCAAAGATAGAATTGACGAAATGTTTAGACGGAACATTTGTATAATGAGTAATTATCTATATATGTATAACTTCATGCATAATGGGAGTTAACGGGACATCTGTCTCTTGCGTTGTGTTCACTTCATGACTGCGTTTAGGATAGTTGTTTTGCAGTTCTTGCTCATGATCGGAAACATTGGATATATTCAAACATTCTAGAGAAGTTGCTAAAGAAGGTGCTGGTGTTGATGCTGCGTAGGTGTGAATTTATTGAACTCATTTTCGTCGGTTGATAGTTCACTTGTTTTGATGAAGCATACTCTCTTAGGTATAAGTGCTAAAATTTTAGCTGTACGACCCGACACAACGTGTGGTGTTGATGGGGAGCAACTAACAAATAAATCTAAGCATACACGCGGGCACACAAACCCCAAAATTAATATTTTAAGCAAAATAAATGAAAAATTGTTAATTAATACGCAATACTATAATATTGGCAAAGTCCGCTACAACGGACAGGTCGTGTGCATTGAATATATGGCATTGTCCGGTGTGGCGGACAACACATTCAGAGGAAGATTCAACATATTAAAAGTAACAAAACGCATCCATACTATACGCACATGCATCAATTATATAGTTTAGTGTATTATTTAGACATGAAAAACGCACTTGTTGAATAAAAAACAAAAAATAAATCCAGAAATATCTTTTAGAAAACAGTTGACGTCTCACGCGGAGCCATTTTCTGGAACCACTGTCAAACTAGTTTAGCTAGTACTAATAATATATTTTTCTGCTAAAATATAACTATCGTACTAGTTATTGCCATATATGAAATGAAAAAAAAATCTCACCAAAAAGTGCTATATTTTTTTAAATCAGTTGTTCCTTGCACCGGACTACGTCAAATTAAGGGTTAAACAAATCCTGTCTTACTCGAGTAGTACGCAGGCTATATAAGCACTTAAACAGCCCTTGTATTTAAGTTGTTTGTGTTGTGGCCGGGTTCGAATCCCGGCCGGGGCAAATATTTGTGTGATGAACTCGAATATTAGTGCTTGGTTCATGGTTGTTCTATGTATTTAAGTATATATTTATTTATATAAGTACATATATCGTCGTCTAGTACCCATAACACAAGCCTTCTTGAGCTCAATTTGGGACTAGATCGATTTGTGTGAGGTGGTCTGATATTAAAAAAAAAAATAGTTGTATAAGGGCTGTATAAAAGCCTGTACCTATGCTATTGGGGCACTGTTTCAACGCCCAACCCTATTCCTTAAGGCTGGCTGGTCAGAGAAACGGAGCGGAGAAAATTAACCAATCAGGCGGTGTCTTTGTGAAGAGTGCATTTTAATTTAAAGAATATGATTGGTCCATTTTATACCCCTCCGCTCCGCTCCGCGCCTGTGGACAACCTACGACTTAGAAATAGTCTAAAATACGATAGGTATAAATATAAAGATGCAAACGAAATCCGTCTCATGTCTTATGATACGCCGCACAACCTGGGACCATTTTTTAGTAAAACGTCCCATTGTGCGACGTACTAACTCGCGCTAAATCACACATGGATTTAATACCAAGTAACCCTATCTATTGCATTTTATGAATGAACATTATTATCTAACTATTAACTTCGTTGCAATGATAAAGATATATATTTCTAATACCTACTGTAACTCCTACTAAAACTAAACTGTTTCAGTCTGGACGTAGGTAGGTACATACATTATTATGGATTTTCTCTTTTTTGTATTCAGCTAAGATAATATATATGTACACAACTTAGGTAATATGCATTGGGCTCAGAATTGCCTCGCGTGACTCTGACAGCTCAATCACAAAACACAATCGTTTGTGCATCAATCAACGTTGCCAGCAAAACATCCAATTCTAAGCTTTCAAAACGGACAGTCGAAAAATCTGCTTTTTCAATATTTATGAGAAGTTTAATCTAGCATTTGACATCTGTTTTTCATTCAAATAAAGAGACTATTAGGTTTTTTTTTACCATATTACCCTATGTCTGTTAGGTTCAAACTTTAATGAAGAGAACATGGTATTTTTTTTTCAAAAGCATGATTCGATTATACTTACGCGACGGTTATGAAATTCTACGGCTTTAACCTCAGATAACTCAAAATGTACCTACTTAGAAACAACTAAGTTTCATGGAAGATAGACACATTGAACATATTTTTTCATAAAGTCATGGGTCCCTCGACAGCCAAGACAGTGTTCATCTGTGTGGATAATCTATCATTATTATTGATTACTAACAAAACAAAGTGAAATCGGGCCATAATGGCAGGTTGCCATACCACGTTTTTGAAATACAGGCGCTCCTTGGGAATCCGTTTCGGTGGCAGCTTGATTAGCGGCGGCGAATGTAGCTTGTCTAGCTTCATCAGGCTAGGCAGGGAAGGCCACCTCTCTGGTTGATGGATCTGTGGACAACACTTGTGAATCAATCCAATGGTCTTGACGACACGGTTGGCTCCGTGGTAGCCGATGTCGGCGGTGTTGGGTTCGAATCGTGACTGTAGCGATGCACCTAATCAAGATGTGCGTGCGTGAAATATTTCATTATTAATAATTTATCTAATTTTAATTAATCACGCACGCAGATACAAGTTAATATAGTTAAGATAGTATGTATAGATGCATATAATGCGTAGAAACTGTAGACCCTGTCCGTCTGTCTTGGATAGATAGATAGATAGAGATACGATATAGATAGAACATAAGCAGACATAAAATAGCCAGAGCCAATAAGTATTATTAAATATTTAGTTTAAATAAAATTCAGTATTCTTTTTATACTTGTAAACTTATATTTTTCGTTGGTTTGGAAATAATTTTGCAAATGAACAACTATAGAAGTGACTATTCGTGAGAGTCAGAATGGCGGGTGTACCATCACGGATTTGTAAAACAATTATACCAAAAAAATGTACTCAAAATGTACTATTTTGTACCTACTTTAAAAAAATATGTACCTCGCCGTACAAAAAGTTATTACAATGTTTAGGTACACCCGCCATTCTGACTGTCAGGATGGCGGGTGTATCGCAGTTTACCATGAAGCCCTTGATTATTGAGAAATGTTATTACTCTAAAAAAATGTACCACAATTGTACTCCAACATACAGTTAAAATATTTGCAATCCGAATTATATCGGACTATATAGCGAATTATAAACACATTAAGTTTTGTTCGTAGTAAGTGAAGGGCGAAGGGGAGAACTGGGTAAGTCACAATTGCAAAATTTTACAGTACAGAAAATTGAGGTTCCTAATCCTTTGATGGCTGTAAGCGTTAAGTAATAATGTAGCAAAAAACCCAATTGCGAGTGACTCGCGCACAGAGGGTTCCGTACAAACACTTATCTTAACTGGCCGGGTTAAGTTTGCACTTATTATGTATGGCGCCGGATACAAATGAGGTGCAAAGTTAACGAAACCAATCACGTATGTGGTCTTCTTCTTCTTCGTTACACTCTTTACAGAGTGGTCGTGGCCATTATGCATTTGTGGAGTTCTGAGTCACCCGTTTGACGACGCGTCGCCACTCGTCCCGTAGGGCCGCTTTCCGAGAGCATTCATTGACGGTAGCCGACACACTGGCTCTGATCTGGTCGGTCCATCTCATCGGCGATCTTCCTCTCGCTCTGACACCTCCATGTGGTAGCTCCACTTAAATATTTATTTTATTCTGTTTTTAGTATTTGTTGTTATAGCGGCAATAGAAATACATCAACTGTGAAATTTTAACTGTCTGTCAACTGTGTATCACGGTTCATGAGATACAGCCTGCCCATTTACGGTACTCTATGAAACGGCCAAGCCATACTTTAGAAACCAAGGTGTAGGGTTAGTAAACTCCGGGCTTAGGGGCTTGAAGCCAGTTGATGCCATACTTTTTAAACCAAGGTGGTGGGTTAGTAAAGTCAGGGCTTAGGGGCTTGGCTTTTCCTGGGATCTGATAACTTTTTTACAGCGAAAGCGTTATGAGAATGTGAGTCTTGGCCGCCAATTTTACATGAAATGTTTTTGGTGGGATTGAATTGACTAAAAACAATAACGATCAATCCAGCAAAGGTTCCGTAGCTGCCCTTACTGGACCATTTATATCTGCTACCCGTATTATTTCCGAGATTAAAAAGCAAGAAACAACAATACATAGGCAATATTGCCAAAAGTCCCTACGTTATCTAAATATCCTACGGCCCGAAAGGGACTCAAACATCCTTAATGTATAAAAGGTCGTAACTGACCCAGTTTCTGTAGAAATACACGCGTTGTCGCATGAGCAAAGCGATGAAGGTACCTACCCTCAATTTGCCAAATACCTCGTTCGCGCCGGGAAGCTCTTAACACGTGATCAGGTAGTATTTGCTTTATATGGGACGGACACGACACGACTCTCAACTTCTTTTTTGTCCATCCCTATTCCCGTTATCCGGGATCGGTCACCTCACTCTCTTGCGCTAAGCTGTCCAGGGTTGTCTCATCTGCAGTATTCGGATTAGCATGTGCAATTTCCCGGGACTTCTTAACGTAATTTTAATATGGATATGACTTAATACCGGGATTACAATCGTAAAGCTAAAATAAGCTTCTGTCAAAAAATTCATTTGAGCGACAAGCTTTTGCAGCTGGCTGTACTTTTCTTTGGATATCCATCAAATGCTCACTGAGACGATTCTAAAGAGCCCAAACTCGGTAGGATTGCATTTTCTATTATAGAGTTCCTATGGCTACCTTCCCGCTCCATCATCAGATCAGCCCCATGGTACCATATTACTGTATTATCATAAAAGTTAAGTAAGTATGCAAAATTTCAGCTCAATCGGTTGACGATATCAGCTTCAAAATTGAGTTTAACATTCCACCCGAACAAACATACCTACTTATCTACATACATTGCAATTTTATTTTAATACTAGCTTTTGCCCGCGGCTTCGCACGCGTAAACACAATATCATACGTTCACTACACTTAATGCGAGGCCGAAGGCCGAGCTCCGCGTAGCACCAAAGGTGCGGAACGTCCTAAGGAAGCTGCCCACCCACTTAATATAAGTCGAAGTAACTTAATGCGAGGCCGAAAGCCGAGCTCCGCGTAGCACCGTAGGTGCGGAGCGTCCCGAGAAAGCCGCCCACCCACTTAATATAAGTTAAAGTAACTAAAAGCGAGGCCGCAGGCCGAGCTGCGCGTAGCACCGAAGGTGCGGAGCGTCGCAAAGAAGCCGCTCACCCACTTAATATAAGTTGAAGTTACTTAATGCGAGGCCGAAGGCCGAGCTCCGCGTAGCACCGTAGGTGCGGAGCGTCCCAAGGAAGCCGCCCACCCACTTAATATAAGTCGAAGTAACTTAATGCGAGGCCGAAGGCCGAGCTCCGCGTAGCACCGTAGGTGCGGAGCGTCTCAAAGAAGCCGCCCACCCACTTAATATAAGTTGAAGTAACTTAATGCGAGGCCGCAGGCCGAGCTCCGCGTAGCACCGAAGGTGCGGAGCGTCGCAAAGAAGCCGCTCACCCACTTAATATAAGTTGAAGTTACTTAATGCGAGGCCGAAGGCCGAGCTCCGCGTAGCACCGTAGGTGCGGAGCGTCCCAAGGAAGCCGCCCACCCACTTAATATAAGTCGAAGTAACTTAATGCGAGGCCGCAGGCCGAGCTCCGCGTAGCACCGAAGGTGCGGAGCGTCGCAAAGAAGCCGCTCACCCACTTAATATAAGTTGAAGTAATTTAATGCGAGGCCGAAGGCCGAGCTCCGCGTAGCACCGTAGGTGCGGAGCGTCCCAAGGAAGCCGCCCACCCACTTAATATAAGTCGAAGTAACTTAATGCGAGGCCGAAGGCCGAGCTCCGCGTAGCACCGTAGGTGCGGAGCGTCTCAAAGAAGCCGCCCACCCACTTAATATAAGTTGAAGTAACTTAATGCGAGGCCGCAGGCCGAGCTCCGCGTAGCACCGAAGGTGCGGAGCGTCGCAAAGAAGCCGCCCACCCACTTAATATAAGTTGAAGTAACTTAATGCGAGGCCGAAGGCCGAGCTCCGCGTAGCACCGTAGGTGCGGAGCGTCCCAAGGAAGCCGCCCACCCACTTAATATAAGTCGAAGTAACTTAATGCGAGGCCGAAGGCCGAGCTCCGCGTAGCACCGTAGGTGCGGAGCGTCTCAAAGAAGCCGCCCACCCACTTAATATAAGTTGAAGTAACTTAATGCGAGGCCGCAGGCCGAGCTCCGCGTAGCACCGAAAGTGCGGAGCGTCGCAAAGAAGCCGCCCACCTACTTGATATAAGTTAAAGTAACTTAATGCGAGGCCGAAGGCCGAGCTCCGCGTAGCACCGTAGGTGCGGAGCGTCCCAAGGAAGCCGCCCACCCCCTTAATATAAGTTGAAGTAACTTAATGCGAGGCCGAAGGCCGAGCTCCGCGTAGCACCGTAGGTGCGGAGCGTCCCAAGGAAGACGCCCACCCACTTAATATAAGTTGAAGTAACTTAATGCGAGGCTGAAGGCCGAGCTCCGCGTAGCACCGTAGGTGCGGAGCGTCCCAAGGAAGCCGCCCACCCACTTAATATAAGTCGAAGTAACTTAATGCGAGGCCGTAGGCCGAGCTCCGCGTAGCACCGAAGGTGCGGAGCGTCCCAGGGAAGCCGCCTATTAAGTTACTTAAACATATGTTAAGTGGGTTGGCGGCTTCCCTGAGACGCTCGTGGAACTCGGCCTACGGCCTCGCATTAAATTACTAAGGGTTTATAAAATAACTTAGCACCGAAGGTGCGGAGCGTCCCAGGGAAGATGCCCACCCACTTAAAATATGTTCAAATAACTTAATGCGAGGCCGCCCACCCACTTAATATAAGTTTAAATGTATGAGCGGCTTTCCTGGGACGCTCTGCACCTTCGGTGCTATGTGAAGCTCGGCCTACGGCCTCGCATTAAGTTACTACTTATTTTAGTGGGTGGGCGCCTTCCCTAGGACGCTCCGCACCTGCGGTGCTACGCTTGTGAACATGATCTTGGTTTAATTAAAATTGAGGCAAGACTTATGTTTAAAAAATTGTTTTGAATATTGATTGTCTATTGTAGATTTAAATAACTTAATGCGTGGCCGCCCACCTACTTAATATAAGTTGAAGTGTGTGAGCGGCTTCCCTGGGACACTCTGCACCTACGGTGCTACGTGGAGCTCGGCCTACGGCCTCGCATTAAGTTACTTACTTATATTAGTGGGTGGGCGACTTCCCTAGAACGCTCCGCACCTTCGGTGCTTCGCTTGTGAACATCATCTTGGTTTAATTAAGATTGCGTCAAGACTTAGGTATGTTTAAAAGATAGTTTTTAATATTTATTGTCTATTGTAGATTTAAAAAACTTAATGCGAGGCCGCCCACACACTTAATATAAGCTTCAATGTGTGAGCGGCATCCCTGGGACGCTCTGCACCTTCGGTGCTACGTAGAGCTCGGCCTACGGCCTCGCATTAAGTTACTACTTAAATTAGTGGGTGGGCGACTTCCCTAGAACGCTCCGCACCTTCGGTGCTACGCTTGTGAAGATCATCTTAGTTTAATTAAAATTGACTCAAGACTTAGGTAAGTTTAAAAGATGGTTTTAATATTTATTGTCTATTGTAGATTTAAATGAAATGAAATGAAATAATTTATTGAATATTTATTGTTTATTGTAGATAACTATTCAAAGCACCTTGAAAAATAATTAGCTCATAGTCCTACCTGAACATATATTAATGACATCTATTAAGATTACAATAAATTATTTTCGTCTACAATGGTACTAATATAATAATATGACCTGTCATAATAATTTCCTAAGTAACGCCATAAGATTCAGGTGCCAACTTAACTCAATCGAGCGTACGTCAATAATGGCGACAGCACCACTGAACGGATACGTGATGGCCTCACTGATTTGTTATCCGTGTATAATGAATAAGGAAGCAAAGTAAAATGCATGAGATAACACGGTTATTATTTCAGTAGGTTCTGGGTTCAAATCCCGGCTAGGTGAAATCCTTTCTACATTGTAAATTTAATAATTTCGTCTTGTCTCGAATCATGGTTGTTTTTCATACAAAATGCATACATTGTCGAGCAGCAACTCTCAATAACTGATACACTGCTGCTTATATTAGGTATGCGATCAATATTCAACAACTTCGGTAGTAATTCTCGAAAGTCCAGGTTAACCCATCACAGCTAGACCCTAGCTTGTACCGAATCATGGTCACGGGCACGGGCACGCAACGACGTGCGTGAACCCTTGGTATTGGTGTCGAGGGGACCCATCAATGGCTCCAAAACCTTACATGTATGGAGCTGGTGTTATTAACTCAGGAAAAATCTTAACAGCGCGATGCAGCCGCTAGTATGGAGATTTTGTCAAGGTAACAACGCCATCTAGCGGAAAATTGAGTCATTGAGAACAAAATCTCAACACACCGTTAAAAATAAAGAATGACTGATATTTATTACTTTGAATAAATTTTATATATAAAAAAAAAATACATAGATGCAAAATTGTGGCTAAATATATCGTATATTTATCGTTTATTATACATTTCGCTACCTTATTAGTAAGTTAGGCCAAACACAAACAATAAAAAAATTTGCGCCTAATGTTCTAAATGTTGGTTGGTAAAAGATATTTAAAAATGATATTTAAATTGATTCGAAATACTTTTATTTCAATTACGCTCGATAAAATGGCATTAAAAATCTGTTTTATTCATCAACATTTTTTCTTGCGTCTCCGGGCTTTCTTTATGGTCAATACTACTACAGAAGAATATAATTGCATATTCAATAAAAGAGCATTAATTAGTTCCTATTGTCGCAAATTGTGTTTTTAAAGAAATGTATGTTTTTTTTTTTTGAGCATGAGCCAACTTACAACGAACATTGCACTCATATTTTCGTCTGTGTTGGTCGATAATTGGCGCCATCTTTCTAATCTAAGACGGTTTCCGTACCTCAACGCCTCAAACAACCTTTACCTTATTGTAATACCGGTGGGCCGCGCGGAGGAGGTAATGTCGAATTCATTCTTTTTAGTTTTTGTACACGTAAGAGCCACGCGGGGGTCGCGTCGTTCTAAATTCAAAATCACAAACGCTGTCATTATAAGGTTACACATTGTAAGGAAAATATTTCATGGAATTTATGTTTTCAGAGATAAATATTAATCATAATAAAAAGTATCCTATAACCATCTTTGGATGTTCAGCTATTCCTGTACCAAAATTGGTAACTTTTTATCCAGCCGTTTCGGCGTGATGCGAGGACAACGGTTTTTTTGAAAACAGATGGCGCCAGGTTGGCACGGCGAAGCGTGTCCATACAAAACAACTATCCGGCTGCATCACGCTATCGAGATTTTTCCTGAAATCATGACCTCCCTCCATAGAAAATTTATTTTCAATACAAATTTAGGATTTTATAATAGTATAGATATTTTTACGTAAAGAACAACAGTTTTTCATCATTATGCAACCATAAGTTTGGTCCAACGAACCGATTAACAACAGCAGCCTATGGATCGGTATGAATATTCTACAAAAGTAAGAAGTCAATTGCAATTCGTATAGAATACCCATCAAAGGCCACGCAAAGCCAGGCTAACCAGCTGGTCAAGGAAGTTCTGCAGTGTGGTTGGTCGACGACGGAATAAGGAACGTGAGTCAAAAGATATCATTATTTTCATCATCATTGCATACGGTCTGCAAATACATTTTCGTAATTTTAAACAATATTTATTTTTCATACTTACTACAGTCGGCTAGAATTTGAAATAGCTTTTAAATTAAATATTTGCAATTTTAATATATATTTTTTGTCATTTTAAATATAAAATTCATAATTCAGTTTTGTTTCAAATTTTCGAATCAAAATGGCTACAGCGAATTTAAAGCCGTCAAATGATATTGAACTTCAAAATTTAATACGCAAACGTGGTTCTATTAAAGCGCGACTTACAATATTTCAAAAGAATGTTTCTAAATATCCCTCGGAAACATTATTGCCAGATGCGGAGCGTGAGGAACTAGAGTTACGGGTCGTGAAAATGGAATCATTGTCATTGGAGTTTGATGAGGTTCAATTACAAATTGAGTGTTTGTGCGAGGATCCCGAAGAGCAATATGTCGATCGGGAAATTTTTGAAACGAATTATTTAAATGCAATTGTACAAGCTAGGGCTTTATTAGCGCGTTCCAGGCGCGCGCGGTCAGGCTCCCTCGGCAACGGTAGTAGGGAGGGTAGCCAGTTCCAGTCTGTGGTGAAGTGCAATCAGGGGGCCGATGCTTGCTCTGACGTTCATCATGGTGGTTCTTCTAATGTTAGACCGTATCAAATAAAGCTGCCAACGATATCTCTTCCGAAGTTTGACGGAACCTTTCAAAATTGGCTTCATTTTAGAGACACCTTCAGCTCGCTGGTGCACAATAATAATTCTCTAGATGACATAAGCAAATTCCACTATTTACGAGCCAGTTTGGAAGGTAACGCATCAAACTTGATAAGCTCACTTGAGCTCACAACGAGCAACTACTCTATTGCATGGGATACTCTTGTCGAACGCTTTGATAACAATAGGCTATTGATTAATAATTATGTCAAGGCGCTGTTCGACGCCAAGCAACCACGCGAGACATCGAAGGATTTACGCGACTTGGTGGATACATTCAATAAGAACCTCCGGTCACTCAAGGCTTTAGGGGAGGCTACGGAAGGTTGGGATACACTCCTCGTTCATATAGTCAGTACTAAGCTTGACCATAGCAGTTTGAAAGAATGGGAAACATTTCGGGGTTCCCTTGATACGGTTGATTATACTACTCTCAGCACATTCTTGAAGAAACGAGCAGATCTTCTCGAGAGTTTGGAAGGTCACAACAAGGTCAAGCCTATTACTCCATCAAAGCCTCATGTGAACCGGGGACTAGTTTCTGTCAACGAACCGCGCTCGCAATGGAAGTGTGTGGTATGCAATGGAGACCACACAATATATCACTGCGTAGAGTTTCTCAAGGAATCTATTCCTAAGCGCAGGGAAATCGTCAGCAATGTGAAAGCCTGTCACAATTGTCTACGTGTTGGCCATACTGTCAACAACTGCAGGCATTCAAGCTGTCGAGTCTGCGGCAAGAGACACAACTCACTACTACATATCAAAGACGAAGTGCTCCCGCAGAAGCAAGTGACCACTACTGACTCCAAGATCATCACAACTACCGCAAGAACTTCTCAGCAGGTGTTGTTATCTACTGCATGTGTCAAGTTGTTTGACAACGAAGGCAACGCACATGTGGCACGTGCATTACTGGATTGTGGCAGTACATCCTGTTTCATCACCGAAAAGCTGGCGAAGGTGCTACAGCCAGAAATGCTAGCCGTGAATACTACTGTCACCGGCTTCAACAATTGTCCATCATCAATCAAAAGTAAGTGTGAATTGCAGCTACAGGCAATACATGGAAAGTTCCAGGCCACAATTGAATGTTTTGTCATTCCTAACATAACAGAGCCCCTTCCTGCATACAAAATTGATCTTTTGGGAATTGATCTTCCGTATTGTGTCAATCTGGCTGATCCTGAATTTGCAACGCCTGGAGACATCGATCTTTTACTTGGAGCTGACATATTTTGGAACTTAATTCAAAACAAGCGAATCCACCTCGGCAAGAATCAGCCCACGTTACAAGAAACCAAATTGGGTTATGTTCTGTCCGGTAGCGTTCCTGCAACTTCAAAGATTAGATGTAATTTTGTCTCGACAGTGGAAGTCCAAGATCAACTTACAAAATTTTGGGAGCTCGAAGAAGTAGCTGAGGTCAAACCCTGGTCCGAAGAGGAACACATTTGCGAAAGGATTTTCAAGGAGACTACAGAACGTCTTTCAGACGGAAGATTTCTTGTCCAAGTGCCATTAAAACAAGAGGCGTCTGCACTTGGTGATTCTTTCTCAATGGCTGAAAGAAGGTTTCTATCGCTAGAAAGAAAACTCCATGGAAATCCCAAGCTTTTCGACTCTTATAAGGAATTCATACATGAATATGAGAGCATGGGTCACATGTCAAAGGTGACAAAGACAACAGACAACAAAGTCAAGGAGTATTATTTGCCACACCATGCAGTAATCAGAGAAGATAGCCTTACTACGAAACTAAGAGTCGTTTTCGATGCATCTGCCAAAACGTCCAGTGGGTTATCTTACAATGATATTCAGCTGATTGGCCCTGTCATTCAAGATGACATTCTTGCAATTCTGCTGAGATTTAGACAACATGCAATAGTGATCTCGGCCGACATTGCTAAGATGTATAGACAGGTTCTCGTGCGTCCTGAGCAGAGATCGCTGCAGCAAATTATCTGGCGTGAGAACAAGAAAGAGCCCTATACAATGTTTCAATTAAATACCGTCTCCTATGGTACTTCTTCAGCTCCATATTTAGCGATCAGATGTCTGAAACAACTTGCTGATGAATGCAACGACCGCTTGATCGGTACAATAATTGAGCACGATTTCTATGTTGACGACTTGTTGTCTGGAGCAGAATCAGTAGAGGAAGCTACTAGAATTTCCAAGGCAGTTAACTCTCAATTGTTATCTGGTTGCTTAGAACTTAGAAAATGGAGATCAAACAATGAAACTGTTCTCGGAAATCTGTCAGATGTCGCAGCTGATTGCCAGTATACATTTAGCGAATCTCCTATCTCGAAAACATTGGGTTTATTGTGGAACAGTCAAACGGACACACTTGGCTATAAGGTATCACTGTCCACAATCAACACGGCTGTTACGAAACGAGCGATTTTGACAACGATCTCACAAATATTTGATCCTTTGGGTTTAGTGTCACCTACGGTCATTCAAACCAAGGTGCTATTGCAACAATTATGGCTCCAGAAGCTGGACTGGGATGATACAGTTCCAAGCGATATTGCAAATGACTGGAAACAAATTGTTGAGACACTAAATCATCTCAATTCAATTGCAATTCCCAGACATGTATTGCTTAATATGCCACGGGTAGTAGAAATACACATATTTTGCGATGCATCTGAAGTTTCGTATGGAGCTTGTGCGTACGCCAGATCAATTGACTCTAATGATACAGTCCACTCTCATTTACTATGTGCAAAAGCTAAGGTGGCACCATTGAAATCAACAACGTTGCCACGACTCGAACTATGCGGTGCTTTGGTAGCATCTCGACTTTGTCAAAAGATTCAGAAATCTTTAAGGGTTACCATTGATAAATTCGTTTTCTGGTGCGACTCTTCTATTGTCCTTGGTTGGTTAGGAACGCAGCCGAACAACTTAAAGACGTTTGTAAGAAATAGAGTGTCTAAGATACAAGAAGCTACTGCTCCTTTCACATGGAGATATGTTGCTAGTGAAGCAAACCCGGCCGACGTTCTCTCTCGAGGCATTAGAGCGGACACAATTGAAAAACATAAGTTATGGTGGCACGGGCCTGTTTTAATGATGTCTGAAGAACAAATGTGGCCTACACATGAGTGCATCAATCCTGTCAAACTGCCCGAGCAGCGAATTGTCTCTAATGTTGTCGTTAATCCTCAAAACGACATTGTCGATACGATACTTGATCGATGCTCTACGTTGGCCAAGATGAAGCGAGTATTAGCATATATATTGCGATTTATTTTTAATGTGAAGACTCGGTCATCAGTGCATCGTCTCAATGAACCATTATCGTGTGATGAACTAAATCAGGCTTTGACTACTTTAATCAAAGGAGTTCAAGCAAAACATTTCTCGAAGGAAATAGAGATAATGCAGTCAAATAAAGAGTTTCCACAAAAGAGTTCTTTTGCTAAGCTACAGCCGTTTTTATGTCCAATGGGACTTATTCGGATACAAGGCAGGTTATCACAATCAAATGCAAGCTTTGATGTCAAGCATCCAATTGTTTTACCCAAACGCGATGTACTAACAATAAGGATCTTTGAAGATCAGCATATAAAGTCGATGCACGCTGGTCCTCAATTATTACTCGCTAGCGTACGTCAAAGATATTGGCCGATTGGGGGTAGAAATTTAGCTCGTTCTATTGTTCATAAATGTGTTACATGCAGGAGGCTAGCTGCTCGTATAGATTATCCGATTATGGGAAACTAACCTTCTTCAAGAGTTGAAGCGTCGGTCCCATTCAACGTGACTGGAATTGACTACGCCGGTCCAATTATGATTAGTACTAAGAAAGGTCGAGGCGCGAAACACGTTAAAGCATACATTTGCCTATTTGTTTGCTTTGCAACCAAAGCAATCCACTTAGAATTAGCTACCGATATGACAAGTGCTACGTTTATATTAACGCTCAAAAGATTTATTGCTCGTCGTGGAAAACCGTCTCATATTCACTGTGACAATGGTTCCAATTTCGTTGGTGGGTGGAATGAAATCAAAGGCAAGTTATCGGATACCTTTTCAAACGATGGCATCCAATTTCATTTCACACCTCCCCATGCTCCTCATTTCGGTGGTATTTGGGAAGCTGGTGTTAAATCTACTAAGCATCACCTCAAACGCGTTCTTGGTTTGGCTCATCTCACATATGAGGAGCTAACTACCACTCTATACCAAATCGAAGCAATTCTAAATTCGCGCCCACTCACTCCATTATCATCATCACCAAATGATTTGCAACCGCTCACTCCGGGTCACTTCCTTATTGGTCGTCCTCTGACTTCATTGCCAGAGCCTACGAGTCCGGTTGGTAGCGCAGTGCAAAGATACCAGAGAATTGAGCAATTGCGTCAACACTTTTGGCAAAGATGGAGTGTCGAATACTTGTCTCAATTGCAAGAAAGAACCAAATGGAATCGAAGGAGCCCATCTATTGATGTTGGTGCTCTGGTCATCATAAAGGAAGACTTCATGCCGCCTTTGAAGTGGAAGATGGGCAGAGTCACCGCCGTACATCCAGGCCAAGATGGCATCACCAGAGTGGTGGACATCTTCACCGGGTCTGGATCCTGTAGACGTCCTGTCACGAAAATCGTCCCACTGGGAGTTTGAAGCCAAGACCTTCAAGGGGGCCGGCATGTTCCCGCCTCTTTGGCGACCTTATTTTTTATAATTTATTCAAAGAAATGTCATCTTATGTTATGTCTGTCAAGTGAACGGAAAGGTCACAATGTATTTTCTCAATTTTATTTATTATATTTTTACGTAAAGAACAACAGTTTTTCATCATTATGCAACCAAAAAGCACTATACAAGCTTCGGCCGGAACAGGGATTGCAGGACTCGTTCTATCTGGCCTCGTCTTCGACTCGGCCATCTACCCCAAACTCGTCCAGCAATCCCTTACTTCACGGCCTCTGCAGTAATGTACTATAATATTTACTATAAAACACTATCACTAATTAATACTTGCAAAACACTTTTATAAAAACCGGTCAAGTGCGAGTTGGACTCGCGCACCGAGGGTTCCGTACAAACACTTTCCATCCTTAAGTGGTTAAGTTAAGTTTGCACCTGGTATGTATGGCGCTCCATACAAATGAGGTGCAAAGTTAACGAACCAATCCCGTTTGTTGTATGGGAGCCCCCCTTAAATATTTATTTTATTTTATTTTTAGTATCTGTTGTTATAGCGGCAATGGAAATACATCATCTGTGAAAATTTCAACTGTCTAGCTATCACCGTTCTAGAGATACAGCCTGGTGACAGACGGACGGACGGACAGCGAAGTCTCAGTAATAGGGTCCCGTTTTTACCCTTTGGGTACGGAACCCTAAAAACACTGTCACTGCACGTACTGAATTTACACTGTTTACTGTTTCACTATGTCGCACTCGTACTGTTTACTATTTCGCACTGTTCACTAAACTGTTCACTGTCCACTTTTATTCCCGATGTTGATTGGAGCACTGTTATAATAAATTGACTGATTGTCCAATCGCCGACCCCGACGGTATTTATACTGTTTTCGCCATTACGGGAATTTGCCAGAAAGGTCGGGATTGGTTACGTAATTCTGCGAATTATAGTTTCAAAACAAATGGGCCGCCATGCGATAAGCAACCGTATTCCGTATAAAATACGGTCTAAAGCCGATTACTTCGTTATATCTGTGCGTAGGTGGAGCCTGTTTGTGATTGGAAGGACCGGGAACAATGGCCATCGCTATTGCTTGCGCCGGCGCCGCCGCTTAAAGAGAGTTCTAGAAAGAGGGAGGACATGCGCCAATTATTTCGGCGCGCGCGGCGGCCATGCGAAGATACGCCATTTTGAAGGCAGGATCGAGTACGGGCGCCATGTTTAAACTTAACCGCTGGCTGTGTGAGTGTGTCTATTAGAAAATACTGTTTGATTTATGATGCTTGGCTCACACTGACAATGCTGTCAAATGGCTAATGATAAGCAGTCTCAAACTTGAATATAAGTTTTTCTATTTCAGTACTTCTTTCTGTCATTTATATAGTTACTAACTCTATAACGAGCAGCGGGCAGACCACGCCGCCAGAGCCATGACGTCACAGCGCGCGGCACCGGAGCGCGGGCGGCGGGGAAGGCGACGCGCCGTATACCGTTAGGCCGCTATATAAGCCGACGCGCGCCCAGTACGGGCAGCGGTGTGTTACCATCTCTCGAACAGTAAGGTCGTGTGAGCGGCTCCAACTGTGAGGCATTGTAAACCATCGCTCCCCGCAGCTCGGAGTGTTTACCACGCTTCTTGAGATGCAGTAGGTCTCCCCGTAAAGTCTAGGTAATGGTGTTAGGTCGATATCCAGGTGTCCTAAGCTAAGTCCTAGAGCCGTCCCTAGCGCGGAGTGTTTACCACGCTTCTGTTCGCTACAACCGGGGGCTGTTCCCAGCGCAGAGTGTTTACCACGCTTTTCGTCGCTGACACGGGAACCTAGTGCTTACGCTCCGGGGCCAGGTTGCCGGCGCGGTGTGTTTACCACGCATCTAGTCGTCCAAGCAGCCAGGGAATCTATCCTTAAGCGCGGTGTGTTTCTAGCCGCATCTGCGACTAAGGGTAGTTTGCCACGAAGGATACCGACCAGGCTCCCTTGCCCACGCGTACTAACCACTAACTGTTCCCCCGACGGAACGCTAACCTGACGCGTGGCTGGGACACCGGGTCCCCTAGGGAATTTAGGGACGTTAGGATACGTAGTCTAGGTTATAGGGTAGGATTAAGGTTGACTATCAATAAACAGGCATAAAAGCCCTCAGTTTGTTAGTATATGATATCCTAGTTTGATTTATTCCCCGCTCCTTGCCTCCCGAACGAAGCTAGCTCGGAAAACCCTCAAGATCCCGTCTGGATCGAGGGATATGTACTAGTGTCTAGGCCCGTTACGTCCTAATCCACCTAGCGGGGCTAAACACTACGTCACATTTGGCGCCCAACGAAATAGCTCATACAGGAGTTTTATAGCTCATTACAGGCAAGGACTATCCTTAATCTAGATCCATCTTAATCTCTTACCGTCCGTCCGTTTAATCCGTCCATTTACAAACCGTCCGTATACATAATTTTGCCCATACCCGCGCCAGAGATAAATCATTATAATTATAGGCCTTACAGAGAAAGGTAGGTTACAGTTTAGGATACCTAGGCGATGCCCACAGCCTGGATATACCGACTAAAGAAACCAGAACTAATGAGAGAAGCCGAAGAGAGAGGCTTACAGGTAGACGGATTAACCGTAGAACAAATACGAAAGGACCTCGTAGAAATCATCAAGGAGGCCGAGGAATTCGGAACACCAGGAAAACAAGAACAACCAGGCATGTCTGAAAACGATCGTCCTAAGGATGAGGACAGGAGAGGGCTGTCAAAGCAGATAAAGGAGTGGAATCTATCGTTCAAGATAACAGACAATGCCGTCGAATTCCTGGAGAGGCTAGAAGAATTGATGGAGGCCAGTAACGTCGAGCAGAACGATATATTGCAAGCACTTCCGAGGATTTTGCAGGGAAAAGCATTACAATGGCATAGGAACAACGCCCAGTCATGGAAGTCATGGGACGAATTTATTGAGCTTTTCAAATTGTATTATTTCCCGAGCAACTATGAGGAGGACCTCATAGCGAGGATAGTGGCACGGAAACAAAGGTTCAGAGAAAAGTTCACTAACTATATCACGGACCTGCAGACGCTGATGAGGCGATATGGAAGCCTGACAGGAGAACAGCAACTGCATCGGATCCACGAAAACATGCTTAAGGAGTATAAGTTGTATATAAAGAGACAAGACTATACGAACCTACCCGGACTATTAAGATTAGCCGCTGAGTATGAGAACATTTCCTCTTCGGGGTATGGAGAGGGATACCAGCGAAAAACATACTAGGAAGAGACCGAAGCATCAGACACATGGAGACAACACGGTGAGACCCGGGCAGGACCTAGTAACGAGCTGGGGGAAAAAGGGAGAGAGACCAGGAGAAGCGAAAATGGTACCGCGAAGATTCATCCTAACTACAATCCAAACACGTGTTGTTGGTCATGCGGAAAATCAGGACACAATATAAAGGAATGCCGGGGAAATCAACAAGTTTTCTGTAGTCAATGCGGGAAGGTAGGTACCCTAAGTAGAAATTGCTGCAAAAGGCAGAAATGGGGAAAACAGGAATACTTGGAATCAGCCAATGAGCAGAGGAGAGATGACAATCGAATGTACCTGGAGGCCGAAATAATGGGGAATAAATACCAGTGTTTGGTAGATACAGGGTCTACAAACACCTACATAAATCAGAATATATACCGTGACTGCTTGGCAAAAGCAGCGACGGGGGTAAATAAACCAAGAGAGCTAGTTCTCGCAAATGGGGTAACAACGCAGACCGAGAAAAGCGTGCTAGTTGACTTGGAAATTAAAGGCGCGAGAATAAGACACTGGGTACGTGTTCTTCCAACTGCTACCTGCACTATCGTTGGGATGGATGTCCTCCGCAGGGTAGGAATGCAAGTTTCGTGGAAAGGCGACACGCAATCTCGGACATCGCAGGAAGATCGATGTATACAGGAGAACCGTCCAACCCGTATAAGTACGCGACCTGATCCAGATATCCAAACTACCAAAACCACTACGGAAGGAAAACAAGTAAAAGCTAGGCGTTCGAATGATAAGGAACCAGAAAAAACTAAATATTATCCCCGAAACCCGAACCGTAACCAGAAATCGAATACATTATCCCGAAACCCGATTGGCGCGTCACAGAATCAAGACTGGCATGAGTACAAGCTAGTAGCAATCAGAAAAGCGCAGCCAAGAGAATCCCGCATTTACGAGAACCAGAAACGTTATAGGGAAATAAGCCGTACAACCAGAGATCCGCCAGCCTTCATGATCAGGAGATATGATAAGGAATTTAGCCCACCTACCAATAAGACCCGATTCCCCATGTTGCAATTAAGAACTAACCATAGAAAAGTATCCGAAACACGAAATAGTTACTATAATAGGCAAGAAACGAATGGGAACCCTAAAATGGACGTATGGAAGAAATTATATCCTGTCCGTGAGTCAAAAAACAAAAAAAAAGAAACGCAGATCCGAACAAGCCGGAGAGGATCCGCGACCGAAAATCCTTCGAAATCCCGTGTAAACAATCGAAAAAGATTTAGGGAAAAGCCATATGTTTAGCCAAAAAAAATACTTACTAAATAACATTCCCATTATTATTTATATAAACCAGAAACACCGAATTGAAAATTTCTTTTTTTTAAAGCCCGTTATAGTTAGATGCGAGTTGGTACGCAGTTATAATACAATTATAAGATCTAAAACTAGAAATAAACGAATTATGCAACAAATAACATTTCCAGTATCGTAAACAAAAGAAACGATACGAAATGTTACTCCGCCGTTTGGAACAAAATAACGTCGAGTATGTACTAATAGTTTAAAATGTATACAAGATATAAAACACGGAATAAAGGGTCCTTAAACACGTTATACCAAAAAGAAACGAAAATATAGCACCCGTAATACAAATCCAGCGTAATGAAGACAACCGGAAATTATACCATAAGTGTGAACGCACAAGAATGAGAATACACGGCGGGGCGGCGAGAAACAAATTAGAATTTAAATAGTACACTAATCACGTTTCATGATTTGGATATCACGTTTTTTTTTAATGTAACCAACCGGTCATTATTTAACTTTATGAAAATTACTTAACTTATTTCCCGTGAAGATTCATGAACTTTCCCGTCATCCATAGATTTGGTACATATCTCCCGCATCTGGCGAACATTATAATATTATAAGCATAACTTAATGCACTGACCAGTACATTAGTACAGTATTTGTTTTCCGAGACGTAGTCCTCGTCTAAGAAAAGACCAGGACATCCAGAAACCTTAATGATTTTAAGAGACAATAGGGATGTTTTTTTTTTTCGCGTCTTAATTTAGTGTAGGTATTTATGTTTTTTTTTTTCCCTTCTCTTTTAATTCAATGATTAAAGTTCGTAAAGTTAAAGGAGTTATCCTTAACACTTACAATTAATAAAAATATAAGTAAACAAAGGTAGTAAACCCGTTCATTATAAATTTCGTTCGTTATAACCTGCTCGTTATAAAAACGCATACGCGTTGACCAGATCGGTAGCACCATCCCGTACCTGACCCTGCCTCTTTAGTAGAACACCACTGATCGGGGATTTTTACAGGTAAAAATCTCCAGAAGAAGGAGGGCAGTATAACGAGCAGCGGGCAGACCACGCCGCCAGAGCCATGACGTCACAGCGCGCGGCACCGGAGCGCGGGCGGCGGGGAAGGCGACGCGCCGTATACCGTTAGGCCGCTATATAAGCCGACGCGCGCCCAGTACGGGCAGCGGTGTGTTACCATCTCTCGAACAGTAAGGTCGTGTGAGCGGCTCCAACTGTGAGGCATTGTAAACCATCGCTCCCCGCAGCTCGGAGTGTTTACCACGCTTCTTGAGATGCAGTAGGTCTCCCCGTAAAGTCTAGGTAATGGTGTTAGGTCGATATCCAGGTGTCCTAAGCTAAGTCCTAGAGCCGTCCCTAGCGCGGAGTGTTTACCACGCTTCTGTTCGCTACAACCGGGGGCTGTTCCCAGCGCAGAGTGTTTACCACGCTTTTCGTCGCTGACACGGGAACCTAGTGCTTACCCAAGTAGCAAAACACTCCTGTAAGACCCGCTATATAAGATTTAACATCTTATAGCCGTTCTATAGCCGTCTTGTCTATGACCATTATCTCGAATTGTCTTGTAGGAGTCTTATAAAGGTTATAAATTTGACCAACTATCTTATAACAACATTGTACATGACTATTTGAGGTGCAAGAGCCATCAATCCTATAACTTAGTCTCTCTAACTTCTATAGGATAACTTTATAAGTGTCTTATAAGCCATACAGGCTTATAAGCACACTTTATAAAACTGTTACCAATGTGTCTAGAATAGTCTTATAAACGCATTTAGTAAAATGTTTACTCCTTTTACCGTTTTACTTCTTTCTTTCATAGGATGTATAATCCTATAAGTGTCATAGAAAATGTTGGTATAGGGTATAGGCAGGCTTATAAGCGCGTTTTATAAAACTGTTACCAGTGTGTATACTTTGGTCCTATAAACACATTTAGTAAAATGTTCACTTCTATTACCGTCTTACTTCTTTCTTTTATAGGATGTATAATCCTATAACTGTTATAGAAAAAGTCACTATAGGATAACAAATTTATAGGACTGATTTAACCCGGTCGCTACTTTTAAAAGATTATTGGCACTAAACTAGCATATTATATGATTGCTATAAGTAAGTTTTACTTATAAGCGTCTTGCACTTGCTGTTAATAGTCGAATGTCGGCCATCCACGAAGACGAAGAGTGGTACGGGTGAAATCCGTGATGGTTCCGTACCATAAAAATGCCTGTGAAGATGATAGTTTTAATAATGAAGATAATTTAGAAATGTATGGTGCTAGTCTTACCTTTTGACCTAAATTCAATAAAGTCACTATATGTATAATTTAATTTCCGTGCAAATCACCATTTACAATTAGCTGGAAAGAATATACTAATTCAGTGAATAAAGGATTTTGACCTTACAAACGGTCCGGTAGTTTTGAATTTTTGATATGTTGTATAGGATGGTTAGTCAGTTTTAAAATGCAAAATGCACAATTCCCCCCCCTCCGCGCCCGCCGCCATATTGAAAAAACCGGCACTCTCTTCATATTTTTGCTCATATCTTCCTTTAGGAGCATTTTAGCTAGAAGAAAGCTTCGACAATGTTATAGAGAGTTAAATTTACTACATTTTCCATTTTATATTTTGTATCTAGGACAGATAGTTACGGAGATATGCACATTTAAAAAAACTTTAGAAATTGCAATTTCCAGCTCAAAAACAAACTTCTGGATTATATCTTCGTTTAGGAGCATTTTAGCTAGAACAGTGCTTGGGCAATTTTGTAGAGAATTAAATTTACTATAATTTACATTTAAAATTTTGTTTCTAGGACAGATAATTACGGAGATATGTAAAAAATAAAGTCACATTTTCCGAAAATGTATGTAAAAATGGAAATGAGTTTTATAAGCAATTATATTTCCTACATGTTTTAATTTGTCCTAGACTAGTCCCTAACTGAATGACAGCGTTCTAAACCAAGAATTTTGAGATATTTTCGGAAAATTCGACTTTTCCTGTTTTTTAAATGTGCATATCTCCGTAACTAACCGTCCTTGAAACAAAATTTGAAATGTAAATTATAGTAAATTTAATTCTCTACAACATTGCCCCAGCTTTGTTGTAGCTAAAATGCTCCTAAACGAAGATATAATCCAGAAGTTGGTTTTTCAGTAGGAAATTGCGATTTTTTACGTTTTTTTAAATGTTGATATCTCCGTAACTATCTGTCCTAGAAAAAAAATATAAAATGGAGAATGTAGTAAATTTAACTCTCTATAACATTGTCGAAGCTTTCTTCTAGCTAAAATGCTCCTAAAGGAAGATATGAGCAAAAATATGAAGAGAGTGCCGGTTTTTTCAATATGGCGGCGGGCGCGGAGGGGGGGGAATTGTGCATTTTGCATTTTAAAACTGACTAACCATCCTATACAACATATCAAAAATTCAAAACTACCGGACCGTTTGTAAGGTCACGCATAGTACTTTAGTCTCTATTCACCGTGTTATACTTGTTGGTGGTACGGTTGACATTTTGTTTACGTATATTTATTTGTACGTTATACAACGCACATCTTTAGTACCAGTTATAAAAAAAAATACAACCAAATAGAGAACCTCCTCTATTTTGAAGTCGCTTGAAATATTACCCTGAATATTCAATAGTGTAATTCAAATTGATATCCTATCAATTTCATCACGGTTCACTTTAGTCAAAAAGAACCCTAAAGATAAAAATGGCGATGTTAATTATTTTCTATAATAGCATGACATAGAACAAATGGTTTTATAAAGGTCCTGGCGCGTGCAATTAAAGTGCATCCGATCCGCCATAAGCGCAATGGCTGCTTTGTTCATATAATTATCGAAAAAATAAACAATTGTATAATATTTAATATTAAACTGTTCACGAGGGGCATAAAAACAAGCTTTCTAGCGTAATGTAAATTATCAATAAAATTAATTTCGCCAGCAAAGTATCTGGGCATACTTCTCTAAATAACATTTTAAGTTTACCACTTTATCACATTTTGGAAACATGATACTTACTTTTCCATGTTTTACTTCATTTTTATTATGACACATCACTTGGCACGAAGTAAAAACAAACGAATTCATCATGCCCTATAGCGTTATTCCCGCTGGCCACAAAAGGATCAATTACTCCAGTAATGACATGCGCCAGATCGTTATAGGACTAATTGTGCTTATTAAGTGCGTTTTCCGGATAGTTATAGGAGCATTTTATCTTGTAAGTGCACCTAACAAGATGTTTTTAAAATTGAATTGCACTCTACTGGACTCTTATAAAACTACTATAAGACGTAATAGCACTATAAACTGGGCCAAAACACGGTTTTGTAGTAGTTTATTGGAGCTCTATAGGACTAATAAATACATGGTCCTAGAACGTTTACACGACTAAATTTTGCTACTTGGGTACGCTCCGGGGCCAGGTTGCCGGCGCGGTGTGTTTACCACGCATCTAGTCGTCCAAGCAGCCAGGGAATCTATCCTTAAGCGCGGTGTGTTTCTAGCCGCATCTGCGACTAAGGGTAGTTTGCCACGAAGGATACCGACCAGGCTCCCTTGCCCACGCGTACTAACCACTAACTGTTCCCCCGACGGAACGCTAACCTGACGCGTGGCTGGGACACCGGGTCCCCTAGGGAATTTAGGGACGTTAGGATACGTAGTCTAGGTTATAGGGTAGGATTAAGGTTGACTATCAATAAACAGGCATAAAAGCCCTCAGTTTGTTAGTATATGATATCCTAGTTTGATTTATTCCCCGCTCCTTGCCTCCCGAACGAAGCTAGCTCGGAAAACCCTCAAGATCCCGTCTGGATCGAGGGATATGTACTAGTGTCTAGGCCCGTTACGTCCTAATCCACCTAGCGGGGCTAAACACTACGTCACAACTCTATATAAAGACATAAATTATGAAAGTCTGTAAAAGTCTATACTCTGTTTCCCAAAAAAACACTGCTAAACGATGTTATAATGTCACAAAAAAAAACATCACTTAGTACCAGCACAGATTACAAGATAAACAGCTGCATTCACACAATTTGCAATTTAAAAAGAAACTTATTGTACTAAGGCATTGCTGCCAACTTAAAAAAAAAATAGTGCGTGTAGGCCCTATTTTTTTCAGAGAGTACAACATCGAGGTCTCGCGGCGAAATCGCTGTGCACTCGCTACGCTTTCAACTCGCCCGCAAAACGCCCGTGTAATAACCAAGTAGCACATAGGCTGCATAAACGCTTATACAGCAGTTATACAGCTTTAACCCTTCAATGCATGATCGTGTATATTTACACGTTACTGAAATGACACAAGTCAAAATCTGAATATTTTTATAACTTGATAAAGACTTTGTCAAGATTGTCCTGAAATCTCAAACTGACGTGGATTTCATTGTAATTGTAGAGCTGCCAGGCTCTTTTACAGCCTATTTCCTGCTACCTGGGTAAGTCGCATAGTATAAAATGCTTGCCACTAGGTACACAATCGGCCGATTGCGCCAGCCGTCGCTAGGTCGCGGCTATCTAACTGATAACTTTACCGCCCCGGGTTTGCTCCCACATGTGTCCACCGGATGTGCGATAACATGGAAACATGTTAACGTACTAGTACCTATGTCGTACACTCGAGTTTATTTACATCTACACACTTACGAGAACAAAAATATCTGAACACGACCCTATTGTCAGGAGCATAAAATCGTGTTCAGATATTTTTGTTCTCGTAAGTGTGTAGATGTAAATGAACTCGACTGTACGGGCCTATCGTATACCTAATAAATGGCTGCTCAGGGTTTAGTTTAGTTCGGTGAATAGAACCTAAACGGCGGTGAATAGAGATTTCTCATTTTTAAACACTCACAACAATCCTAGATTACATATCAAAAATTCATAACTACCGGACCGTAAGGTTAAACCCCTTTAAGCAGCAGGGCTAAACCGTGCACCAATTCAGCGAACAAAGTCGGAATATGAAACCCACTATTCAAGTGACTATACCGGTGAGTAGGCCACGAGCATGGTTCCTGGCACGTAGAACTTTGCCCAAGGGTTGACTGGTAGAGAATACCCAATGACATTAAGTACGCCTTTTGTAAGATTTGTTTTTCATTTGTGCAATAAACTGTCGTTATAGTAACTGGTACCCTGATTTGACAGATATACTTTTATACCGAAAAAAAATTGTGTTTCCGTGGAATGAGCGGGTAACACCGCAGGGAGCTGCTAGAATCGTATTTAAAAAAAAATAATAATAAAAAAAGAACCGACTTCAGTAAAACTAAAAAGCCAAAAAAATAACCCGTTCAAGTACAGATTACATTTGACTCACCCTTCGAAGTTGATCCCAAACCACTCAGTTCTTATATTTATTATAGTTTACGCGAGGTTTGGCACCGACTTCGAAGGGTGAGTCAAATGTAATCTGTACTTGAACGGGTTATTTTTTTTGCTTTTTAGTTTTACTGAAGTCGGTTCTTTTTTTATTATAGTGATTCATATAAAAGTTCTAGTGGCCATCTGTGGTGTTCATCATCAGTTTCCTTACACCAAATCCTATTTACTGAATGTAAATTCTTGACTTTATCAATAAATTACCGAAAGCGCCGTACATGTCCCTATAACATTTGAAGAGTTCCCTCGATTTCCCCAAGATTCCATCATCAAATCCCGACTTAGTGCCAACGGGACCAACTCGGAGGTATACCCTTTCCATTAAAAAAAAAAATTGAAAATCGGTTCACGGTTCTCGGAGATATCGAGTAACGTACATACAAAAAAAAATAGTTCGAATTGAGAACCTCCCCCTTTTTTTGAAGTCGGTTAATTAGAAGGTGCCCACTTCGTACGCGTATTGTTTTAATATCGTGGTCAGGTAAAAAGTATCTTATAACCATTTTTGAATGTCCAGCTATCCCTGTACCGAAATTGGTTATTTATCCAGCCGTTTCGGCGTGATGCGAGGACAAAGGAAATTATGCCCAAAAGATGGCGCCAGGCTGGCATGAAGCCGCGCGCCCATACAAAACTAAAGACGATCCTGCATCACGCTATTAAGAATTTTCCTGAAATTATGACCCCTCTCCATAGAAAACTGATTATCAATACAAATCGAAAATTGTATAATAGTATCGATTAAACTTATCTGTTTTTGAAGTCGATTGATAAATATCAAAACTTCCTAACGACACCCAAGGGAGCAACTCTATGAAAGTTACCGCACACAGGAAATAAAATAAAATAGTGTAAAGTGCAGGAATATGATATATCTCCGCTGTCACTCCGACTCAACTTGCCTGGTAGTTGAGACTTGTGCATTGGGCCCCGGGGAGCGCTTGGAATGGGGGACGAAGGACATGTTAAAAGTTTGCCAGCAAAAAAAACACTGCTTCTAAGAAATGTATTTAAAAATTTACTTGTAATAAGTACTTGCGTTGATTATGACTGAAACTAATGTAAGGGCGAATCAACTTTTTGACCGACACTTATGACTGTCTCCGGCGTTACTCAAAATGAATCTAAAGTTACCAAGAAATCGAGCTTCTAATATATATATTTTTCTGTTTATTAACCCCCGACGAAATACGTTTTTGTCAAAAATTTCATTTTTGTAACAAGCTTTAGTTGACTGTACTTTTCCTTGAACATCCATCAATTGCTTACTGATACGATTCTAAAAGGCCCAAACTTGGTAGATTTGCACTATTACAGGCTTCCGTTCCTAGGGCCACCTTCCGGCTCCATCATCAGACCCAGGAAACTATCTGAAGACAAAGTACTCATCAAGATGAATCAAACGAGCCCAAACTCTCAATGGGGTTATGTGGTTCTATTACGGAGATCCTATGGCCACCTTCCAGCTCCATCATCAGATCAGCTCCACGTCATCATGATATTGCATTGTCACGCGATTTGCATATTCGTGCAAAATTTCAGCTCAATCGGAAACCGGAAAGTCAAATTTAACTTGCAAAACGCCATTCTCCTCGGGTGTTACGAGTATAAGTTTAACATGTGTCTGTGTATCTGTGTGTCTGTCTGTGGTATCGTAGTTCCTAAACGGATGGACCAATTTGAGTGCGGTTTTTTTTATCGAAAGACATGTCGGTCGAGATCGAGATGGCTCTTAGCTATGATTAGATTAGATTAGATTTATTTATTTCATAATATAAAATGTCAGTATAAATTACGCTAAGACAATTTACATGCATTTATACTATGATCGTCATAAAGATAAAAATGAGATAATATAATAATAGTAAAAAACATAACAATTGATTGGAACAATAGTAGTTTATGCAACTGATACATAATGAGGGGCCTTAAAACACGAGTGTGGTTTTATGAAACGAGCGTCAGCGAGTTTCATAATAGGATCACACGAGTGTTTTAAGGCCTAATTATGTACAGTTGTATACACTACTTTATCTACACACATATCATAAGTACTCTAAGATGGGTTCAGAAGCCATAAGGAAATGACCGGCACCACTAGTGCTATCTGTAAAATATCTAAAAACGACATATACTAATGCAGTAAGAAATAAATCTGAACAAATACATAAACAGATTATTTGTTGTAATTTACATTTACATTGAAACAATATTTTCAACTAAAATGTGAATTACAATAAACTTATCACAATTATATTTTCGTAACAGCAAAGAACCAACAAACAAATGACAACAATAATGGCGGCAATTCGAACCTCCGTCAAGACGAATGTTTTTTTTTCTAAATCATATACAAACGAATGTATCCATATTCTCATGTCACTCGAGATCAAATGTCGTGCGGTTTTTATAAAAAAACATACTGAATTGACGTTTCGTATCGATAACAATATTAATATCTATGGATACTAGAATAGAGACCTACTTTAGTTTTGACAGCTGTTCCAAATTTAAACTCATAACCTTACAAAAATTGATACTGTTATAACATTACAGTACAGATTTTACCTACTGCCACAGATAAGAAAGTTCTCATAGTAAAATTGGTTGTAGTAATGCTGGCCATTTCCTACGGTTTCTGAACGCATTTTAGAGCACTAATGATATGTGCGTAGATAAAAGATATTTACATGTCATAATCATAATAATAAGAATATCTCCTTAAGGGATTGTCAAAAATTCTAAAAATACCAACTACCAACAATATTTATACACGGTGCGAAATACAACTATTATTATATGTTACTACGTCAAATAATTTGAAATTAAATATGTCAAAGGTGTCTCCTTAGAGGATTGTCAACAATATACAATATAAAAACACAAAAACAATATAAAAAAACAAAAAATATACGAAACAAAAAACAATATAAAATGAAATATAAATTATTTATCCATGTACTCATTTACTGAGTAGAATGGATTATCCAATAAAAAGTTTCTCAATTGATGTTTGAACTTCTCGTCTGATGCCTCGGTTCGCAACTCGTCGGGTAGATGTTCATAGAACGTTGGGCCGATGACGCGCGGGTTTTTTTTTGCAAGTGCCATGCGACGCGGGACTGTCCTAAGTCTCCCCGTAGAACGTATTAGTTTGCCCGATACCTCGACACGTGCAAACATCGACAAATTATTTCGTACATACATTAATACCTCGAATATATAAAATGAGTAGTGAGTCATAATGCGGTACTTTATGAAGAGATCCCTGCAAGAATACCTGGGTTCTACTCCGGCCAGTATTCGAAGTGCTCGTTTTTGGAGTATCAAAATTCGCTGTGCATCAGTGGAATTTCCCCAAAAAACAGTACCGTATGACATAATTGAATGAAAATGTGCAAAATACACAGACTTTAATGCGTTACTTGATATTAACGGTTTTAATTTCTTTAAAGCAAAGACAGCACTACTCAACTTGTCGCACAGCATGTCAACATGGCACTTCCAGTTCAAGTTTGAGTCAAGCATGAATCCAAGAAACCTGCATTCACTACACAATGGCATCGGGACGGCTTTAATGCATGGGGGCATTGCGATGTTCCGGCCCGAAAATACCATGACATTAGACTTTGATACATTTAATAATAAACCATTCGACGAAAACCATTTCTGCAGTTGCACACAAGCTTCATGAATTTTACCGGCGAGCTGTTCGTATGTTTTTGCGCTAACTATGACTGTGGTATCATCTGCGAAGAGCACCGATAGGCCATTCTTAATTGCCGAGGGTAGATCGTTAACGAATAACGTGAATAAAACATTTCCAAGGGCTGATCCTTGAGGGATACCCAGCCTTACGCAGCCGACATCTGAAATTAACATTTTGCCATTGGAAGACACTTTTACAACCTGTTTACGATTGGACAGAAAAGATGATAACAATTTATGTTTGGTGGAAATAGGACCAGCAGTTTTCAAGATATTCAGCTTTAATTGGGACAAGTGACAAGGTCTCAGCCAATATTGAAGCTAAGAATTCCAAATTATGTATACTTATGTTCAGTTTTAGTAGCATTTTCTATATCACTCAATGAATGAGTGTCATGATGACCTGTTGTGTCGGGGTGTTTAAATTTTTAGATTTAACAGTTGGACATAGAATTTTTTTTCGTAAACCACAAATTTAAAAACGGAGAGTCCATTATATAAAGGTAAAATTCTACCTACGTTTAAATGTTGTGAACAGATTTGTGTCGGTCAAAATTTGATTCGACCATTAAACAATTTTTTTTATCAAAAAATATATTTTGCGTGTCAAATTTACTAGCGACTGTACAATATTTGTATGGAGTATTGTACCTACTTACGAGTACCTACCTGTTAGCACAATATTTAAGTAAAATCAATCGGTCCCTAATTAGGGAATTCGAGAAGGTTGCGTTGCGGAGTTTTATCACAGAGTTTGCACGAACACATTCCAACTTCATCATAAAATCAACTCTATTAACATTTCACCTCAATTGGAAATCAGGAAGTTGGTCGGAAATTGCATTTGATTACAAAGAACATCCATCGGGACAGGTGAAATTCAATGAAACCTTGTACAAAAGAGAATGATGTAAGATAAATCATATTTCAAAAATCCATACTCCATACTAATATTATAAATGCGAAAGTGTGTCTGTCTGTCTGTCTATCTGTCTGTTACCTCTTCACGCTTAAACCGCTGAACCGACTTAGATGAAATTTGGTATGGAGATAGTTTGAGACCCGGGAAAGGACATAGGATACTTTTCTTCCCGAATAAATTTAGTGTTCCCGTGGGATGAGCGGTGGGTAACACCGCGGGGCACAGCTAGTATGATATAACGCCACACTGTCAGTTCAGTCGCCCTAAAGTGTTCCGATAGCTAAGAGTTGTGCATTGGTCTCTCGGGAGTATTCGGGATGCGGGCTGAGACCCCGGGATGGGGATTTCCTTCCTTCAGTTTAATATTACGACTATTACGAGCATATACACAGACGTGGAATGAAAAGTTTCGTCACTTTTGGATGTTAAGTTACGATACAATACAAGTACTCTTTATTGCATACCTCATAAATATACAGGAGAAATACAATGCAAGAAATCACAATTAGAGGTAAACAACAGGCGGTCTAAGTTACTTTACATAAAGTCGATTTTTTTCTCTGACCATAATGACTGACTAAACTACAACTATTTTAGTTTCTCCCACTACTGATTTTCATCAATCCAAGTCACAGTGTTGGAGTTCCTATAGCCACCTTCTGTCTTCATCATCAGATTAGCTCCAAGATACCAAATTATTGTATTGCCATTTGAACTTCATATACATGCAAAGTTTCACTTGCATACATCAATCAGAAGTTTACTTACGTACTTACTTCGCTGGCTCAGTGACCCGAAATGGATCTTGGCCTCCGACACCAAGCTACGCCATCCTACTCTATCTTGTGCTGCTTGTCGCCAATCGAAATCGGCCCCTTGAAGCTGGCACAAGCCTTTCTGGACTTCGTCGATCCAGCGATACCTCCGTCGCCCGACCGGACGCCGTCCACTAGGACGTCGCAGGTAGACTCTTTTGGCTGCACGATCCTCCTCCATTCTTTCTACGTGACCGAGCCAGCGAAGTCGCGCAGATTTACTTTCGCCGATTACATTGGGCTCAGACACTAGCTCTTCAATTTCCGCGTTCTCTCGGACTCTCCAATGTCCGTCATCTGTCTTTGCGGGTCCTAGAATCTTCCTAAGAATCTTCCTCTCTGCCACTAAGAGTCTATTCTCCTCTTTCAGGGTCAACGCCCTAGCCTCGCATCCATATACCAAAATCGGTCTAATAACAGTCTTGTAGACTCTGATCTTGGTTCTTCTGCTGATAAGCTTGGATGTTAGTATTTAATGAAGAGCTGCTGAACATCTTAGGGCGTTCTGGATCCGGATATCTATTTCCTCTTGCCTCTGGTTGGTATTTGTCACTGTGCATCCAAGGTACTTAAACTTTGACACCCCTTTATAGGTTGTCCCATCTACTGTTAAGTCGTATGGATGTCGTATTCGAGCACAGGTTAAAGAGCATTGGCGACAGTGCGTCTCCCTGTTTAACTCCTGTGGCTACTACGAACTCTTCGCTAAGAGCCCCACCGACTCTGACCGTTAACTTACTTGCTTGTGTAGCAACTCTAACCATTTTAATAAGTTTGGTGGGTATTCTGAACGACTTCAGTATTGAGAACAGTGCCTCTTTGTCCACACAGTCGTAGGCTTTCGTGAAATTCACAAAAAGTGCGTGGATATCCTGTGCGTACTCCCATTTCTTCTCCATTAACTGTTTAGGTAATCAGAAGTTTAGTAATACGTTAAAATTTATACATGATTTGATTACATCGTTAGTTACTTACAAACAAACTTCTTCTTAGTCGTACACTCTCAGAGTGATCGTGGTTATGGATTGTCCTCTTCCACATTCTTGATGGCTTTTGCCATTTTTCTCTCTGTCTCTGTTTGTGCACTCCTTGCACACTCCGTTGTGGACTTAGATCCGTCCACCTAGTAGAAGATCGACTGCGAGAACTTTGACCGTCTACTTTCTCCTGCACTGCCAATCGCCCCATCGACTAATAAGCTAGGTAACAAGTAAAACTCAAATCGCGTGGTAAAATATGGATGGTGGAATACGGCTATCGCACCCGAACCTCTGTGTCAAGCCAGCTGTTCCTAAATGCCATAACACGATCGCATCGTAGCAAACGAATACGAGTCAAACGACGTGACCGTGGATGACAATCATCGGCGACATCCCAACAGAAGTCGACTCTAGGCGTTCTCGCGGGAGAGGCGATCGGAATCTAAACCACCCCGACAGGTAGAAGATATTACGATCAATGATATTCACCATATACAGAAAAAGGACGAGATGTTTTTGGGGAATATGTGTGCGTATCGTGTTTTGATTTCAAACGCTAAACGGATGCAAAAATAATCACCCCATTTGAACCTATGTTATTTGAAATAGGTGTATTTTTAACTGTTTTTGTGTACAATAAAATGTTTACTTAGCTATAATATAGTTGATGTCGAAAAAGGGGCAATTTGGAATTGTGAGGAAATGGGAGTATAAGGTAGGTAAAGTATAAAGTCAATAAAATCAAATTTTGTTCGATAGTTCTTGCTAATCTTTACAGCTATTTAATTTACTTAAATTGTCGACATGACTGTTTGCTATTTTTTTAGTTTCACAAGTGCCAACCATGGACCATATTTTTTTATTGGGAAGGTAGAGAGCCCTTCAGCGAAGAAAATAAAAAAAAATAAAAAATAAACATGGTAAGGAAAAATTCATAAGCTGCAGTTTGTAAATCCCTATATAGTTAGGACTATAGAAAAATATATAATAGTATTGTATGGGTGGGCGGAGCGGAACAGAGACGAATGTACCATCTACATACTTGTGACTTACGTTAGACATCGGGTACAGGACAATAGCCCCCGCTCCACTCCTTAAAGAACTGTGAGTTGAAAGAGCTCGCTCCAACACGCACCGAGCTGATTTTCTCTCCAGGCTCAAACTGTGATGCGAGAGCGCCTCTGATGACTCCGTCGCCATTGTCGAGGCTGAAGCTGAAACAATATTCCTTGAGTTTTTAATGTGTGGGGTAACGATATTGAAATTATGGCTTAGACGAAAAATTTTAGGTCCAAAATGTAATTTTTCATTACATTGTGTTTTGACGACGCGGTTGGCGCAGTGGTTAACCTATTGACCGCCAAGCGGTCTAGCAATTGACCGTGCCACTGACGCCAGAGTAAAAAAAAAAAGATGTGCCCCAAAATCAACAGGGATTGAAAAATACTTGTAGCGGTTAGAATTACAAAGTTTTTGATCATTGAAATTTGGACGGCTGTGGCCGACGTGGCGTCAGGGGCACGATTTTTTGTTGACGGCCACAGCCGACAGTGGCGGTCAAAAGGTTAAGCAACTGCCTACTGAGCCGACGGTTCGGGTTCGAATCCCGGCAAGGGCAAATATTTGTGTGATGAACTAGAATATTTGTGCCTGGGTCATGGATGTTATTTGTATTTAAGTATGTATCCATACTAATACTAATATACTAATCCATACTAATATTATAAATGCGAAAGTGTGTCTGTCTGTCTGTCTGTCTGTTACCTCTTCACGCTTAAACCGCTGAACCGAATTAGATGAAATTTTGGTATGGAGATAGTTTGAGACCCGGGAAAGGACATAGGATACTTTTCATCCCGTATAAATTTAGTGTTCCCGTGGGATGAGCGGGTAACACCGCGGGGCACAGCTAGTTTATTTATATAAGTATGTTTATCGTCGTCTAGTGTCCATAACACAAGCCTACTAGAGCTTACTGTGGGACTAGATTGATTTGTGTGAGGTTGTCCGATATGTATTTATTATTTTTATTATTGTCTTGCCATCGTGTAGGTATCCGTAACATAAGTCTCGTAAAAGATAGGGAAAATCCTTTATTCTTATTTTACAGGAAAATCTATAACTATTTCTTAGGAATGTCGATTTTGACGACGACGCGGTTAGCACAGTTTGTAGTGCAGCTGTCTGCTGTGCCGGCGGTTCTGGGTTCTGGGTTCGAATTCTGGCAAGGACAAAGCATCAATGCTTAGTTTGGGACTAGGGTGTTTTGTGTAAGATTGTCCCTCAATATTTATCTATTATTTATTTAATACGGGACGTTATTCCTTAATTATTGTATTAAGCGGTTTACACTCACGTGAAATTGTCAGGAACGGGCCGACATGTTTCTCATGTTTCTCATGTTTCAGGTTATTCCTTCTAAAACTAAACTACTTGCTAAAATTTTTGGAGCTTTTTAGATTCCTTTCTACCTCATGTCATGACAATACATATAAATTGGAAATGCAAAACGCATTCCACATAACACCTTAAAGTGACAAACGTCTTCCGTATCTTGACAGGAAAACTAGACCGTATACGTAGACAAAATCAAATATTTTGTAACATCTTTTCCACAAATATACTTACTAAAAGTAGTACTACTCTTGATATTATTATCTGCTGGCACCACGTCAGCCGGTTTATCTTCAGAGACGTTCCCAGGCGAGCATAGTGACTCGTCCGATATTACCTCCTTACTTATGTAGGAAATCATTGGCTTCTTCTCAACTTTCACTCGTTTCTTGAGTATTCTGTTAATTTTTGACGGCTTGCGCTCAGTGAACTTCAGTTCACCCAGCGAATTTTTCAGGAATCTGAAACAAACATATTTACTAATATTAATTATATAGCGTGGAACATTTCTAAAGACTGGGCTGGCAGGATAGTGTCATCCGAGTGATCTACAATCGACATATTATAATTGTAAAGCTGGATTTAAAACTAAACAAAGTCATCTCTACTTTTCATTTCGAGTGCGAGGAAATGAAACTTCATCATGTAAATATTATACCTACTTAAAAACAAATTTAATCAAAATTTAAAGTTACATTAGAGCAATGAGAAATATTTAAAGTAATAGCTTTTACTAAAATAAATAAATAAAAAGTAATAAATAATAAAATGATAGTGATACTTATTTTAATTGGTTACTGTTTATTTTGTTCTGTTATATTATAAATGATAGTAAATAAAAATTACAAGTTTATTTCAAAAAGTTTTATTGTGTACTTTGGCTGCTGGTATCTTTGCCTTGGTCTTGGAAACTAACGAAACGAAATAAAATAAAGAGTTTATTCTATGAAGTTTTAAGTTGTCCGTGTGGCTGTTGGGCCGATCGCCTTGGTCTTCGACGACGATTTTACTTTATGCTCTAGAGCTTAAAAAGCTACTTTATGTCGCCTACGCACAGCATAAAGTTGAACTTTTAGAGCATGAGAAGTGAAAAATATTAATTAAACTAACCAGCCAACCCTAGTAATTAATAGTATTTTATGCAATCGTTGCACAATGGAGGTTCTTAAAGTCGAGTACCGCGTTTAGGTCACTAGGCTTGCCGAGTGGCCTATGTAAGGTACGAGACTTTAAGACCTAATTGTGTAACTATTGCATACAATACTTTTTATACGAGCAAAACTCAGAAAAACATTTTTTTTACTTTAATCGTCAGTCTCCATATGATTTTTTATTTTTGATGTAACCTTTTTCGTTCAACTAAAACTGACTTATTAAAAAAAAACATGATCGCGATGGCCATGGCGGGTGCCTCGTGATTGGTGAATTTATTTGACAAGTAATTTCAACCAATCAGTGAGCATCAAATAAGCTTATGTTCTCTTTTTGAAATTATTAGAGTTGTGTAGAGAGATGTCTTATGAATATTAAAGTTCTGTAGCGGGTACCATAGAGTATAGAATTTTGTTACAGGATTAAAAAGTGCGTTATTGTGATTTTGTCTGTGAAATTATAATTGACAGATTAAAGTCTGCGAGTATAAAAAAGGTCTTATTTACATTTTAAATTGACACCTGTCTTTAACTTAAGCGATATTCAAAAGATGCTAGGGTTGATATGTGCAGATTGTTACACTAATGTTTAATAACCTGTATCTCAAAAATGGATAGGAATATTTACATAGTTCATTGGTGAAAAATTAAGTACTCAGTCTGAACAATTCTCTGTTGGCTTAAAAGTCCCTCGATCTGTTCCACCCTGTATATATAGCAATACTGGATAGATAAGTTTAATATCAATCGAAACGCTCTTGTGTTAAGGCGATGGGTAATGCGAAACTAGCGCTAATTTCTATTTTTTTCTCATACCTTTATAATCTAATATTTTTTAGAAATAGCTGAAGTCTAGGAGCTAGAAAAACACCTTTAATATTTATTAAATCACTATACACAATTTGTTCACTGTAGTTTACTCTACAAAACTTGTTCACGTCAAAAGCGGCCACAATAGTTTTGGGCAAGTTTTTAGAGGCAAGTAAAGAACAAGAAATTATGTATAATGATTTAATAAATGCTAAAGGTGTTTTACCAGCTCCTAAAATCTTGCAATTACTGAAAATTTATCTGGAAGATATAGTGAAAATTCGCGTGGTGGCGCTAGTTTCGCATTACCCGCCGCCTTAAAGTTAAAACGCAGACGCCGTCCACTGGACCGCAGCGGAGCGGAGATGTTTCAAATAGACTAATCATATTTCTCAGATTCAAATGCACTTCTTTCGGGCTTCACAAAGATGCACTCCGATTGGATAATTTTCTCCGCTCCACTCTGTGGACAGGCAGACCAAACTAGCGTGGATTCTATTTCCAATATTTTAGGCAGCATAAGTTTTTAATTTCATAAAACAGACATACGGGTATTATGAAAGATACTTTTTTTGGAGAAAATTCAAAGCCAAAGAAAATTAATTTCACTCGTCGCTCGTCGTCTCATCTTTTTGACTAAAATTATGATAAAAACATCTAATAAATCAGATCAGAAACTAAAAGTCCAAAGAAACTTTACCTGATGGATTGAGTAATAAATTCTTTTCCAGGCTCTATTTATTTGTTTATTATTAATAAACATTATACGTTATGTTTCAAGATAAAGCTAGGTGATATCGCCCTCTCCCTCTTTGTCCTCGCCCGGATTTTGAAATATAAAGGGGCTTCTAAACGGGCCATGTTTTGCTGCAATTTGTGGCCGGCCATTATTTGCATCTGCCTCCAACGTAGGGTGTCAGAGAAGGACGGCTATAGTTGCCGGCCGCAAATTGCAGTAAAATATGGAAGTTTTAGAAGCCCCATAAAGAAACCTTCACCTGTCTGGCTTGAGTATCCCGCGCAGCTCGCGTGGCTCCAACATGAAGCTGGATGTGGTCACCTTCGCCCTCTTCACCCACGCTCTAAATTTTGACGCCCTCAGTTTCTTCGTGGATTGTCTGCGACTAAAAATTAAGAATTAAATCAGTCCTTCGTGTGTTGTTGTTTTGTATCTATGATGAGTGTTTCCTTTTTCGTCGTATTTCTGATTTGTCATATTCTTGTCTCAGCACATTCCTGTTTACCTCGGAATACGGCTAAACAGGAATGTGCCGAAACAAGAACATGTCCAATCAGGAATACGACGAAAAAGGAATGTATCTCTATGATCACATTATCATAACAAAACTTTCTCCTGTTTCTTGCTTCAAGATTATCGGGTAAAAAAGTATTCTATGACTATTTTTGGATGATATCAGCAGTTCCATAAATAGTTGAAATCAGTCAGGGCTTTAAAGCCGCAAAGACACATACATTTTACAAAGCAGAGAAAACCATAAACTTTTTTATATTTTAAAATTTATAGAGATTTGTATTAAAGAGTATCTTATAAAACCTGTGGTTATTGGTTTCAGAAATATTCACTAGCGCCTGACCGGTGGTACTTACACAAATTCTTTCATCTTAGTGCTGATATTCATTCGGTTTATTTTATCGGTCTGCGTTTCTTTAGTGACAGTTACGATTTTCGATCTTCGATTTCTGGGCTTCGTTTTCGGACCGGGATGTGATTTGGCGCTCATCACATTCTTGAAGTATCTTCTAGGGTCACTCAACAAGGCGCTTCGTAAAGTCAAACGATGGCGAATAGAAGGGGGTAGAAGAATTATCGTAGTGGATTTTGCCATCATGAGAATGCCAACTGTTCTTGAATATGTATATAAATATTTTTATAAATGAATGAACAATTTGTGGTACCTACCGAAGATTCAAGAGAATGTAACTTTGATATCAGCAGGTTTAGTTATGATGAGCATGGAAAAAAATAATACGATTAAAGAAGTAGACAAAAGGGTAACAACGCTGATTAATGATTATGCCTGAGGAAACCAGGCGCAAAGGAGACACCAATAATAGTTGGAATAGAATTAAGTTATACCTTAGAAATCTATTGATGACGTGACATTAGACTGTTCCGTTACATGAGTCAGAACACAGTATTGAATGGTGAACAATAGGAAACAAGAATAAAGTTCTGTTTAATGTCTGTTTCCCCATCATATTCCGCAGTAGTACTGAAAAATTCCAATGCAGAATTGTAGGTCGAACAACTGAAATCCTTAGAAACGGCCGTTGTAACATTTACCTATGGCATTTTGGGTTGCTTTGAATATTTATTTTAGTATGAATTGGTTGCTAAAAATTTGCTACATATTGAATCCTATAAAGACAGTCAAATGACAGTTGATATGTGAGAGCAATTTTTCAGTTGTGTGAGAGTATAAAAGGAAGGAGCAACGTCTTCATACAGGGAGTTTGGCTGAAGGTAGGACAAACAAAAAAAAACACAAAATTAAAAAAAAAGTTTTTTTTCTAAAAAAGGAACCGATTTCAAAAAAACTGAAAAGCCAAAAATAACCCGTTCATGTACAGATAATATTTGAATCACTTTTTGAAGTCGGTGCCAAACCACTCAATTATTACTATGAAAAAAGATGTCGCGCATAAAGCCTTTAATGATTACCATTTGGTATTTACCAAGGTATTTACGAGTATTTTTGTTCGATATTTATACATTATAGTTTACGTCAAAAAGTGTTTTTTTTTTGCTTTTAGTGATTCAAGTAAAATCTTATGGCGGGGTGATCGGGGAGGTCTTGTTTGCATGCATCTCGTTTGAAATATCCCCTAACTCCTAACCGCTAAGGAGTTATACCTTCCATCATAAGCTCAGCATAAGAAGATGATGACTACCATTTGCAAATACTTAAATAGCTTTAGAAAATATATGTAAAACATTATGAGTGCCTATAAAATTTGAGGGGTGCCCTCGATTTCCCTGGGATCCCATCATCAGATGGTTATAATGGGACCACCTAAGGAGTAGGACAGTAGGTATACTCTGTCAAATAAAAAAACCGGCCAAGAGCATGTCGGGCCACGCTCAGTGTAGGGTTCCGTAGTTGCTCATCCGTCACAATAAACTGCTGTTTTAAGCCCGAGGTTTACGTTAAGAAAGATTTTAAGCTCTATAAAAAGGTCGTAAACACCCTAGAAACTGTAATCACTTATTACCTTCTGGAAGTCAACTTACGACCTTTTAAAGAAAAAATATGAAATTTGGCGATAACTCAAAAACGGCTCGACCGATTTTGTTCAATATAGTTTTCATTTAAAGTACTTATATCCGATTTTTTTGACCCGTGGTTGAAAAGTTAGAGGGGGGGGACACTATTTTTTTTGTTTTTGGAGCGAATATTTACAAAACTGCTAACTTTATCAAACAATAATGTTAGAAGACCCCTATTATTTTTACAAGACCTATTCAACGACACCCCACAAACCAGTGTTGAAAAGAAAAAAAAAATCACCCCCACTTTAGGTGTTTGAGAGGTACCCGAAAAAAAGTTTTCTTTTAAGTTTTTATTTTACCGTTTTGTCGGCGTGATACATACACATATCTACTCATACCAAATTTCAGCTTTCTAGTACTAATGATCACGGAGCTAAGCCGCGGACGGACGGACAGATGGACAGACGGACATGGCGAAACTTTAAGGGTTCCTAGTTGACTACGGAACGATAAAAAAAGAATTTTTAAAATCGGTTCACCATTGGCGGAGTCATCGGTGGACATACATAAAAAAAAATATAAAGGCTGACCAGAAATATGAGAATGCGCCATATTGCGAAATTTCACTTGAACTAATTTCTTACACTGGCAATGATTTTATGATGGTTTGTCAACAATGTCAATGTCATTCGCGGTGTTTTCTTTAAAAGACATAATATTTAAAATTATCCAAAGAAAATGCCGAAAACCATTCACAGTCGTGAACGTAAGATTATAAATAAAGTGTACACGTGTTTACTATACACGAAAAACAGTCTGGAAAAGAGTGAATTCCATTAAATTACATTACGAGGTTAACATAGTGGAACTGACAGGTATTTAAACTAATGTCATTATAGTGGGTTGCGATTGGTTGCAAATTGTTGCCATATAAATCTTATAAATAGCGCCCTCTTGACAATCCTCATATATTTCTGGTCAGGCTTTACAGTCGAATATTATTCTAAACAAATGTTCGTTCAGCACTAAGTGAAAACGCACCCTAGAAATATTACTCGCTCAGAACTGTTCAGAGCACTAATAATACGGTGAATAGAGACTAAAGTACTATGTGTGACCTTACAAACGGTCCGGTAGTTTTGAATTTTTGATATGTTGTCTAGGATAGTTAGTCAGTGCTTAAAATGCAAAATGCACAATTTCTCCCCCTCCGCGCCCGCCGCCATATTGAAAAAACCGGCACTTTCTTCATATTTTTGCTCATATCTTCCTTTAGAAGCATTTTAGCAAGAAGAAAGCTTAGACAATGTTATAGAGAGTTAAATTTACTACATTCTCCATTTTATATTTTTTTTCTAGGACAGATAGTTACGGAGATATCCACATTTAAAAAAACGTAAAAAATCGCAATTTCCTATTGAAAAACAAACTTCTGGATTATATCTTCGTTTAGGAGCATTTTAGCTACAACAAAGCTTGGGCAATGTTGTAGAGAACTAAATTTACTATAATTTACACTTAAAATTTTGTTTCAAGGACGGTTAGTTACGGAGATATGCACATTTAAAAAACAGGAAAAGTCGAATTTTCCGAAAATTTCTCAAAATTCTTCATTTAGAACGCTGTCATTCAGTTACGGACTAGTCTAGGACAAATTAAAACAAGTAGGAAATATAATTGCTTATAAAACTCATGTCCATTTTTACATACATTTTCAGAAAATGTGACTTTATTTTTTACATATCTCCGTAATTGTCTGTCCTAGAAACAAAATTTGAAATGTAAATTATAGTAAATTTAATTCTCTACAAAATTGCCCAAGCACTGTTCTAGCTAAAATGCTCCTAAACGAAGATATAATCCAGAAGTTTGTTTTTGAGTTGGAAATTGCAATTTCTTAAGTTTTTTTAAATGTTCATATCTCCGTAACTATCTGTCCTAGAAACAAAATATAAAATGGAAAATGTAGTAAATTTAACTCTCTATAACATTGTCGAAGCATTCTTCTAGCTAAAATGCTCCTAAAGGAAGATATGAGCAAAAATATGAAGAGAGTGCCGGTTTTTTCAATATGGCGGCGGGCGCGGAGGGGGGGGAATTGTGCATTTTGCATTTTAAACACTGACTAACCATCCTAGACAACATATCAAAAATTCAAAACTACCGGACCGTTTGTAAGGTCAAAATCCTTTATTTACTGAATTACTCACCTTTAGTGTGCGTCTCCATTGAAGTGTAGGCGTAGCTGATAGACCGGGAGATAGTGACAGAATTTTCTTGGTCATTTGTAACAGTATGGCGGTTCTTCAGGGGTCTTAGTACGCAATGACAAAAAGAAAAATGATGGTCATAGCGCTGGTACCGGCGGCCCGATCGCGTGGGCGTTAGTCGAACTCGTCGGATAAATTACGAGTGTCAAACGATTTGTATCACAAAAATTTTAGTATTTTCCGATAGCCCATAAAAAACATGTAGGCGGTAGTGTCATGCCATACTTCTCCGGTGTGACTTACAGCCCGCCATACCGACGCGAATGCGTTAATAAAAAATAAAAAAATTCAACCATTTGTACCAGGCTAATTTTTGCACAGTTAATTATCGTCGTGCAGCCATTTACGAAAATCACCATGCCATACTTTTCCGACGGTTCTAAATGGCCGCCATACCACCGAAAATCAGCAAAAATTTTTTTTTCGCCAAACGATTTGTACCACCCTAAATTTTTTTTTCAACTGCTCCTGAATGATGATAAATAGAAGTGTGATAATGCCATACCTGTGGGAGGTGGCGAATGTGTATAATATTTTTTTTTAATTGTAAGATTTTATTCGTATTTTGAACGATTTGTAACAGTATGGCACTAATTTTTCCTGTAAGTTTGAGGTTCAACGAATATAAATACAAAATTTCAAAGATCTAGGTGGCGGCAATCTTGAATTATAGTCAGATGTTTATATCGTATAATATTGAACGGCTACCATCGCTCGAACGATTTCTCGAGAGATCTCGGCTCATCGTGTTGTGAGACACAATGTCTGGCAACGCAGGTATTACGGCAGCTGCTTGTCAGACGACCCACAACTACATAGCAATAATTGGAGTTCTATGTATTAGAATAAGTCGACCGTTATAGTGTGCCCATGTTGCATGCAAGATGAAAAGGAAAAAGATGAAGAAGAGAAAGATGAAGGCGGCGAAGGTAAATATTTAAGAAATTAATTTTATGTTAACGATTTGCGATTGTGTATTGCGCTTGTGTGAAAAAATTAAATGATTTGTAGATACTGATGCAGTAAGCAGCGACGAGGACGACGAAAACGAGTTGGAGCATGCCGGGGATTTCGGCTTAGATGACCTCGAAAGTCTGTAAATCTTTCGGAATAAACTGCATTAATATTGATATAGCATATTTTTTTTTCACATGTACGGTGTAATTTTCCCAAACCATACTTTTTTTTCAAGTTTCGAAAATTTGAAATGCCATACTGTAACAATTTGGTCCAATTTTTTTATTAATTTATATCTTGCTCGAGTGTGACAATCTTCCGCCCCATGGTTACAGTATGGGATAATTATTTTTAGGTAGAATTTCATCCAAACGAACCAAATACAATGATGCCATACTGTAACAAATGATTTTATGTCTTGCACCTTGAAAACCCGTTGTAAAATCAAGTTTTTCAAGTATGTTGCCCCTTTTTCCCTTTATTAGAAGTATGGCAAATATAATAATGGTCCCATTGCATCATATAATTTCCAAAAATCCAAATGCCATACTGGTACACACCGTCAATATTTTTTTTTTTGGTTTACGTCTTGGCTCAAGTCTCACAGTCGTCCGCCCCATGGTTACAATCCGGAATAATTTTTGGTAGGTAGAATTGTATCCAAACAAACAGAATATAATGATCCCATGCTGTAAAAAAATATTTTACGTATTGTACAGTCGTATTTTTGAAACGTGTCGAATAAATAAGTTTTTCAAGTATGGCAGCACTTTTTCCCCCTACTAGAAGTATGGCAAATATGATAACGGTCACATTTTATCAAATACTTTCCAAAAATCCAAATGCAATACTGTTACAAATCGTTTGGCGAAAAAAAAAAAATTTGCTGATTTTCGGCGGTATGGCGGCCATTTAGAACCGTCGGAAAAGTATGGCATGGTGATTTTCGTAAATGACTGCACGGCGATAATTAACTGTGCAAAAATTAGCCTGGTACAAATGGTTGAATTTTTTTATTTTTTATTAACGCATTCGCGTCGGTATGGCGGGCTGTAAGTCACACCGGAGAAGTATGGCATGACACTACCGCCCACATGTTTTTTATGGGCTATCGGAAAATACTAAAATTTTTGTGGTACAAATCGTTTGACACTCGTAATTTATCCGACGAGTTCAACTAACGCCCACGCGATTGGGCCGCCGGTACCAGCGCTATGACCATCATTTTTCTTTTTGTGATTGCGTACTAAGACCCCTGAAGAACCGCCATACTGTTACAAATGACCAAGAAAATTCTGTCACTATCTCCCGGTCTATGAGTGGAAACGTGCTTAATAGACAATTCACCTGAGTTGAAACATGTTTCTCAGTACCGTTTCACTTTTATGATTGGTCAATTCCGCTCGCCTCGACTCCGCTCCGTTTCAGTGGAAACGCACCCTTCGTCTATCCGTCCACAGAAGCGAAGCGCAGGAATTTTTATAATTATTAAGAGGCCTTATTCCTTTTAAAATGCTGATTGTTTAGACATTTTTCTCTATGATCAAACATGTTTCTTAACATACTATTGATGTTACTTTCTAGAACAGGGCTATTGGGATTTATTGGTATATATTTGAAACCTACAGTTTGAATTTTTCATTGATAATTTTTGTTTCAAAACTACTCGAAATTGACAAAATTCACGCGGAAAATTAGTTTTTTTAACTTATTTTCGACTGTACGCAATGAAAGCGTGAAATAGCTATGTTACTACCTAGAACTCGGGGAAAAGTATTATTCACTTCAAAAAGTTGGTTGAAATTATCAATATATTTGTCATAATATGAAAAAAAATAATTTTAAAAGGATTATGGCCTCTTAAAGATGTCTCACGATAGTTTTAATAATATTGAAGCGAAGTGTACAAAATGGACCAATCACATTTCTCAGGTTTAAATGCACGTCTTTCGAGCTTCACAGCCCGATTGGTTTAATTTCTCCGCACCCCTTCAGACAGGCAGGCAGGTTACAAGCGGCGCAAAGTAAACACGAATTACTGTTGGATTTTTTTATTAAAACCAGACATTTCCAACATTGGATGATGTAACATTAGTCTGTTCATGGACATAATTCAGAATTATAGCACAGAATCACGATGGTAAACAGTAGCATCATAATAAGAGTTAAATCTATGTACCACTCCGCATATTGAACAGGTATCTTGAAGTATTCCAACACAGCATCAGAAATGGGACAAACAGCGCCTTTACATATGTTCTCTTTACATGGCGTCGAGATTACTTGCGGGGTAAGTTTCACTTTAGATTTTGATGGCATTTTGGATTGGCCTAATTTTAGTGTTATGGTTGCTGGTTGCAGAAAATCTTCATGAAATTTGCCACATATTGAATTCTATTTTATTCTATATGTTTGATTTGTCATATTGAATTCTCGAAAGATGCTTCAATGACGTAATATGTCATCAAAATATTAATAGAGAATATAAACCATAGATCTATTCTATCTATATAGTAGGTAAAACCTTTTAATATAAATTGTTTACTCTTTGTTTCAAGGTTGAATAAACTCTCTTTGCGCCATTTTACAGTTGTAGTTAGTAGTTCAAAATGTTCAAATACTATCTGCCGATCGATACCGATACCTAGGTTCTCGTACATGAAACTCGATGAATGTAATGTTCAGAGATTAATTATGATCCCTTATTGAATGAACAAGTTTATGGAGCCCCGTGTTTATGTTGGCGAACTCGGCGAAACTTTCGTTATCAGTATAAGGGTCCGAGCCCCAAACAGGCAGATAGCCCAGACTTCGAGGCAATCTGTAGTGCACAAGGCATGCGGGTTACGCAGCTATATAATTATTGGCAGTACAATGAGATTATCTCATAAACAGATAACTTTTCGGGATAGCTTCGGCGTATGTAGGGTCATTTCACTGATTTTGGGCGAACGCACCTGTTTTCGCAGAGTTTTTCATCGATTGCGCCTGATCATCATTTCAACGATTACGTGTTGTTAACCCACAACGGGTAATTTAATTCTGATATAACTCGAATAAAGCCACGGCTTCTTTCGTGTCGTGCGGACTGAATATTATCGTTTTAAAATAAGTTACTTAACTGATTGAAATGTAACTGTGGTCGCGTTAGCGGAACTTTGCGTAGATAACTCGCACAAGGGATGAAGTCTTGACGGACGCTCTGAGTTATGTTAACTAGTTTTTCTCAAAAATTGCATGTAATGTTGCCTTACCATCGCTAGATAGACTACAGTAAGTGGAACATACCGAAGACTTTTTAGAAGTGTCCAGTAAACAGCGAGATTTTAAATTTGGAATCAATATTTGTCCAGTAAGTAAGTATGTAATTCCTATTACGTATCAAGATATTTGAATATCGAAACACGATTTACATCGTCACCGACCTTTAAAAAAACTAAGGATGTGAAGGCGATGAGGTCGTATATAAATGTAAAAAGGATGCATTCCACAAATTGTTTTAATTATAAGTACAGTGCGAGAGCAAATTGTAGAAATTAAAAAGTGGCGTCCCTTTTTCATAGATTAAATAGAAAGAGACGACATTGCAGTATATACTTGCAATTTACACTAAGAGCAAATGTAAAATAAAAAGAGGTTAGTACTATTGGCAGTATAAACGTAACTCAAGATGCATATATAAAAAAAAAAAAAGTAGCGACAAGGTTTAGTGCGGAAGTTTGTATGCAGCGTTTAGTTCATAATTGTGCTGTGTAAAATGACAATGATATTTCGGAATTCCTTTTTCGAAACATCTGAGTTAATATTAAAGGTAAGCTTATGATATGAACATTAGTTAGAAAATATAAAAATAATTAAATTTTATCTTTAAAACTTAGATTAGTAAGACAGTGCATATTTGCAGTCAGTACAAATAATTAAACGCAGTATTTATAAAAAAAAGCAAAGAAATTAAGGCGGGATTTAAATTAAAAGACAATAATTTCAAATTTGTTTGTGTAATCTATTACATTCAGCAAAATGAAATATGCGGCACTCTAAACTTAAAAGCCAAGGAAAGATGTTTAAAAAAATGCAAGAGATTCATTATCTTATTTTCTTTTTTAATTTTTGAGAAAAGCACTATACTTGCTTCGACCGTAAGAGCCATCCTGGCCTCGTATTATAGCCGTCTAATTCATACTCGGCCAGGATGGCTTACTTACTGGTCTCTGCCGTAATGTACTATTAATAATTGTATCGAAAAAGGATTCACCATGGATGCGATGTATGTTTTCTTTTGTTTCGTATTTAGATTGATTAAAACACCATCTTGTTTAATATAAAAAATATTTGCGAATTCAACATGCCAAAACTACTGAATGGATTTTTACTTAATCTGGTACATGCAAAGATCGTTGCTCTGTTGTCTTTATTCTGTTATAAGTAGTACGATTAGTAGAGTTGCTAAGCCGCGAAATTGTGCGCATCGGGTTACAAGCATGAAATTTTTACCACACATAGAGCGTTCCACGGTGATTATTTTCAGATGTGGAGGGAAGTCAGATTCGTCCCCTGTGTGGTGGGAGAGCGGGGTGAAGAGGACCAAGTAGGTACTGCTCTTTTTCTTTTTTTTATTACTGATCAGTAAAGGCTATTAGGGCTTGTGCGACATCGTTTTCGTGTAAAATAGATATCAGCTATTAATTTTTCATGTTATTTAAGAATAGTTTCTTATTAAAATGTGGGTTTATTGCCGAAAAGGTAAAAATCACAAAAAAAAATTTTTATTCAGAACGATAAATTAGTTATCTATCCTGAATATTTACAATTTAAAAAAATATTATTAAACAGCAAATTTAATCTTGTTTATAAAAATGTATACATATTGGGCACATCTGATACAAAAAATACCTTGAAAAAAATATTGATGTTAAGCTTAGCCTGCGTGTTCTAGTACATTTTGCTAAGTCGCGAAATTGTGTACATCGGGATACAACCACGAAATTTCTACCACAGATAGAGTATTCTGCGGTGATTATTTTCAGATGTGGAAGGAAGTCAGATTCGTCCCCTGTGCGGTGGGAAAGCGGGGTGAATGGGACAAAGGAGTCCTCTTTTTCTTTTTATATTACTGATCATATAACGCTACTAGGACTTGTGTGGTATCGTTTTCGTGTAAAACAGATATCAGCAATTTATTTTTCATGTTATTTATTCATAGTACCATATAAAAATATGGTTGTATTTCCGAAATTGTAAAAATCACAACAAGTTTTTTTTATTCAGGGAGATAAATTAGTTATATTTCCCGAATATTCACAACAAACAAAAATATTGCAAAATAGCAAATTTAATCTAGTTTCTAAAAACATATACATATTGGGCACTTTTCATACAAACAGTAACTTAAATAAATTGTTGATGTTGAGATTAGCCCGCATACTCGTGACACATTTGCAAAAAAAAAAAATTTAATTGCATTAATTTGTTTTTCTAGGACGTATATAGTAAATATTATATGTAAAAGCATGTTAATAATCATTATTTAATGTATTTAATGAAGCGAAATAGGATGCGTTCGGAGATTTACGTTGGTTACGCCGACGTAAAGATATATTTTAAGCTACTGTTTGTATAAGAAGTGCCCAACATGCATATATTTTTCGAAACTAGATTAAATGAGCTTTTTAAAATAATAATAATAATTTGAAAATGTTCACGAAATTGAACTAATTTACCTCACAGAATAAAAAAAACTTGTTGTGATTTTTACCTTTTCGGCCATACACCCATATTTTTATATGGAACTATACAAAAATAGCATAAAAAATTAATTTCTGATATTTGTTTTACACGGAAACGATACCAAACACGTCCTGGTAGACTTAACTGACCAGCAATAAAGAAAGAAAAGAGGGATACTTGGCCCTATTCACTCCACTCTCCCGCCTCACAGGGGACGAATCTGACTTCCCTCCACATCTGAAAATAATCACCGTGGAACACTCTATCTATGGTAGAAATTTCATGCTTGTAACCCGATGCGCACAATTATGTTAGAAAACAGCGGACTAACAACTCTACTAGATGATTTTTACCCGGAAAAGGGTTTGAAAGGAAATGAAATAATTTATTCAGTGAGTAGGCCACAAGAGCACTTACAAGTCAAATTGTGAATCCACCAGCTGTACCCAAGAGACCGCTGTTGAAAGAAAAGCCGAAAGAAAGTCAACAGTAAGTAATTTTTTCGTAAATCATGATTAAACAGTTATTAGTAGTCTTATTATTTTTAATACCTTTTTGTACACGGTGTTAGTTTGTCTATCTTAATCTCGTACTCACTCAATTGCTCAAAGGTTAACTGGAAGAGATCCCTTATAGGGATAAGTTCGCCTTTGTACCTATATGTTATTTGTAATAGATGTATTTTGTAACTATTTTTGTGTACAATAAAGTGTTTACTTACTTACTTACTTACTTACTTACTTACTAAACAGTTTTGCAAAGGAACGTGTGCCTACGATAATAGGAGGCTGACTGTACCGGGCCGCTTTTGACGACCACTGACGCCTCACATGCGGGCGCAATTATCAGATAGCAGCATCTTTGTTCGAGTACAATACTCTCCGACGTCATTTAACCGTGTGTGGTGACAATAAATCACTGAAACGATTAAAATACAGACAAATAAAATAATCCCCTTATTACAAAACTCCGGTACATCCGGATTACCGGTCCGACGTGTCAACCACTCCACCACCTCAACGATAAAAGCGGTAAGTAATACGAGATATGAGAATTTATCCGAGAACTTTAATACTTTCGTTTCTTTATACCTTATTCTTACCTTAATTACTTTACTGTCAGCAGCTTGTATCGTATAGGCGTCTGCGGCCTAAGTTATAAAAAACATTACATAAAATAAATATTTTTAGGGTTCCGTAGTCAACTAGGAACCCTTATAGTTTCGCCATGTCCGTCTGCCCGTCCGTCCGTCCGTCCGCGGCTTAGCTCCGTGATCATTAGTACTAGAAAGCTGAAATTTGGTATGAGTATGTGTGACAGAACGGTAAAATAAAATTAAAAAAAAACTTTTTTTTTCGGGTATCTCTCGAACACCCAAAGTGGTGGTGATTTTTTTTTTCTTTTCAACAATGGTGTGTCGGGTGTCGTTGAATAGGTCTTGTAAAAATAATAGGGGTCTTCTAACATTATTGTTTGATAAAATCAGCAGTTTCAAAATATTCGCTCCAAAAACAAAAAAACCGGCCAAGTGTTAGAGGGGGGGGACCAAATTTTTTCCACTTTGGAAGCGTCTGTCACGCAAACTATTCGGTTTAGAAAAAAAATATTTTGAAAACCTCGATGTCATTTTTGAAGACCTATCTATAGATACACGTATGTTTTTGATGAAAAAAAAAACATTTTGACTTTCAGTTCTAAGTATGGGGAGCCCCCAATATTTATTATTATTTTTTGATTTTTGCATCAAAATCTTAATGCGGTTTACAGAATACATCTACCTACCAAGTTTCAACAGTATAGCTCTTATAGTTTCGGAAAAAAATGGCTGTGACATACGGACGGACAGACGGACAGACAGACATGACGAATCTATAAGGGTTCCGTTTTTTTCCATTTGGCTACGGAACCCTTAAAAACGGTATAAACTCACGTAAAAATTATCAGGAACGGCCCGACATATTTCGAACTCATTTGGAGCTCTTCATCAGGGGTAGCTATCCGTGCTGCTACGCGACTCGCGACCCACTGCACTTTTAATCGCTCTTCTTGCCACCCTCTGCGCACGCGCAGATAGCGCGGCGCGGGGAGGGCAGGGCTCTTGCGCTGTCACTACTGGACTGTCTGTCACTGCATTTTCACTATTACCCACTGATACCACGCACACTTGACTTATTGTATCAACGACATTGTCTGAACACGAGATGTTTCTTAACGCCGGAATCACAGGTTTCCATGCTGGAGGTAGAGCCCAACCACCGTCTCGGTTGAAATTCGGGCGCCGTCCAATTTCGATAGCTTCACGTATCTTCCGTTGTACACAGCGTTTTTCACGAACCAACAACCGTGCCTTATCGAAACGTACGAAATGGGACGCACCGGCCTCGACAACATGTTCCGCAATAGCGGAGTCTCTCGTATCCATCTTTCTGATGCTGCGTATATCTTCAGACAATCTTGTAGAAACATTACGTCCCGTCTCTCCTATGTATGCCTTGCCACACTCACACGGTATTTCATACACCCCAGGGGTTCCAAATGGATCTCTGTCTTTAGGAGACCGTAGCAACTGCCTCATCTTAGTCAAAGGACGGAACCAGGTTGTAATGCTATATCTACGGCGTAAAATGTGTCCGATGGTATCCGTCACACCTTTGATATAAGGTAAGTACGCAGACGCTCTCTCTATAGTCTGCGGGCGTTGTGCTGTACTCGGGCTCGCTATACGCTGACACTGTCTCCACTTATAGCCATTTTTCTCCAATACCTGTCGCACATGCGCTAACTCCCCATATACGTATTGAGGGTCACATAAACGGAGAGCCCTATTAATAAGCGCCCTCGGGACTGATAGCTGATAGGGACAGGTGGGCCGGGTGGTGATGAGAATCAGCCTGTAGGTATCGGTCAGTATGCGTGGATTTACGATACACCGTATGACTCAACCGTTCTTCCGGCAAGCGTTTCACCAACACGTCCAAAAACGGAAGTGCTCCGTTCGACTATTTCTCAATGGTGAATTTTATTTTTGCATGTATCGCATTAAGATACATGCAAAAATAAAATTCACCATTGACAGGCAAGGTGTGCGGAAGACGGCCTAGGGGAAGAAGTCCAACACGCTGGTCGGACCAAATACGCTCTACCCTCAAGACCTCAATTTACGAAGCCATCCATGCAGCCCAGGATAGAGTAAGCTGGCGCAAAATAGTCCACGAAAAAGTAATTCAGAGAGGCCACGACCCTCAGCATTGAGGATATCGACTGAAGGAGGGAGGCGCATTAAGATAGCTGAGAAACGGCTCTATATCACTCTCCGTAACCACCGCGAAGACGTCATCAACATAGCGCCACCACAGCCTAGGTTTAAAGGGACAGTCTTCTAACGCCTTCTTCTTGAAGCTCTCCATGAAGATGTTAGCCACGACCGGCGCAATCGGCGATCCCATCGATACACCATCGATCTGCAGATAAAACTCACCTTGCCACATGAAATAGCCGCTGGTCAGGCAAAACTCTATTAACATCATGTACTCAGTAGGTTACTCGTTCCGAACCAAAATGTCTCGTATTATGTCTAGAGTTTGCGTTACCGGTACATTTGTAAACAGAGAAGCAACGTCGAAACTAACCATTAACTCGTTATCTCGTATCACGACATCCTCAAGTACCTAACTGTACGAAGTGTGTCGAGTCACGTACAAAACTGGACGTTTTCCCCGTTAATGGTTGTAGCATGCTGGCCATGTGACGAGACGCTTTGTACGTCGGGGAGTCTATCTGGCTAACAATGGGACGCAAGGGCCAGTCAGGCTTGTGAATTTTCGGCAGCCCATACATCTTAGGAGTCGTCGGGTCCAACTGGCGCAATGTTTTCGATATGTTATTAGCGGGCAAGGTACCAATGATCTTATTCAATTTCGTAGTCACTCGAGCCGTCGGGTTATAAGTTACCTTCTTATAGGTCTGAGGATCACCTAGCAGCTTAGTAACCTTCTCTTGGTAGTCTTCCTTACCAACCACAACCGTCGCGTTACCCTTGTCCACCGGTAACACCAAAATACGGGGGTTTTTACTTAGACTCGTCAGTGCTTGTCTCTCGCATTTGGTTGTATTAGGCTTTGGCAGCTTGCATCTTCGTAAAAACGACGAGACATCCTGCCGTAGACATTCGGCCTCCATGTTCGGAATTCTGTTGCGAAGAATGGTATCCTCTATACTGGCCACAATAATGGACTCAACCGGCAAAATACTTGGGGTGAGAGCGAAATTTAGCCCCTTTGATAACACTACACATATTCGCGGATAGTGGCTCTTGAGATAGGTTAACCACACTCTTATCTAGAACCCCTACTACTGCGGCACAGTTATTCATACCATGGGTGGTATTGCCTCTCATTTTCGTCAGGCGCTCTAGCTTGCTTTTATGTGTGCTCAAGATATTACTTTTAACTATATCTGCCCTGCTGAAAGTCATCGCATCAAGTCAATCATCCATAAATCCGAACGTAAATGCTGAGACAAATCCAAGTTTTTTTTTTCATATTATTATTCCTTATAAGAGTATTAATTTTATTGTTATAGCTAACGTTTAGCTTATATCTTGTGAATGTTATTAATATGAAATCATATCTCATGAGACGCACTCCGCCAGGAGACTCGTTATTTCGATAGTGTAGGTGCACAAGCTCCGCTTGCAATCTGCTTCAATCCCAACGAACCTCTACCTACTTGTATCACTATTTATCGTCTACATGGCACCGCACAAAATAAATAGAGAACCCTTGAAATAAATGCTACAAGCTACAATATAGCTCCATTAATAAAATATCCGCTTACAAAACGTTTAATTGAATACCTTCTAATTTCAGTCCCAGCGGGGAAACTTCACAAACGAAACAAACCATTTAAAAGTCCTCAATACGCCCGGACTAATGAATGCACCTAATCAAACATTCAAACTTCGAATGGAATCCGAAAAAGGAACGCCGCCATTTTGTAATTGGAACAAAGTGTTCGTATAATTGGCCGCAATTCGGTTTGGTATATAAGGAATCGATACGTTTAATTAAAACAACGACAGTTGATAACAAATGGTGTTTATTCGCACAATGAATACAACTTGTGAGTAGGCATAGACTTCATTAAATAGTATTAATATTGATTATACCCAATCAATACGAGAGCGATACTGACCTGTACTTAATTAAGTAGGCTTGAACTTATAATTAGCCCTTAAATAACCAACAAATCCAACAATGCCTCCACGGCGAGCAACCGACCGACCACGGACAATGTCCGTTATCGAATGTCTCTTATTCCCAGCCACGTGACCGGTCGCCATTGCTCGGAGTGGAAGGGGGCGATCACGTGACTATCACGTGATCGTTCATTGCAACTACTTTTAAATTAGAAATTATCCTTACAGCTCGGCCATCCTGCTAGAGCAAGTCTCTTCGCTCTATAACTACATCATAGTAATATAAATAAAATTGTAAGTATATTGCGAAAACCTAGGTTAACCTTATAATTTCTAAAATCAAGATTCATGTCTTAATTTAAAATGTACAAATACAAATACAAATACTCTTTATTGCACACCAACATCAAGGAATATACAACACAACATGAGATACATTCAAATAACAGGCAGAGGTAAACAACAGGCGGTCTTATCGCTTAAATAGCGATCTCTTCCAGACAACATTTAGGTATGTATTATGGTTAACCCTTCCAGCATCTATTAAGTATCAAATTTGTCAAGAAAGATGATAGATATGAAATGTTCATATAAAAAATCAGGTAAACACCTATGTTCGGTAATCATTTGTGACATTAAGTTTCTGAGGAGGGGGGAAGTAGTGTCACCGTCACCAGCCATTTCGCGGGAACATTACGTTTCATCATTAATAAAATCGAATAATATGTAGGTAGACTGGAATCAGCGGCTAGGACGCCATAGTGGCGGAAGTCGAATAAGAGACTAAATATTTTCAATGCTATTAAATTATATAAATATTTTGAGAATATTGTATTTTGGTAAATCATTATAATTTTACAAAAAGCATTACAGTATTTTGTTTTATTTTATGTTATATTTTTTTTAATTATCTTTTCTTTTAGGTGTCGTAATAATTGCTTAGTTAATTACACATACATAGATATAGATATATTAGATATGCCAATGCACCAAATGCTGGTTTCCGTTTGGTCTCATGGTTGACCGGTAAAGAATGCGCCACGGCATTAAGTCCACCATTTGTGCCTACCATTTTATACTGTACAGTAAAGTGTAATTAAATATACTTAGATAAAATATCGTCATTTACTAATAACATCGTATGATCAAAAGATTTCAATTTTTATTTTGTTTTATTGGGACGCTTACAAATGAAACTAACTAGTTGGGCGTGTCTATAAATAATTTTGCAAATTAATTAAAATATGTGAATTATATTTTAAATTTTCAAATATAGATATACAGCAGCATCAGCATTCAATTGCAGCAAGAAAACCTATATACATATAAATAAATTCCTAAAGCTAAGGAAATTATAATGGCTACACAGTAGTAGGTAATTTAATTATTGTTAACACCATAGACCATAAGAGTTAGCCAGCACTCTCATCACTACTATGCTTATTATTCGTCGAAATCACTACTAAGCTTATTATCACCTCAATATTATCTCATAAATATTATAAAGGAGAAAGTTTGTGAGCGTGTTTATGTGTATGTCTGTTACTTCCCCACGCTCAAACGGCTGGGCCAATTTTAATAAGGTTTTAGTCCACTGAATCGTTCACAGATTTATCCACTGAATCTTTCTTGATTTGTTGCAAGAACAGTTTGTTAGATTTTACTTTCTCGAAACTAACTGATGTGGAATCCTTATAGTTGAGTATTTTCGGCAACACTAAAAACATGAGTTCAAACCGAATGGGATATTTTAGAACATGATTGTGTGTTCATGCCTAGAACTGACACACTCGAGGCGCCCTACTTAATACGCCTCGTATCAGGAAACTTAAATATTTATCTAATAAATCGAATTATCTAATGACGGTGCGTTGACTACCGACATGGCATAAAAGTCTCCTTTGATTTTGTTATGTATACTTATTTATGTTATTATGTGATTTCATTGATTATGGAATTTGATTATTGTATTTTAATTTCATTTTGGTATTTTATTTAAATTCTAGACTATCTAGTTTGTAATCTATCATTTTTTTTGCATGGTTTTTCCTTCTGGCAATAAAACGAATTAAATTTAAAAACGTCCTACCCTCTATCAACATGTTAAAGTAGGTACCTACCAACATGAATTTAATTTTTTTTGACAACTTTACTCGATAACATTTGACTCCCTTTGTAGCTGATACTTTCTGATATATTTACCATTTACATTATTACAAGCGAAAGGACAGAATGTTGGAAGGTGATCTAGCTTGCCACACCACACATAGTACAATTATTAGAGTATTTTTGCACTGGAAGCGTTTGTGCCCGTCCTCATTGCAATTTAGATATCTAAGAACCTCTTCACGTTCGCGAAAGTAGGCGGTTTGAGCACCTACTCGTACAACACGATCTTCTATACCGTTTGACAACTGATATTATAACAACTGATATTATTTACCTAACTTAAAACTGATATGTAAATCTAATATAAGTACTTTAGTTTCTAGTTATAAGATAATTGCAATGCCCTGTCAGGGCGTTTAACTGCCATATATGTTAACACCCTACTGCACCTACTCATGACAGCAATAAGCGAATATGAATAATATGAATGTGAATAAATAATCCACCCATTTATAACCTGTTATGCTACACCTGTTCAATAAATTGATTTCAGCGTATTAGTAGTGCTCAAGGGAATCACTATATCGATCTTTTTCTTCTGACCAGAACAAAAGCTCTGCGTAATCGTCACGGCAAGGGAATGACTCTATAAGTTGTATCTTCCACACTGACCATGAAACATAGGACCGTGCCGAGACCCCGATACCAAGACTTGGCAAGCTCTGTAAGTTTGGGAAGTGCCGACTCTCTTTCAGTCCATCCAAAATTTCAGTACACTCCTTTACTTTGGTGGGCCACGTCAAAATCGTGATCTTCCGACATTGAATTCAGGAAAAACATTATTTAATGATATTATCTGGCTAATGAATTAATACTCAAAGTTACGACGGACACTTTAAAAATAATCTGTGGCTAGTCACACGGTGTGTAGTAGGAAATATAGTTTTGGTACTAAAAAAATGATTCTTATTTCCTATTCAAACGTAAGGCACCCAAATAAATAAGTTAAATATATGTTGTCATGCACTCATAGTCAGCTCACATAATTTCTACCACTATGTACAGTACCGTAAGCAACAAACACATATGTTTACACTTTCTAACCATAAACAAGGCGAAAGATGAAATGTAATGTAAATAAAACCCAGCTCGATAATACCGTAATAATAATCCGTCACAAAAAGATTTACATAATTACTAGGCCAAATTTCAGCTCAATCGGAAACCGCGAAGTGGGTCAAGTTTAACTTAGTATATTCGCGTTTCTTGTTTGCTTGCTTACAGACAAGACGGACACCGGAATAGGTAAAACCACGAGAAACTAACTATAAGCTACAATCAATCATTTTGACTAAGATGAATATTTACACCTTTTAATTTTACTAACCATGACCTATTCGCTATAGTCAAAATCGGCCTCTAAATATTCCGCTACAATGTTTTTTTTTGTCTAATATCAAATTGCTCCACAAATTTCTTTTTCTAAATATTGGTTTTTAGTAAGTTTTTGCGTTCAAATGGTTTGATTTTATTTATATTCTACAGAACTTTTGGTTTGTCCGTTTCCTTACACACTTGCCCTGTTTATGAGTTTCACGGAAATTAATAAACTTACGAACCTAATCAAGGTTATAGGTAAAAGATAGAAGTAGTAAATAAAGTATCAAAATATTTACAAATAGCCCAACAACTAAATTGTTTTCTACTTGTTAACATTCAATGTCTTCGCTATACGACGCTTCACATTGGCGTCGCACATTGTCGCAATTATTTACGAGCTTAAATAATAGTTTGCGGACCTCACTTGGTATGGTTATTGTTAATATGAGTCATTTATTTAAAATAAACATTTGGTGATACCACAAAGAAATATCTGTCAACATTATTTGACTAGCCAGAGTCTAGTTTAGAAGTTGAGCGGCGCTTGGAGAACGAGAGTACAACTTTTGAAAATTTGAATTTAGAAGCTTGTCATCATCGGAACTACTACTATAAATATAAAGCCTCTTCGTCTCCATGCGCTCATACCGTCTTGGGCTAACATTCACATCGCGGAGTTCATACGATGAACTCCGCGACCTCGGCAACCGTCTTTCCCGTCGATCGACTACATCATGCAATCTGTGCTGATCACGAGGTGTGTGCTTCGACGGCCTACATTCACGACCATCTCTAGCAGCGTGAGCGGCGTCGTCGCGGGATCTTGCCATATTTACTTCGATCTCTCATACACGAGCGTGAAACTCTCTCACGATATACTGCGCGATCATAACTGCCTCCATCATGTAAGTGTTTGCGGCTTTGCCTACCTTCAGGCTCCCTTCCGCTCCCTCACTTAGCATGACTTCCGCGGCGAATGTCGATGAACTGCCTCCATCATGTAAGTGTTTGCGGCTTTGCCTACCTTCAGGCTCCCTTCCGCTCCCTCACTTAGCATGACTTCCGCGGCGAATGTCGATGAACTGCCTCCATCATGTAAGTGTTTGCGGCTTTGCCTACCTTCAGGCTCCCTTCCGCTCCCTCACTTAGCATGACTTCCGCGGCGAATGTCGATGAATCTCGAATTCATCGTATCTCCTCTCTCGCGCTCCTCTCTGGGCTCAGTATCAGTGCCCTCCTTATTTCTCAGCCTCCATCACTGAAACTTGCACTTAAACAGTGATTACACTGATAATTTATTTATCAGCATGCATACATCGGTGCTTCGATCATAAAAATGAAACAAATTTATCGTATAGGGAACAAAGCCAGGCAAGGGTCCAGCTGTTAAACTCCTTAGTTACTAGTCCGTCATTTCGAGGAGTCCTACCAGATTATCTTGTATTGTACATTATTACGAACGTGAAAGTTTATGATAATATAGTTATATATACCTTCAACTTTAAAAGGCAATAGACCATCATAAAACTAATTCAGTAACCAGACATCAGAACAGACACAGTGTTATGGTTACAAATCATAGGGTACTCATTCAAAGGAGGGACAAATAGGAGCCGAGGGTTTCTACGGGCGCGCCTCATCCCCTCTACGCGAACGAAACCGCGAAGAAAAGCTAGTTAAATTTCTTATTCACCAAGTGCCAAAAACTTACTTCCAGTTTCTCGAATTAACCCATAATCATTTCTAATATATCTTTGGGGTAAGTTCTCAGAACCTACTCGTATATTATGGTAGGATTCCAGAAAACCTCGATGATGGTCGTGAGCTTGAGATTTTAAGACCGATCTCGAGAATGTGTTGGTATGTAACTCGCAAAATAGTCTGATTGCTATCACATTGTTGGTCGCCTTGAGCGGCATAGTAATAACAAGCCGATACGTAATAAAACCCTACAACTTACGAGTGCAGCGGTCAGCGCATTGATAAGCAACTGGAATATTTTATCTAGGCACCCACTTTGTTGTTTATATTTTATTTATTTATTCATAGTTACCTTATGTTGTATTATTTGCGATTCGTACACTTTGAACTTAGTTAAGTATTTAGTTAAACGATGTGCATGTATTTCTCTAGTTAAGTGAATTGTATTCTTTTGGAGAAATAAATTCTTAAACCATAACCATGTATGTATCTTTGTAGTATTTTAATTCCATTCTCACGAAAATTATCATCTTCACGTTTCAAAGTACAGTCTTAGTAAAAGAACAGAATAGAGTAGACCCTAGTATGGTATGGTACATTCAAAGTCAAAGTAGTTTATTCTTCAATTTAGGCATAATTACAATGCACTGATGAATGTCGGCTGTTTTGCAAAACAGTAAGTATATTTTATACATAAAATTACATTATTTTTTCAGTTGGAGGGCTACGTATATTTTGTGTGTTCATTCAAGAAACAAAGCCCAGAAACATTAATAAAAGAGAAATAGTTCTCGCATAAGCAATGTTCAGGTATTTAGTTACCTATACTAGAACTCGTAATATCACAGATACACAATCTGAACCACCAAAACATAATTAAGATAACTATCTAAAACCCAACAAAAGAATATGGTCGAACACTATAACTTTACGGACATTCACCATTGCATTTTTAAGTGAAAGTTTGTATTTCTAATTGAATGTACATATATTATATCCCTTTAGTTGGTAATTAAAATGCCATATTTAGTATTAGTAGCCCTTGAATTATTTCACAACACAAATTTAAGAGGATATTTGATATTATGCATTAATATATGTAGACACTTTATCATAACAGCAATATTATAAGTAGAACATAAAAACAATCAAAGTATACAAAGACGAACCCGTCATTATTTATAAGGGATTTCTTTTAGTTAAGCTCCGAGTAAATGGGAGTGAAAGGTATACGAATATATTGAACGCTTAATTATGCATACCATTAAGGTAGTCGTTTAATTATATAAACAAGTGTATTTACTTTTTTTTTTTGCAAATTTATCTCAAACGTTAAATCAAAAATTCCACAAAATAATTAAAAACATTTAGCACTTTCGCGCCGTTTAGGGATGAAATTAATACTTATTCTTAATACTCGTTAGTCGTATTCATTGTGTGAAGGCCGATAATTCGAAATTTGCGGGCGGGATAAGCAAGTGATTATAAGAATACTTGCCTATCCCAACTTCTGATATATAAGGAATCGATACGTTTAATTAAAACAACGACAGTTGATAACAAATGGTGTTTATTCGCACAATGAATACAACTTGTGAGTAGGCATAGACTTCATTAAATAGTATTAATATTGATTATACCCAATCAATACGAGAGCGATACTGACCTGTACTTAATTAAGTAGGCTTGAACTTATAATTAGCCCTTAAATAACCAACAAATCCAACAATGCCTCCACGGCGAGCAACCGACCGACCACGGACAATGTCCGTTATCGAATGTCTCTTATTCCCAGCCACGTGACCGGTCGCCATTGCTCGGAGTGGAAGGGGGCGATCACGTGACTATCACGTGATCGTTCATTGCAACTACTTTTAAATTAGAAATTATCCTTACAGGTAGAACTGGATATGCGAAATATGAACTATTATTCCATGGAGGCCCAGACAAAAGCCAAACGTAGGGTTTCTGTTAACGGTCTCAAAATAAAAGCAAGTTCTCGTGTCACACTACGTGAGTTTTCCCCTGGTTCCTTGTAGATAACCAAGTTTTATAACCGGCTATCTACAAGGAAACATATTTATTTATACAGAACGAACAGAAAATTCAATTTAGAAATATTTCTTAATACCTAACCCAGTTTTCCAAAGAGATAAGGTGGTTTTCTTGGTAGAAAACCGTTATAATATTCAGGGAGAAAAATATTCCCATTTTATAAAGGGGTAAGTAAGGTAATGTAAAGAAAAAGGTGTAAAAAAAAGAAAATAGGGAGTTGGATCTTACATAACGGCATTCATCAAGTCCATTATGTAAAAGGTCGTTGGTACAATACCGTTATTTTCCAACCGTTAAATTTAAAATAATGGCAGGCGACGAGTGATTCATTATGACGTCTAATTTAAATATTCATCAAAAATTCCTTCAAAAGTAAAAAGGATTAAGCGGCTTGGACGCTCAATAAAGTTACTCTATTCAGCATTTTCAAGGGGTTCGTATCATTTCAGATTCGAACAGCGCGGACGTGAGTTTCTTCCTAAATAAATCCAAATTTGTCTGTTATTAAAATAAATAAATTTTGTTCATGTTTTAATTTAGATTTAGCTAACTTTTAGACAGGTTGTGGAGAAACGATATTTTTTTTTTGTTTTGGAAATAATTTTTTTTGTTCGAAAGTAGGCTCATAAGATTTTTATGAAGATCTGATCACAAAAACCATGAGGAATCGAAGCAACTCCTCAAATATTATAGGCGGGTGAGGGTGTTTTCTGTAGTAACACGTCAGTTGTATTTTCAAGAGGAAATGCGATTTTTTGTAGTTGGAGTCAGTTTTTAGGATTCCGTAGTTAACTAGGAACCCTTATAGTTTCGCCATGTCCGTTTGTTCGTCAGCCTGTCTGTCTGTATGTCGGTCCAAGGCTTAGCTCCGTGATCATTAGTACTAGAAAGCTGAAATTTGATATGAGTATGTGTATATATCGCGCCGACAAAACGGTAAAATAAAAACTGAAAAAACCGGCCAAGAGCCATGTCGGGCCACGCTCAGTGTAGGGTTCCGTAGTTGCTCATCCTTCGCGATAGACTTAAGTTGCGAGAAAGATTTCAAGTTCTATAATAAGGTAGTAAACGCCAAAGTAACTGTAATTACTTATTACCTTCTGGAAGTCAACTTACGTCCTTTTAAGAAAATTATGAAATTTTGCGATAACTCTAAAACGGCTCGATCGATTTTGTTCAATATAGTTTTCATTAAAAGTACTTATAAGGCCTCATTTTCATGAATTTTTCCATAATTTTTTGACCCGTGGTTAAAGGGGGGGGACGCTATTTTTTTTATTTTCGGAGCGAATATTTACAAAACTGCTGACTTTATCAAAAAATATTGTTTGACCCCTATTATTTTTAAAAGACCTATTCAACGACACCCCACACACTAATTATGAAGCGAAAAAAAAAAAACACCCCCACTTTAGTTGTTCGGGAGGTACCCGAAAAAAAAATGTTTAGTTTTTATTTTACCGTTTTATCGGCGTGATACATACACATACTCATACCAAATTTCAGCTTTCTAGTACTAATGATCACGGAGCTAAGCCGCGGACGGACAGACGGACAGACGGACATGGCGAAACTATAAGGGTTCCTAGTTGACTACGGAACCCTAAAAATTGGGCAAGTGCGAGTTGGACTCGCGCACCGAGGGTTCCGTACAAACACTATTTCCATCCTTAAGTTAAGTTTGCACCTGGTATGTAAAGCGCCCCATACAAATGAGGTACTTACCAGATAATTTTTTTTTTGTTGTGAATACATACTCATACCAAATTTCAGCTTTCGAGTACTAATGATCACGGAGCTAAGCCGCGGACGGACAGACGGACATGGCGAAACTATAAGGTTCCTAGTTGATTACGGAACCCTAAAAGGTGATTATTTCAATGTGTTGATACCATACACGTTTTATGACGCTAAGCAGCTCAGCATTTACCCACGGTGTTAGTTACAAATGCTTGAGACTTAACCAACCTCTCGCCACACTCGTTCTAGGCTTAACCCAACTGTTAGTACTTAGGCACTTCGCAACTACTGTCTTGCTCTAGGGAGCTATCGTCTCGTATGTCTACTTGCCTAGTAATGCGTGTAATCAAGAATTATGGGCGAAGAACACACTAAAACTTAAGGTCTTAGGCGAAAACATAAAGAGAGTCAAATGTAGCCGTCATAGAAGGTACTCAAATGTGGTCTCTCACCGATGTCTGTTCTGATACAGAGTTGCGGAACGGATGAACGAACGAATGAATACACGCAGGTTGGTAAAAAAAAACCGGCCAAGTGCGACTCGGACTCGGTCACCGAGGGTTCCGTACAAACTTTCACTTATCCCATCTTAATTGGCCTGGTTGAGTTAAGTTTGCACCTGAAATGTATGGCGCCGCATACAAACGAAGTGCAAACTTAACGCAACTGAGTTCTCCAAATATGATGTTTGAAAAGGACTATATTATGATTTTATTTCAAATGTAGAGTTTCAACTCGATACCTCGCATTCTCCATATAAAGGGTCTTGACAGACAGACAGACGGACGGACGGACAACAAAGTGATCCTATAGGGGTTCCGTTTTTTCCGATTGAGGTACGGAACCCTAAAAAGATCCTTCAAAAATTTGTACACGTTCCGCTCAAACAGTCGATATGAGGATTTGTTTTTATTTGCGTATTTTACTAACAGCTACTACCTTTATTAATATTATTTGCTAAACGCGAATTCCGTGTATGAAGTTATTTGTGTTACATTGAAATATTTGAAGTGTGTGCTCACTGCTTACCTACCTAAAATTCTAAAAGCCTATATTCATGGATTCTTCAAATGTGATCACTTCAATATGCCTTTTATTATATTAGACGTCAGATAAGGTGGGATAAAATTATCAGCGGGACAAGACTGCTACAATAACTAACAAACTGTTCGTTCTTACCCCATTAGACAATAAACTACGATAGTCATACCCCAGCTTACCTTATGTAGTTTGTCTAAATCGTTCATTCATTACTTTGTTCACTAGTAATGTGGAACAAACTGACGTACCAAAAACACACATATAACATACGTTATGTATGGTAGTTTTTGCCGAAAAAGTCGCAGTTCCTGTATGCAAGTGGAGATTATTGGAAGTAGAAATCTTTTGGCTGATATGATGGTGAGGATGACTATGATAACGCAACAGAATTAATTACTAACCAGCAATCAGTACCACATTTTATATGTGACCCTCCAGCAGCTCCGGCAGTCCTGCATTCAACGGGTTCTCCAGAACTAGCCTTTCTTGTAAAGTTACTGGTTTCCGAATGGGGAGTGGATGAAATCAAAAAAATACCGGGATTTTTTGTTTATTGGTAGGAATAACCTTTATTTCTAAAAATGAGTTACAGATTTTTCTGTAGCTTAATAAAAATGAGAATGTTTTTTTCCCGCCTTGTGCGAGCATCGCAACGGCATCCGCGGAAATCTAAGCAAAGGATTTTGATATTTTTTTCGACTATGCAGGGGCGCTGCCGTGGTCCTATAGATACCAATTTTAGGAAGTATGATTGAGGAAAATTATGTGAACAGGAAAATTAGCTTAGTCCCATTATGTCTAACATTATATTTTGAAAGGCCTGGTTTTACAAGAATAATCCGGGTACCAGTGTGCGCGGTCTGACAGCTATGCCCGACATTTTTATATGACTCCCAAGCGACAGCCACAACCACCCGTACGTTCCGCCGACTACTGCACAATAAGTATTTCATTTTATACCAAACCAATGTCCAGATGTGCATATTTATTACCGTAAAACGGGGTTACTTTAAAATGCAGGGGCTACTTTGGAAAAGTGTTTTTACGCCATATCCTTATTATTTTCAACTATATCTGTGGCAATGAAATACCTGACTTCATTTGCTCAATCGCACTATGAATATTTGCGTTTTTATAACCATTTTCAATCTATCAAAGTAGCCCCAAATTTTCCTAAAGTTTACGGTATATTGGGAGGACGACGGGAGGATGGGAACAGGATGCTAACTCATGATGTTCATCATTTTTGGGCGTTATGACAAGAAAAAGCACCACAACACAAACGCTACTAACATCTTCAGTCGCCAAACTTACCTAGGGTGAGTGGGGCCCATTGCTGTTAGAACGAACAACAGGGCAGGAAGGTTCTTGAGTGGCGAACGCTTACTGCAAGACGCAGCGTGGGAAGGCCCCCAACAACGTGGTTAGGATCGCGGGTAGCAATTGGATTAGAGCAGCGCACGACCGATTGTTGTGGAGAACCTTGAAGGAGGCCTTTGTCCAGCAGTGGACGCGTATATCAGGAGTTTTTTTCTAAATACCATTTTCTTGATAATGCTCACAAGGAAGGGTGAGTCGGACAGTTGGGTACCTTTCCTTGTCAGTAGGTACTTAATTAGGAATATTGGTGCCCTGTCAATAGTTAGAAGTTAGGTTATCTATGTATATTTATTACCGGACTCCCAGTTATATGTTGAGATAACAAACTCATAATATGCTCACCACATTAATACAAATGTGCTAATTCCTCGCGTGCTTCCTAAAGTAATTTAAATTTACAAATGTGTCAGGATTAAGAGGTTTTGGCTAGGGCTGCCAATCAATTGAAAACTGTTGTTATTTTTAGTGTCGTGAGATGTTAAAAAATCTATCGCATTTCAGGTAAACACATAATGAACATGTAATAATTGAATGTTTGACAATGTAAGTTTATTACAAATAGATTATTCTATTCTAAATACTATATTTATAATGTAAAGTGATATAGTAAACCATATTATGCAGTAACAAAACGCATAGGATTAATTGCAGGTCAATGAGTCAATCCTCACAATTCATTCTACGTTTAGTGTCGTTTTACTCTGTTGTAGAAACAACTTTTAACAGAAACACCTATAGTTGAAACATGTCAATAAAAAGTTTAAAATTCTCACTAATGTCCTTTACTATCTCAGATAAGATAACGTTTAGACGCGAAAAAGACATTAAAACTAAATCAAAACGATGAGAGTAGTCTAGCAGTTTTTCCTGACTGGTCATAAAACCCCAAGAATCACGATCCAGATCAGTGAGTTCAAGGTGAATATCTTGCAGGCAGTTGACAACCCTATGTTGAGCATAATTAAGGAGCGGATTATGAGCATAATTAAAACAATAGGGCTGCTCCTAACGAGAGTTGGCGATGCTAATGCGAGTGCGTCGTTCGACAAATAGGTAACCAAATTTATTTAATGAAAACTTCTGGCCGCGGCGATTTTTAGGGTTCCATATACAATAAACTAATACGAACTACCCGTGATCCCAGAGCTGGCGCGTTTCTCGGACAAAGGCTCAGTATCGCTGTGCAGCGGGGAAACGCCGCCAGCATCTTGGAATCATTTCCGGCAATGACCGACCTTGGCTAGAGTTAGGTTAGTGTAGGTTTTAGGTTTTTAAGTTGTTTTACCACTTAATTCGAATGTTTTTTTTTTTTATAAATAAATTGTCAATAAACTCAAACTCAAACTCAAACTTTTTATTGCACACATATTACAATTAACATCATAATATGCACCCTGCAAGGGCACAGCAATCAACTTAAGTAACTTAATTCTAATACATTATTTTCTATTTCTATTTTAGCCTAACTGCTTTCTTTTTACTTATTGTATATTAATTTCATTGAATAAATACATATATAGAAAATAAAAAAATGAGCAAGTGCGAGTCCGACTCGCGCATGAAGGGTTCCGTACCATAATCTAAAACAAGTTTGTTGTATGGGAGCCCCCTTAAATATTTATTTTATTTTATTTTTAGTATTTGTTGTTATAGCGGCAATAGAAATACATCATCTGTGAAAATTTCAACTGTCTAGCTATCACCGTTCTTGAGATACAGCCTGATGACAGACGGACATAGGGACGGACGGACGGACAGCGAAGTCTCAGTAATAGGGTCCCGTTTTTACCCTTTGGGTACGGAACCCTAATAAAAACAGAATAAAATAAATATTTAAGTGGGGCTCCCATACAACAAACGCGATCGGTTGCAACTTTGCACCTCATTTGTATGCGGCGCCATATATACCAGGTGCAAACTTAACTTAACGCAGCCATTTAAGATGGGAAGTGTTTGTACGGAACCCTCGGTCCGCGAGTCAGACTTGCATCTGGCATTTTATGTTATATTTAAGAATTAAATGATTATGAAGATAATTAAAGCAATAGGGCTGATCCTGACTAGAGTTTGCGACTCTAATGCACACGTCGTCGTTTGTGAAATAAGCAAAGAAGTTGGTTGAATCAATAACTCTAACTCTGGCGGTTTTCATTGACCAAGCGAGCGAAACTAACGAAGCGTAAACACATTTCAGCAATTTCGAAACAAACTCGCGAGTTCGACTTGGTTCGACTCACCGAGACACCAACCCGTCTAGCACGACTATGCTTCGCGACTATTGTCGGGCGAAATAGCGCTACCCGTCACCCTCTCACATTACTGCATAGAAAGAGACAAGCAATTATCTCGCGCGAGAAATAGTCGCTTGTGTTGTGCTAGTGGTGCAGAACCCTTACCATGAGTTTACAATGACAGTACTCGCTAGCGACTGTGTAAACGATTTGTATGGAAAATTGTAGTTCTACAAAGTGACCGCTAGGAGCGCTGTACTATTTTACAAGCTTTTATTTAGCTTGCATGGTATGTTTAAAGTTTGTATGTTCGGGTGAAATCTTGCAACTCAATTTTGAAGCAGATCTCGTCAACCGATTGTTTTTTTTTTTTTTTTTTTATTCACAGACTGACCGGCGATTGACCTCAGTATCACCTGATGGAAAGTGACTACGGGGTCGAGGATGTAGCTCGCCGGTTCAGTAATAGCCTATTCACTGTTACCTTGAAGATACCTAAATTATATTTTTTTGGAAATACACACGATGGGAGCGAGTTCCATTCCTTAGCGGTTCGCATTAGAAATGATGAAGCAAATCGCTTCGTGCGAATGAGCTAAAAAATGCTAATTGTGCTAAAATTTTGCATACTTACTTAACTTTGATGACAATACAATAATATGGTACCATGGGGCTGATCTGATGATGGAGTCGGAAGGTGGCCATAGGAACTCTATAATAGAAAAAGCAACCCTACCGAGCTTGTGGGCTCTTTAGAATTGTCTCAGTGAGCATTTGATGGATATCTAAAGAAAAGTACAGTCGGCTATAAACGCTTGCCACTAAAATGTCATTTTTGACAGAAACTTATTTCATACAAATAGTTAACGGTTACGTAGCTCATGGTAAGGTGACAGTTGGACGTATTTATGCAAAAGGGAACCAATCCACATATCTAAACCGTTTACATTGAACCCTGTAACTATAGCATAAAGTACAAACGTTTAATGTGGGTTGGTTCCTTTTTGCTTAAGTGCGTCCAGTTGTGAAGGATTCTGCAGCTACTCGAGGGCGCAATCTGCGAGTGTTGTCGTTTCATTTGCGAGTGAAGAGCCAACTAATGACGTCATAACATACGCTTCCACGTATCGCATTTATATGGGATATTACAGCTGTGGTGGCAAACATTTTCTTATTAAAGCTGGTCTCTGGCTTATATTCAAGACAATGACAAAGACAACGACCAAGATCAATTGGGAAAGATATTCGTCCAATGCGATGCAATGCAATCTAAAATTTAGTCACCACCCACCCAAATATAACAGATATCGATACTGATCAACAAAAAATTATAGTAGCTCAAGCAAATTAAACCGAATATGGGCAATCAGGGGAAATAATTCGTGTAGTTTTGAAAATTGGTACAGTTATACCTTATGGTGTCTAGATGAACATACTAAAAGTCCTCGAGGGTGGGGGCTGTGCTAAGGGAGTAGGGGGGGGTTGAAGGTACCTTTTTTCTGATGTTCGCTCATATCTCAAATATTTGTAGAAATAGCAGTATGATTACTTAGGACAAAAGTTTTTACATAAAATTCCCTACAAATTTGAATATATTCATTTTTACTCTACAATCAATACTTTGGGAGCTACAGGATGTTTAAGTTAACCGAAATATCAAAAAATGGTCGTTCAAGAAAACGTAGTTTTTTCATAGTTGCTCATCATAACACGCGAACGTGTTGCAACGTTGTGTAGTTGAGAAATTCTCGTTACCGGTAATTTCCCATTTGGGAATATTCCAAGTAAATTCCCATTGTTCCCGGGAATATACGAGCTTGGTGGACCCATTCCTTTGATATTACGTTTTGAGCTAATTAATTGAATACAAGCAAACCGTTTTCACTTTTTGACTCATCCTGAATCACCACTTAGAGCGAGTATCGTAAAATTTACCTGATGATGGTCCCTGGAAGCCCGTTATGGATCGGATCTCAAGATACGTTCAACATAGACATGTGCGGTTTTCGTATTTCAATTCATTTTGATGAGCAGTTAGAGCCGGTATCATTAAAAAAACCTGATGATGGACCTTAGAAGCCCGTAATGGATCTCAGGATACGTTCAACGTAGACATGTGCGGTTTTCGTATTTCAATTCACCTTGATGAACAATTAGAGCCGGTGTCATAAAATAAACCTGATGATGGAATCCTGGAACCCCGTAGGTAATGTATCTCAGGATACGTTCAACGTAGACATGTCTGGTCTTCGCATTTCAATTCACCTTGATGAGCAATAAGAGCCGGTGTCATAAAATAAACCTGATGATAAAATCCTGGAAGCCCGTAATGGATCTCAGGATACGTTCAACGTAGACTTGTGCGGTTTTCGTATTTCAACTCTTCTTGATGAGCAATTAGAGCCAGTATCATAAAATAAACCTAATGATGGATCCTGGAAGCCCGTAATAAATCTCAGGATACATTCAACGTAAAAGAAAAATAGTTTTTTTAGGGATACGTCGCCATCATAACGTTTTTTTTTAGTTTAGAATAAGCACGCTTAGTCACCTGCTGATCGAACATATAATCCCCATATCGGTCCGAGCGTGCGAAATTACCGTAACGGAGCTGCCACGACTTCGACTTCGGGTTCATGTACAAACGGTGTACCTGTACATTTACTAGAAATAGAAGACGAAGATGTCGATGTCGAAGATGATGACTAAAATAATAAAGGCGATCTGCTGTGTTATTTAATTTTTAAGTAAAATTTTATAACCTTTATTTTGAGTTTTATTTCTTAATTCACCAATTTTCTAAGCTTTTGTTATCTTTAACACCGTGTAGCTCCTAAAGTATAGATCGTAGAGTAAACATATTATTTGTAGGAAATTTTATGTAGAAACTTTTGTTCGAACTAATTATAATGCTATTAAAATCTTTATAAAGTACCTTCAACTCTCCCTACTCACTCAGCACAGCCCTCACCCTCGAGGACTTTTAGTATGTTCATCTAGACACCACCAGGTTTATTTCATCTCTGTTAGTATGATCATCAGCTTTATTTTTGACACCGGTTCTAACTGCTCATCAAGATGAGTTGAAATGCGAAAACCGCACATGTGTAAGTTGAACGTATCCTGAGATCCATTACGGGCTTCCAGGATCCAAAATCAGGTTTATTTTATGATACTGGCTCTAATTGCTCATCAAGGTGAATTGAAATGCGAAGACCAGACATGTCTACATTGAACGTATCCTGAGATCCATTACTTACGGGCTTCTAAGGCCCATCATCAGATTTATTTTATGATACCGGCTCTAACTGCTCATCAAGATGAGTTGAAATGCGAAAACCGCACATGTGTGCGTTGAACGTATCCTGAGATCCATTACGGGCTTCCAGTATCCATCATCAGGTTTATTTTATGATACCGGCTCTAATTGCTTATCAAGATAAGTTGAAATTCGAAAACCGCACATGTCTACGTTGAACGTATGTATCTTGAGATCCGATCCATTACGGGCTTCCAGGGTCCATCATCAGGTAAATTTTATAATACCGGCTCTAACTGCTCATCAAGATGAGTTGAAATACGAAAACCGCACATGTCTACGTTGAACGTAAACCTGAGATCCATTACGGGCTTCCAAGATTTATCATCAGGTTTATTTTATGATACCGGCTCTAATTGCTCATCAAGATAAGTTCAAATTCGAAAACCGCACATGTCTACGTTGAACGTATCTTGAGATCCGATCCATTACGGGCTTCCAGGGTCCATCATCAGGTAAATTTTATGATATTCACTTTAAGTGGTGATTCAGGATGAGTCGAAAAGCGAAAACGGTTTGCTTGTATTCAACTAATTAGGTTAAAACTAAATATCAAAGGAATGGATCCACCAAGCTCGTATATTCCCGGGAACAATGGGAATTTTCTTGGAATATTCCCAAATGAGAATTAGTCGGTAACGGGAATTTCTCAACTGCACAATACAAGTGTTATGATGAGCAACTACGAAAAAACTACGTTTTCTTGAACAACTACTTTTAATATTTTTGTTAACTTACACAGCCTGTAGCTCCCAAAGTATTGATCGTAGAGTAAAAATGAATATATCCAATTTGCAGAGAATTTTATGTAAAAACTTTTGTCCGAAGTAATCATAATACTATTTCTACAAATATTTGAGATATGAGCGAAAATCAGGAAAAGGGTACCTTTAACCCCCCCCTACTCCCTTAGCACAGCCCCCACCCTCGAGGACTTTTAGTATGTTCATCTAGACACCATAGGGTATAACTGTACCAATTTTCAAAACTACACGAATTATTTCCCCTGATTTTATTAATTTTCTTAGAGTATAGATAGGTACTTGATATCTTGTGCTTTTTGGAAAGTTGCGATTTTTTTTACTATTATAAAAGTCCAAGGGAACATTGCCATAGTGAGTTAAAAGTACGTACCTAATTTCAAATCCCAAATTTACTTTTTTCTCTTATTTAAGGAGTTTAGAATCAGCATTGGTAAATTACTTGGCCCTTTTTCGGGTTCCGTAGCCAAAGGGTAAAAACGGGACCCTATTACTGAGACTTCGCTGTCCGTCCGTCCGTCTGTCACCGGGCTGTATCTCAAGAACAGTGACAGTTGAAATTTTCACAGATGATGTATTTCTATTGCCGCTATAACAACAAATACTAAAAGTAAAATAAACATTTAAGAAGGTCCCATACAACAAACTTGTTATAGATTATGGTACGGAACCCTTCATGCGCGAGTCGGACTCGCACTTGCCCAATTTTTTAAGTAGTATTAAAAAATCGCATCATACTTATGCTCACTACTCTCTTCAGTAACAATAGTTTAGACTTTGCGTCGTCTGTTAATACATTTAAGTCATTTAGAGATTGTAGGCGCAATCTGAGTGCTCAAATTATACATATTACAGAACTCACTCAAGTTGTTCGAATTAAGACAGAACTTTCCCAAACCATGGACCATTCAGACCGAAAATCGCGTTTCAGAACTACTCCAAATCTACATCAGATTCTTCATGAACAAAAGAACTGAAGTGCCATAAATAATCCACTAAAATACTCCCTTTTGTACGAGGAGACGTTGTTCACGAGTTTCGAATTGGACGTGATAGTAATAGTTCCCAATTTCAGTTCCAACTGACCTGCGATTTCTAAAACGTGGTTCGGGAGACGACTGTATCTTTACATAGAATCATAGTGTATTTTCTTCATTATTATTGGATATCAAATACATTGTAAAAGGGTTGCCTTAAATCCTGGTAAAGCTATGATTAATTAAACGTATTTTATTTTTAGCGTTCCGATATAAAACACTATTTATCCGATAAACAGATGGGTGAAAGTCGTTTCTAATTCGAACAAACTCCAACCCCGTTGAAATTAGTTTCGTTCACTGTGTGCGGATCAGTTTGATTTTGAGTATTCAATTATTTACTTTTTACTCCCAATACACTGTTGTGTACCGTTATTTAAGAATTGTATTTGTTGGAGTGCAACTATTGTTGAACAATAATTACATGAATGATTAAGCTAAATAATAATAAATAAATAAAGAATTAAGCTCAAGAAGGCTTGTGTTATGGGTACCTTACTAGACGACGATATACGGACTTATGTAGATAAATATATACTTAAATACATAGAACAACCATGACCCAAGCACAAATATTCGAGTTCATCACACAAATATTTGCCCTGGCCGGGATTCGAACCCGGGCCCGCCGGCTCATATAAATTTTACTATAAACCCGGTAGAATGTGGTCGATACGTCACATTAGGTGTACATACCGTGACGCGCGAAAATTCTTACCAGATCACGTACTACACTCTGGACGGACCCCACTGCAAGCCGGCCAAAATAACCAAGTCTCTAATTTAAGCGCGGCGCCTTGCAATCAAATGTCATATCAAATCAGTGGTTAATGTTGAAGTTGAACATTGATCGTGTAGTAGGTAGGAGGGTGGACTAGAATCGTGAAGTCCCGAGTTCGTTCCTCATAACGTACGACTTAGTCAAACTAATGTTCTGAGAAGGTAAAATTTAGTAATTAGAGCTCTTACTTTCAATATTATGTTAAAGATTACTATATATCTGTGTAAATGCTGACTGAGGACGGCATTTTGGTCGAGACACGATTGGTCGTGTTGTCCGCTACGACTGGCTACGAATACGCGATTTTGATCAGTCATAGATCGTTTACGTCGCTTAGCGGGCCCGTCTTGACACACCTATATTAAATATAGCGAGTAATCGGGGAACCAACATAACAAAATGCCGGGAAAAGTAGAACCTCCCTCTTTTTTGAAGTCGTTTAAAAGGAGAGTATAGCCAGCCCGCTAGGCCACAACCTTACCTGCCGATGTTCCTGCCACTCTATAACTCTAACCTACTCTAATTAATAGACGTAAATAAACACAGTCGATCTCACAAATCTAACCGCTACCTAACCAAAAGCAAAACGTCCTATCAACTCTAGATCTTGTTATAAACATATGACCTATTGCTTAAGACAGAAGGAATCCTTCGTAGATGTGCTGAAAATCAGAAGGTATTATCTGTGATAGGTATCCCAGCAGGCCTAGGACGTTTTGTTGATAAAAGGGTTTAGATTTATGTTCCAGTAGAGCCGTCTGTCTAGCGAAGGGCACAAATCAGTCCGTTCCCACGTTCGGCATTACGATTTAAAGTTAAAAGTTCAAATAATAAATATGGAGGTTTCGTCTATAAATATGGTTCCAAGCCTCGTACTCGTTCATTTTGGAGTATGTATATGTACTTCCTTTCACATTATGCTTTACGCACTCAAATAATAACATAAGTATTAAAACATTTTAGCGGAACCTCCGAAAGTAACCACTAGTTACAAAGACATGAATTCGTACACTCGTTTGGGAGGAACGATGCTACAATGAAACGTACAGAGTACAGACTTAGTATATTAGAAAGCGGGTTTTGAAAATAATCCATTGTTAATAGCTAGGTGGTTGACTGAGGTTAGCTTGAGCAGAGGAAAAAATCGGCCAAGAGCATGTCGGGCCACGCTCAGTGTAGGGTTCCGTAGTTGCTTATCCTTCACAATAGACTTAAGTTACAGGAAAGATTTCAAGCTCTATTAAAAGGTCGTAAACGCCAAAGTAACTGTAATTACTTATTACCTTCTGGAAGTCAACTTACGACCTTTTAAAGAAAAAATATGAAATTTTGCGATAACTCAAAAACGGCTCGATCGATTTTGTTCAATATAGTTTTCGTTGAAAGTACTTATAAAGCCTCATTTTCATTTTTCCATAATTTTTTAACCCGTGGTTAAAAAGTTAGAGGGGGGGGGACGCTTTTTTTTTTATTTTCAGAGCGAATATTTTCAAAACTGCTGACTTTATCAAAAAATAATATTAGAAGACCCCTATTATTTTTACAAGACCTATTCAACGACACCCCATACACCAGTGTTGAAAAGAAAAAAAAAACACCCCCACTTTACGTGTTCGAGGTACCCGAAAAATATATATATTTTTTTAACTTTATTTTACCGTTCTGTCGGCGTTATACATACACATACTCATACCAAATTTCAGCTTTCTAGTACTAATGATCACGGAGCTAAGCCGCGGACGGACGGACGGACGGACAGACGGAGATGGTGAAACTATTAGGGTTCCTACTATTACTTCGCTGTTCATCCGTCCGTCTGTCTGTCTGTCTGCCTGCCTGCCGTCTACCTGTCTATCCTTCTGTCCGTCTGCCCGTCTGTCCGTCCGTCTGTCTATCCGTCTGTCACCAGGTTGTATCTCATGAACCGTGACATTGACATTTTCACTGATTTCTGTTGCCGCTATAGCAACATCAGAATAAAATAAATATTTATGCCGTTCATACCAGGTGCAAACTTTACTTAACCCGGCCAGTTAAAATGGGATACTTAAGTGTTTGTACGGAACTCTCGGTTAAAAAATCTGACTCGCACTTGGCCGGTTTATATAAAGTCTCTGGCACACAAGATTACCTTACCAAATTTCAGGATTGACAAGATATTCTGGAGCATGCTCTAGTGTTTGCGCGGCGTATTTGCGGAGCTAACTGCCCGACGGACGCTGATTGCGACCAATATTGATTCGATTACGGGTATACGCGTACATAGTGCACGGGTCACTCGTCTGTATTGTCTTAGCTTGAAGCTGGATGACATAAACATAGCAATAATAATGAAATTACTCTATTATGTAAGTAGACCACAATAATATTGCTCATCGCCATCACCATCCCGCTTGACGAGAACCTCGTGAAGGCCGAGAAGGTTAAACTCAGTGACTTGGCTCACGAGATGACTGCAATGTGGGATGTTGACTCGACGATCATTGTCCCGATAGTCATTTCGGCGAACGGTATTATAGAAAGAAAGTAAGAAAGAAAGAAAGAAAGAAAATTTATTTCGCTGCAATTAGGATTACATATTATCACATGAAAATCATAAGTATTGTGCGAAAACGGAGTCCACTCAGCACATTGCCAAACCACGGGGGTGATTTGATGGCTGGTATTATGAGCGAAGTCTCGACAACACCTTAAGAGACTTTCGCTTGGTGGCCGGATCAAGGATCAGATTCAGAAACGGCGCGCATCGTCAGGAAGTTCCTCTCTCTGCAGCCCTAACCATCGGTAGGTAGCCTGGGCTTGCCCCGCTGCCGGTGGCACCCTAAGTTAGGTATATTATGGTGTATTTATATTTTGTAATGTCTTTATTGTATTTATCTATCCAAATATCATAAACCCTCCATGATGCGTTCAAGAACCGCACATTATGACCACCATAAAAATAGACTGTTTTATTAGAACAAATTTCTTATCTGTGAAAATGTTATTATTGCTAAATAATAACATCGATTTCGATAATATTATTTATTCAAATTTCGAACATCTTTGAAAAACAAAGAAATTTGATTTGACCTCTATTCTAATATCAGTCGAGATGACGTTTAGTTCGAAATGAATTGTCAATTGGCATCAAATTTGACAAATGTCGCACGTACCTAAGTAGATATCGAACGATATGATAGTTGGGGCCAACTCTAGTTTGTCTCTGAATTAAAAAAAAACTATGACAGCTGCCAGAAAACTTCATTACCGCCATTACCGGGTAATATTTGTCGTAATGTGCGACTCCTGAATGCATCATGGAGGCCTATGATATGTGGCTAGATAAAGTAGTGTATGTAACTGAACATAATTATAATTAGGCATTAAAACACTCGTGTGATGTTATTATGAAACTTGCCTTCGGCGCGTTTCATAAACCCACACTCGTGTTTAATACCCTTCATTATGTACGGTCACATAAACTACTATTTTCTACTCCAGTACTTTTTTCTGTCATGTATATAGGTAGTTACTAACTCTAATATAAAGACATAAATTATGAAAGTCTGTAAAAGTCTATACTCAAAAAACACTGCTAAACGATGTTATAATGTCGCCAAAAAAGCATTACTTAGTACCACATATTACAAAATAAACAGCTGCATTCACACAACTTGCAATTAAAAAAAAAACTTATTGTACGAATGCATTGCTGCCAACTTAAAAAAAATGTTTTATCCTCTGTGCATGGTTGTATAGGTAGTCTAGTCTCTAGTGAACGTAGACCTTTAGGTATAGGTATGTTCATATTTTTTTAACAGATGGACGTCAATAAAAAGAACGTTAATGAGACTTTTTTTTTGTTGGTTCCGAGCGGGAACGTGTAATTATTTTCTTTGTTGTTTATTTGCATTTTATTTATTAAAATGTCGAACAACAAAGAAAAAAACCAACAGGAATTGAGAAGAAACTAAGAAGGTATTTTCACAAGTTTGAGGCATTTCCTAAGAGGAGACCATTGTTAAAAAAAAGCCGAAAGAAACTCAAGAGTCAGTTATTTTTTCGTCATCTGTCAAGGTTATTCATAATTACTTAATCACGTAAACATGATGTTTACAGCAACAACAAAACCAAGTTATGTTATTAATTTTGATTAAAATTAATGTCTAATCCATAGCTCATAATCTTACCGTGATCTTACCGTAATATGTGGACGCCGAATCCTGGTAATCAAGAGGGCAAGACTTGACAAGTCCCAGCTAGTGCGTCCCCGGGGGCCCACTGCGGCGTGTCTCTAGTTTATGTTGCAAATTAATCGCGCGCAGAATACCTAAACAAACATTGAGGCTTTTGAGAAGTTTCTGAGTGGCATCTGTAGTGTTGCTATCCTTATCTCGTGCGCATACGTCAGAACCAACGGAGTGGGGTTAGTTGCTGGCCGACCGTTAGCGAGAGTGATGGTGTGTTGTCGAGCTAAGTTCTTGCGTAGTGACCTATATAAACAGCTGTACTGTGCCTTCCATAGGGTTTGGTATACTACAGCATCCCCGAAGGGGTCTATATCGGATGGCATACAATTATTAGTCATATCGTCGTGTCGCATAACGTCTTTTGTCCTAATAACGTATGGCATACACTTTGTTCCGCATATTTTTGATTGTCCGAAATTGTTGCTCCTATTATTGTTTGTCCTAAATATTATTTGTCCTATCGTTTGATGTGGCTAAAATTCAACTATCGAATGATTGATGTGCATAATTGTAATGTTCCTAATATTGAATGTGCTAAGAATATTTTGACTACGTTTCATTAAACCTAAATCTCGAAGATTTTTAAGGAAGTATTCTGACGCTCCGCTATCCATAGTCATAAAACAAACCTAACCTAACCTACAGTTTTCGGTTTTTAACCTAACCTACTAACTGCTAAATTGTAATATACCTCCATGCAGCAAGCCAGCATTCTGACGCTCCACTCGCTTCGCTCGCTCCGCTATCCATGGTCATAAAACATACCTAACCTAACCTAAAAATTTCGGTCTTTAACCTAACCTACTAACTGCAAAATTTGAATATACTTCCATGCAAGCAAGCATTCTGACGCTCCGCTCGCTTCGCTCGCTCCGCTATCCATGGTCATAAAACAAACCTAACCTAACCTACAGTTTTCGGTCTTTAACCTAACCTACTAACTGCTAAATTTTAATATACCTCCATGCAAGCAAGCATTCTGACGCTCCGCTATCCATGGTCATAAAACAAACCTAACCTAACCTACAGTTTTCGGTCTTTAACCTAACCTACTGACTGCTACATTTTAATATTATTTCGCTCGCTCGTTAGGGTCACAGTGCTACCTAACACTCCTCCTCGCTTCGCTCGTCGTCGTACCTAAACTAACCAAAATCTGACCTGCCTGAAGGTTTAGTTTAGGTGCTGTAATTTTAGCCAATTTAATAATAGGCAAAATAATTCTTAGGGCAATTAATGTTAGGAATATTATGCTTTAGGTAATTAGATTTTAGAGTTATCAATATTAGGATAAATTTGCTTTAGGACTTTAAATGAGTATGCGCAAAAATTATTAGGACAAACGAGTAGTATGCCATTCAACAGTATGCCAAACATTCTCGGCCAAACATTTTTAGGACAAAAAACGTTATGCGATACGACAGGCACCCTCCCCGAAGACTATTTCGAGCAATATATTGACTATCTCTTTCCTTTCGATACAGTGCAAGAAAGACGAGTGTAGCCGTGTCAATATTTACGAGCGCCTCATTTCCTCGCCTGCACCCCCCAAAAACTTACAAAACGATCATCATTTACAAAATTACTGCTTACTAAAAAACTTTTTTTTTTCTTAATCAAAAGTAGATTCTGTTGCGTTACTACTAGAGCAAGCTCGACGCCGCTGTAAAACGGCCGCACTGTACACAGAGAATACCTGAGCACGATGAGTCCCCCCCCCCCCCCCTCATGCCGGGACCGGTTGGGACTATAATTAAGGGATGACTCGCGTGCATCATTGTTTTGACACAGCGTATGTCACGATAAAATATATCACTTCCTATTGGCTATGTCTATGTACATTGTACAGTAAAGGAAACTAAAACAGAAAAGTAATTTTGACTAAAACGAAAAAGGTACGGATTTCAATTACCCTGACTGAGCAACTAAAGGGAACTGTGAAGTTATGATAATTTGAATAATGTAAGGCAAACTAATCTAAATGTATAATTTAGATAATGCCAGTGATGTATTGTATCATATTTATTGAGTACCTAACAAATTGCACCGTATCAGAGGGATGAATATTTAAGGGACGTTACCCTGGAATTCTAAATTCGAAGTTTGTTTCGTGTTATTCCTCTCGCTCTTCATACTTTCAGATAAATTCAGAACGTCAGTTCGGATAACGCTCATTATACATATCATATATACAGATTTCTGTGTCCCTGAACTGAAAAGTTGAATCGAGAGTAAAACCGAAATTTTCTATATAAAAAGTGAGCCATCTTCGTAAAAGGCACTATGGTGCGCATGACAGTATTAAGCTTCCTGTTACTGCTAAAGGACATGTTAATGCCGTTATTGTGATGGGTAATTAGTGCAAAATTACACATTATAGGTGTATACATATATCAAATACTACATTATACACATATCAAATGCGTGGCGTGCATTACAAGTAGGTTAGTTTTGAAAGATCTATAACTAGGCGTGAAAGCAAAACTGGCGAGTGATTACGCTTAAGTAGAAATGACGCTATATCTGATTACGTGATTACGCATTATACGGAAGCGAAACGTGGACAGTTGGACACTTACACAAAAGGATAGAGATAAACTGGAGGCTGAAATGTGGTGCTGGCGACGAATGGAGAAGATCAGCTGGACTGAAAAGCGGTCGAACGAGGAGGTGCTTGAATGGTGAACGAGGACTGGTGTATTCTAAAAACAATGAGAACCGAAGAGGAAAAATGATTGGACATTTGCGGCGACCCGACGAATATATAAAGACTATAATAGAAGGAAATATTGAAGGGAGGAGAAAGAGAGAGAGAGAGCTTACATGGACCAAATGAAGGAGAAGGTGAACGTCGCGTCGTACCAGGCTGTCAAGTAGAAGGCGCAAGAACGAGATGCATGGAAATTGCTCCACCGACAAGAGCGTAGCTCTTAAATTTATGATAATGATGTGATTACGCTATCTATTTTTAAACATAAACATGCCAATGTAACTTTGATACTTTGCAGCTTTGATATAAAAAAATCGATACATTTCCTTTGTGGCTTGATAGGGTCGAGCGACAGATTGGTAAATTGGAGATATCCTACCAACTGCGCCATGTCGAGCGTATTATTTCAACATGTTGGGTTAAGTTTGACTAGTCATTTACTCTTCATACTACCAGCCACTATCCTCGCAGAATACGAACCCTTTGGCTACTAATTACTATGTTACGCAAAGATATTTTCTTACTAACGGATCGTTTTCATATTTCGAAAAAACCCATTTTGACCTGTCAGTTACAATACCAGCGTAGGCGCCTCGTTTGTGGTTTACCAAGTAGTTGTATAACCGTGCCGGCAGTCGTAGTGCCGCGCGCAGGGACGCCGGCGGCGAGCTATTATCCCGGGGTTTGCATTTGCATCCCGATTGGGTCACGGTACGGATGGCAAAAACATTTGAAAATTCAACTTTTTCATTGTTTTTTTACTCTAAACGCAAATAAAGATTAAGCTAAAACTCATTGATACTCTTTGATTGAAAAAATTGCTCACCGAAATTTGCGTCATGGCGATCATGTTAGTCAACGTCGACATATATTTTCCATCAGAACCAAAGGTACCTACTACAGTGTAGATAGGTAAAGCCTGACCAGAAATATATGAGGATTCGCCATATTGCGGAATTTCACGGGAACTAATTTCTTACACTGGCAATGATTTTATGATGGTTTGTCAACAATGTCAATGTCATTCGTGGTGATTTCTTTAAAAGACAAATATTTAGAATTATCCAAAGAAAATGCCGAAAACCATTCACAGTCGTGAACATAAGATTATAAATAAAGTGTACACGTGTTTACTACACGAACAACAGTCAGGAAAAGAGTCTATTCCATTAATTGATATTACGAGGTTAACATAGTGGAACTGACATGTATTTAAAACTAATGTCATTATAGTGGGTCGCGATTGGTTGCAAAATTGTTGCCATATAAATCTTATAAATAGCGCCGCCTTGACAATCCTCATATATTTCTGGTCAGGCTTTATATAGATACTGTGTAGTATCTACACTAACCGACTGATTGGTCTGGTAACAGGCTTTAAAAAATTTGCTAATTATAATAAATACTTCGAGTAGGTATAGGAGTTGAATTTTATTTCAAAGCGAGACCGACTTATTGTATTTTGTCAATCCTTATTATTAGATCAAAAGGCTTTGTTTTGCTGTCGCTACATTACTCAGTTGTACCTGATTTCCTGACGTTGTTCAAGCATATATGTGGTGAAAGTCCATGTTCGTATTTTATGGATTGGTATACGGAGCAACCTTTCCGAATAAGATAGAGCAGTTAGGTATAGCTGGATCAGAAGCAGGTTTTGAACTGTCATGCAGTGGCTAGTCGTCCATAGAACTCTATTCCCACCATCCCACTAGGCAACTAAAGTTGGAAAATATTCGAAGGTATTCGGAACTCGAAGCGGAGGGACAAAGCCCCTCGGCCAATATCCGATCCGGAACGATTAAACGACGATTATTCTGAGAGCATGCAATCTGAGCTGCCCTATTTACGAAGCTGATTCCAAACTACGTTACTTCAATGCAGGCATATTGTTTTGTTTCATACAATCAATTAGCTTTTTAGACCTCATCTTTATCCTTTACGCGAGGCAGGTCGTTTTCGTGTAAAGTCTTTGACTGGGTTAGTCATCTTCTATGTGGTTCTATTTCACAGGACGTAATTTTCTGGGTTAGTCATCTTCTAAGTAGGTCTACGACATTTTCTAGATTAGTTATCTTCTAAGTAGGTTTATTTCGCAGGACATCATATTCTAGTTTAGTCATCTTCTAAGTGTCTATTTCGCAGGACGTAATGTTCTGGGTTAGTCATCTTCTAAGTAGGTCTAATCATAATCATATCATAATCATTTATTCACAGAATATATGGTGCGTACATAAGGTGATATTTATATGCTTTGGAATTGTCAATTCATACATTCTGCCCTTATAGGCATGTGAATTTATATTAAATTTTTTCAAAATATGGGTAAATAGCGTGCATTAATATAAATACGAGAATGTCAAAAAATGTATGCTTATTTACTATACATTTTAAATAATGGTACTAATAATTATTCAAGTGCATGCATATTCATTATTTCATCGAAAATTTAATGATCCATAAAAAAAAGGTACAATAATAATGGTAATGACTAATAATAATCTCATAGAAAATAATTCAATAAATAGTTAATAATTCATTGTCAAATAATAAATAATTCAATTACATTAAATTTCCTCTAATTAAGTATTTGTATTATTGTCCGTCAAGAAATCTCTGACAGAATAAAAACACTTGGACAAAAGCCATTTATTAAGTGTACTTTTGAACGTCCTTGGATGGCAATCCTGGACTTGTTGTGGAAGTTTATTGAATATTCGGATTGCCATACAGTAACAATTATTCCTAAATATGTTAAGGTTTCCTCTTGGCAAGTAAGTGTATTTTATCCTTGTGTCGCGTTGACCTGGGAAAGTAGCGATCTCGTGTATCAAAATATTCAGGGTGCTCCTTTACCAATATGGAAATCTGTCTTATGTACATACACGGCAAGGGAAGGACTTCTGTAGACGTGAATAAAGGTCTGCATGGTGCGAGATAATGGGCATTGCAAGCGGCCCGTAGACATTTTTTTTGTGCCCTAAACGCTCGTTCGATGTCGACACTGTTACCCCATAGTAACAGTCCGTAGCTTAGAATAGAGGATACATGTCCGTGATAAGCTATCAAAGCTACCTCTCTAGAAGAAGTGCTGCTTAACCTCCTTAGAGCAAATACAAATTTATCTATTTCGCAGCACGTCATTTTCTGTCTAAGTAAATTCTATTTAAACGATTTTTTCTGGACTTGTAACTAATCTTATGCTATTTACTTTAGTACCACATTGGCTTTTATCCATGAAAGTTGTAATTTTTTAGATAGATATTATCGTTCACAGAGAATTATATCGAAAAGGCTTATAAAGATTACCTCTATAAAGTCTTAACTGCTTAAATATCTTTAATCCATACTAATATTATAAATGTGAAAGTGTGTCTGTCTGTCTGTCTGTCTGTCTGTCTGTCTGTCTGTCTGTTACTTCTTCACGCTTAAACCGCTGAACCGATTTAGATGAAATTTGGTATATAGATAGTTTCAGTCCCGGGGAAGGACATAGGATACTTTTCATCCCGAATAAATTTAGTGTTCCCGTGGGATGAGCGGGTAGCACCGCGGGGCACAGCTAATACGGAATAAAGTTGAAGTTGTTAAATCCTTCCTTGTCCATGAATACGACCATAACTAGATTGTATACATCGCCAGAATATCACCATGGGTGAATAACATTGGTACCTCGCGTTACGCCCAATATGCCTACAAAATAAGTAAATGTTTCCGATGGTAATTGCTTTGCCGTCGCGCCCGTTTTCCATGTATAAAACGAGCGCATTCAGAAGTTCAATTCATACCTAATACTTTGGTCCTTAAAATAAATACGCCTAAAACTAAAAAGCTAGTCAGCGCATGAAAGTGAAGCCAGTTTTGGTAAGCCACGGCCCGTCACGGGCTTAGTTTCGTCCGTGTGTGCGTCTGTCACAACGTGAGTATCAACACGGTTCTATGATTGGTTCTTAGACACCCCCTACACTTACTAAAAACGAAAACTGGCTTCTTATTTCGCAGATTTGTTACCATGAAGGCTCTCGTTCTAGGCGTATTGTTAAAATAGTTTATAAATTATAGCTATCCAACCTTCTTAATGTATCAGTACGCATGTTAGTCTTTGACATATATAAAAAGAATCACATCAGGTGACACCGCCGTTCAGTTTGCTGTTGTATATTTTTATCTCTATAAATAATTAGTTTTCCCATCTAAAACTGCGTATGTTATTTGGTTATGGGCCCAGAAAGCCCAGCAGAGTCATCGGGAGTGCAGTGGATTTAAAAATCTAAAAAAATATTTTCATAAAATAGTTCGTCGAAAATTTGACATAAGAGACAAAAGAAATTTTTTCTTCGGAAAATGTCAACAAATAATTCTATGGCTTTTATTGAAAAACTAACGGGTCGTGATAACTATCCGACATGGAGATTTGCGGTAAAAACCTACCTGCAACACGAGGACTTATGGAAGTGTGTTGAGTATGAAAGTTCCGTGACCGTAGACTCCAACTTAGACACGAAAGCACGATCAAAAATTATACTGCTAGTTGATCCGATTAATTACGTGCACATTGAGGAAGCCACGACTGCAAAAGAGGTATGGACGAACTTAGAAAACGCATTCAATGATTCCGGGCTAACGCGCCGTGTGGGTCTACTACGAGACTTAATTACAACAACATTAAACGGATGTCACAATGTCGAGGAATATGTCAGTAAAATGATGAGTACGGCACACAAACTCCGCAATATCGGGTTTAAGGTTGACGACGAGTGGCTCAGTACACTGCTGCTCTCAGGTCTTCCAGATAGTTATCAGCCCATGATTCTGGCGATGGAAAGTTCTGGTGTGAAAATCTCCGCTGACTCAGTTAAAGCTAAAATTCTACAGGATGTGCGACAAACCGGCTCGAATGCATTTGCCGTTAATCATAGATATGGTTCAAATCGTAAGGGCTACACCAAGTATAATGAGACTCAAACAAGTAAGGGGCCACGGTGCTATAGTTGCAATAAATTTGGTCATATTAGCACAGAGTGTAAGGCAAAGAACAAGAAGAAGAGCCAGTGCTCAAACTACGCGGCAGCTTTTGTGGCATCTGTTGAGGTTTTAGGTAGAAGAATAAGCATATTTATCACAAACCATATATTCATAAAACATAAAGACAAATACAAATACAAATACAAATCATTTATTTGTGAACAGTAGGTATACACATAATCTAAGTAATTATGCTAGATGGTAGGTACATATAAGTTAGTCCAGCTATGTTCTGCCTCAAGGCATACAAAATCTTATAGCTAACATGCTCATTGTTGTACATTAGTGTTATCATTTAAGTATTCGTTGACAGAATAGTAAGCTTTCTGAGCCAGAAATCTATTTAAAGCCCGCTTAAATTCTAATACATTTTCTTTTTCCTTAATATTAGGAGGTAGATGGTTAAAAATTTTTGGGGCCATTCCTATAATATTTTTTGACATCAGACTTGTCTTAGATGGGGCTGCACACAACTTGTTTTTTAATCTTCTACTTGAAAAATACTGAAATTCATTAGGATTTGATTTCACAAACAAAGCCACTTCAAATATGTATAAACTAGGGAAGGTGAGAATTTTTAAGTCTACGAAGTGGGTTTTACATGAATCCATGGAAAGACACAATCTATTAAAGAGAATAATGAAACCATAGCAACTAGTCAACAGTACTAGTGTGGAGACACGCAGCTAGTGCTGTACATCTCAACACTCCTCCTAAATGATGACATGGTTTACCAGTTATTATTTAATACACAACTATAACTAACTTAATAAACAGTAAACTAACCAACTAAGAATTAGCACAAAAACTTATCAATACATTTATAAAACTTGTCTGTGCTCAAACTTTTGGTCATCACATCCGCTAAATTGTCATTAGTACAAATATGTTCAATGCTGATCACCTTATTGACAACCAAGTCTTTTATATAATGAACCCGTATGTCAATGTGTTTTGTACGCTTCGAATTCTCGTAATTCTTGGCCATTGATATCGCACTTTTGTTGTCAACAAGTAACACGGCATTTACATCACAACCTAAGTGTTTACATATGCCTTTTAAATTAACTATTTCCTGTGCTAATGATGCGGCAGCTACGTACTCGCTTTCGGCAGACGATAAAGCTACACATTGTTGCTTCTTTGAAAACCAAGCAATAGGGTTTTGCCCTTGTAAGATAATACCACCGCTAACACTCTTTCTGTCGCTTCTATCTCCAGCCCAATCGGCATCAGAAAATCCGTATAAATTATTGTCATTTGTTTTTCTAAATAACAATCCTTTTTCCTTTGTTTCCTTCAAATAACGTAGTACTCTTTTTCCAGCTTTCCATAATTCTTCGTTCGGCTTATCTAAAAATCTGCTCAGATATGATACTGCAAATGTTAAATCCGGTCTTGTTGTTACAGTAAGATAAATGAGACTTCCTATTAGCTCTCTATACGGTACATCCAAAATTTCTGTATTATCCTTTATTTCTATATTGTAATTTCTTTCCATGGGAGTTTTTATTCCGTTACATTCATCCATTTTGAATTTAGTCAATATCTTTTCAATCATTTTAGTTTGTTTTAGTTCTAAGGTATCTTCATTTCTTTTAACTTCCATTCCGAGAAAGTTTTTCATTTCGCCCATATATTTTGCGTTAAACTCCTCCTTAAGTGCTTTAATAGTATCTTCCCCGTTTCCAATGATCAGGATATCGTCCACATAAATCAGCATCCAGCAATCTTCTTTGTAATACAAACAGTAATCATATTCTGATCTTTGGAATCCGTTAGCTTTCGCAAATTCGTCAAGTGTTTCATTCCAACATTTTGGTGATTCAACCAATCCATACAATGCTCTCTTTAGTTTTAATGCTGTATCATTGTTTTTAACTTCTAAACCTTGGGGTATTTTGATAAATACATCAGACTTCAATTTTCCATTTAGGAATGCTGTGGGAATGTCAAGTTGAATAATCTTTAAATCAGAATCAGCTTTTGATAAGATCATTCTTATGGTAGAATGTCTCGCAACGGGTGCGTAAATGCTGTCGAAAATATCTTCTTTCTTTTGTTGGAAGCCTCTAGCTACCAGTCTTGCCTTTTTTGTTCCATCTTCTTTCTGCTTAAATATCCATTTTGTATCTATCAGCTTTCTTCCATCGGGTATTTCTTGTTCTTCCCATGTTTGTAATCTTTGGAGTGCATCTAATTCTTTATTAATTGCGTTTTTCCATTCTGGTTCTTTTACAGCTTCATCGAAAGTTTCTGGTGCATTTGCACTGAGACATATAACAATGTTAGTTTCATTTATGTTTTCTACATTTGTCTCGTAATCTTTAAGATAAGCAGGAGATTTTATCGTTCTTTTAGGTCTGATTGTTTTTTCTTCAGTTTGATCATTGTTCATTTCTGCATCTTTAAATTCATCTTCCTTTTCTACAATATCTTCCTTTTCTGTATTGATTTCTTCTTCTTTGTCTTGAATATACCTTACTTGTTTCACTTCTTCGTTATTTTTGTATTTAATGTCGCTTTCATCAAATCTTACATCTCTGGAAATAATTATCTTATCTTCTTCTGGATCCCATAATCTGTAACCAACAGTTCCATAACCTACCATTCTTGTTTCTTTTGCTCTCTTAGCTAACTTGTCCGGTTTGGGTACTATAGTAGCCCACGCTTTGGAACCAAATACTCTCAATCTCGATAGGTCGTTTTTACCAAAAAATATTTCGCTGGGTGTCTTGAAGCAAATGGCCCATGATGGCGATCTGTTTAATTGGTAAACTGCACATTGAATTGCCTCGCACCATAGATGTTTTGGCAAATTGGTTTCCGCTAATAGAGTCCTCGTTTTGTCGCATAATGTGCGGTTCATCCGTTCTGATATCCCATTAAGTTGTGGCGTGTACGGTAATGTATATTCTAAACTAATCCCTTTATTTCTGCAAAAAAATTTCAAGCTATTAGCAGTGTACTCTCCACCGTTATCACATCTAATTCTTTTTACTTTATTCCCCGTTTCGTTTTCAAGTCTTAATACATAGTTCATCAGTCGTTCAGTTGCTTCAGATTTGCTCTTCAGGGGATACACTACGCAAAAATGAGAGAAATCGTCAATTATTGTCATAAAATATTTCTCACCATTAGGTCCTTGTTGTCTGATCGGTCCAGCTATGTCTGTGTGAAGCATCTCGGCTATCATTCTCGTTCTAGGCTTTCGGACAGGCGTGAATGGGCTTCGGGTGGCTTTGCCTTCCATACAGGGACTGCAAATTCTATCAGATACAGGTAAGTTTAATATGTTAAGGCTTTTCCTATTCAAATGACCTAAACGTTTGTGCCATAGATCTGCTGCATCAGTAACATTACAGAATTCGTACTTACATAATTCAGCTTGTAATTTATACAACTTTCCCTGCACGTTGCCGCATAAAATTGTCTTTTTATTAAATATTTTAACATTGTTTTTATTAAAGTTTACGTTAAAACCTGCCTCGACAATTTTTTTGACTGATAACAAATTGTATGAAACATCTTTCACAATAAGCGCATCAATATTAATCGTAGTATTTTGATATTTGATTTTAAGTTTACCTCTTTTATTAGTTGTAATACATTGGCCGTTAGCTACGAATATTTTGACATGTCTATCTAAGTACGTAATATCCGTCATATAATTTTCATATCTTTCATTTATTAAATGCTCCGTACATCCCGAGTCTACAATTAGTTCTATGCTACCACACTCACCCACATTAGCAATAATATCGCTAGCAATGAAACCTATTTCTACGTCTTCTGTGTCTGCTGCTGAAGCATGTTGATACGATGTATGTCGTACACTTGAATTTCCTCTAAATGAGCGTCCGCGCGCCCTTGGATAGCTCCGTCCTCGTGACATAGACCGTCCTCTACTCGGCCCTTGTCCTCGTCCTGATCCTCTGCATTCATACGACTTGTGTCCACGTTTCCCGCAGGAGTGACACGTGAGGAAGGCATTATTCTCATAATCTTCACTATTTCCGTCCATTTTTAACTTTGTCTCCATATCAAGTAGTCTTGCTTTAACAAATTGTAGGTTCAGCTGTTTCTCGGAGGCCATAGTCTCTATTGATGTAATTACTTGATCGTATATCTTTGGAAGAGAAGACAGCAGATAGCATATTTGGTCTTCAACATCGACGTTTACGTTGATTGCCGCTAATTCGCTAAGAATTCCTTCAAATTTTAGGAAATATTGCTGTAAGTTGCTCTCATTGTCATAGCGCATTGTTATGAGCTTCCGTTTTTAAATAAAATTTGTTACAGACTGTTTTCCGTTCAAATATGGCTTCTAATGACGTTAACATGTCTTTGCTTGTTTTCGCATTTTTTACTATGTCAATATATTTATCGCACAGACATTGTACCAAAATTGATTTTGCTCGTGAGTCATCTTTCAAAAATATTACTAGAGCATCTTTATCTGTCGGTATCTCTTTTAATAACACATCGCTTAATTGCTTTTCTTCTAGCAGTAATTTCAGTCTAAATTTCCAATGACTAAAATTAGAATTTTCAGTCAAAATCGGCAGAAGAGACCCCGCAGCTGTCATCTTTCTTATATACCTATAATTTTCACCGATATTATTTTTCGTTTCGTGGATCGCAACCCAATATATTTTTATTTACTTACTGCACGCAATCTGCTACCATGTTGAGGTTTTAGGTAGAAGAATAAGCATATTTATCACAAACCATATATTCATAAAACCAAAGATAAAACATAAAGACACAATCTATTAAAGAGAATAATGAAACCATAGCAACTAGTCAACAGTACTAGTGTGGAGACACGCAGCTAGTGCTGTACATCTCAACAGCATCAACATCAAATGATTCCTTTTGGTACGTAGATTCTGGCGCATCAGTACATCTGACAAAGCAGCAAAACCTACTTTTTGACGTGACAGAACCGTCAATTAAATTCATCAAAGTCGCTGATGACAAGTCGCTGTCAGTCAAAAGCTGTGGCAAAATAAGTTTGAATGTTTGTGATGTCAAAGGCGAGCAAAAGAATATACTTCTCCAGAATGTCCTCTACGTGCCTGATCTTGCTACAAACTTGCTTTCTGTGAGCCAAATCATCAAGAACGGTGGCCAAGTAAGATTTAATCCTAAAGGCTGTTTGATTATGAATAAGGACAATGCGATTGTTGCGACGGCAAGCTTGATCAACAATATGTACCGGCTGAACACTAATAATGATCATGCATACATATCTACGGTTGACGACAAGGATGCTTGTCTCTGGCATCAGCGCATGGGTCATATTAACTTCTCGGACTTGAACAAAATGAAAGATGCTACTGTTGGAGCACAAATGTCATCGAAAGACTCTGTTGTGTGCATAACTTGTTTAGAGGGTAAACAAACACGATTGCCATTTAAGAAGGACGGTTCCCGAGCTACGCAAAAGCTAGCAATCATCCATTCAGATTTGTGTGGTCCTATGGAAATTACGTCACTGGGAGGAGCAAGATATTTCATGACCTTCATTGACGATTTCACACGGAAGGTGTCCGTTTACTTTCTGAAAAATAAGTCCGAAGCCCTAGCAAAATTTAAAGAGTTCAAGAATGAAGCCGAAAACCAACTTGAATGTAAAATAAAGTGCCTCAGGTCTGACAACGGCACAGAATACATAAATAAGGACTTCTCAGACTTTCTTAAGACCGCAGGTATTGTACACCAAACAACCACACCGTACACACCGCAGCAAAATGGTCTCTCAGAGAGAATGAATCGCACGTTGGTGGAGAGAGCGAAGTGCATGCTCCTAAATGCCAAGCTGAGCAAACTATACTGGGCTGAAGCCGTGCACACAGCCGCCTACATCATATGCAGATCACCAACTCGAGCGTTGTCGTACAAAACCCCGATTGAGATGTGGTCAGGAATGAAACCAGATGTAAGTCATATGAGGACTTTCGGGTGCGAAGCAATGGTTCACCTGCCGAAAGAGAAGAGAAGGAAGTGGGACGCCAAAGCTGAAAAATTTGTATTTATCGGCTACTGTGAACATACCAAAGGGTACAGGTTCATCAAGCCCGGGTCCCAGATTGTTGTGAAAAGCCGCGATGCTGTTTTTCTTGAATCTACCGTTATAGGCAATTTCGTTCCGGTTGAACTAACAAACGAACATTCCAATATAATAGATCAGCAAGAAGAACAAAGCGATGACGACACCACTGAAAACTACGACTCGAGTCAGTCAACTGCAGAGGCAAAAGATCAATCAGTGGATGATGCTGAACTGTCAGAAGGGTCACAATACGTACCTCAAAGTACAGATGTTAAACTCGAGGCTACTAAAATGACATTAAGGCCAAGGAAGCAGCTCAACGCTGAATCGTGTGCTGCTAAGCCCGGTGGCTATCTATGTTACAGTGAAGAGCCAAGTATAACACCGCTCACCTACCAGAGGCTATCAACTCAGTAGAAGCTGACAAATGGAAAGTCTCAATTAATGAAGAACTGGAAGCTCATGATAAAAATGGAACATGGAGCCTAATAGAGAAACCCGCTAATGCGAAAGTGATTGGATGCAAATGGGTATTCCGTCTGAAGGATGAACCAACCGGTATACGATACAAATCGCGCCTTTGTGCTAAAGGCTACGCACAAACAGAAGGTATCGATTATCAGGAGACTTTCTCACCGACTGTCAGGTATGATTCAATTCGCTTACTTTTATCCACAGCAGCTCGAATTAATCTTAAAATGATTCAGTTCGATGTAAAGACCGCCTTTCTTTACGGCGAGTTGCATGAAGACATATACATGAGACCCCCAGAAGGCTTAAATGCAAAACCGAGTCAGGTATGTAAATTAGTAAAGTCGCTCTATGGCCTAAAACAATCTCCCCGTTGTTGGAACGCCAAGTTCGATTCTGTACTGAAGAAATACAACTTAAAGAAATGCAATGCAGATCAATGTGTTTACGTGGGAGAAGTTAATAAAACTAAATGTTATCTCCTTATATATGTTGATGACGGGCTCTTATTCTGTGAAAATGAATCAATTTTGCAAGATATAATTAAAAATCTTGAGCAACATTTTGAACTAAAAACTTGCTCACCAACTAACTTTGTCGGCTTGCAAATAGAAAAGTATGAAAAATGTATTTTCATTCATCAGACAAAGTACATAAACCAGTTGTTAACTAAATTTGACTTGAATGATGCCAATTCTAGCAGCGTTCCTGCTGATCCGCACGTGAGGCTGGAGAAAAATGAGACGCCATACGAGGGAGATATCCCGTACAGAGAAGCCGTGGGATCACTGATGCACGCCGCAATCGTAAGCAGACCTGATATCATGTACGCTGTGAGCTTGGTGAGTCGATTCCTTAATTCTTATAATCAGAATCACTGGAACGCCGTTAAGAAGATATTCAAATATCTTAAAGCCACCAAGGACTATGGTCTCTGCTATCGAATTGGTTGGTTACTGTGACGCTGATTACGCCAATGACCGTGACACCAGACGCTCTGTTACTGGTTATGTCTTTATGACAAACGGCGCAGCCGTGACGTGGGCAAGCCAACGACAGCAAAGTGCGGCCCTGTCCACTACCGAAGCAGAATTTATGGCTGCCTGCGCAGCAACGAAGGAAGCCATTTGGCTAAGACAAATGATGTCTGACATCGGTCAACTGAAACAAAATTCCGTTTGTTTGAACCTTGACAATCAAAGTGCTATGTGCGTGATTAAAAATGTAGACTATCACAAACGATGCAAACATATTGACGTTAAGTTTAACTTTGTTAAAGAAAAGTTTTCCGAAAAGGTTATTAGTTTAAACTATGTCAGTACTGATAACCAATATGCTGACATGTTAACGAAACCTTTGTGTAAAGATAAATTGATTAAATTCAGAGACAAAATCGGTATGATCTCAAAAGTGGACATACGTGAGTGAACTTATAAATATTTAGTTGTCATAAATTTTATAGGTCACTTATATGTCATTTTGTATGTCACTTTATTAATTGTTTTGTTTTATGTTTGCATGTCTGTCTTTCTGTTCGTACTGATCTCATAAACGTAAGATAGCTGAAATTTGGCAGGAGTGTTAAAATAGTTTATAAATTATAGCTATCCAACCTTCTTAATGTATCAGTACGCATGTTAGTCTTTGACATATATAAAAAGAATCACATCAGGTGACACCGCCGTTCAGTTTGCTGTTGTATATTTTTATCTCTATAAATAATTAGTTTTCCCATCTAAAACTGCGTATGTTATTTCGTATTTATTCGGTCTTAAAAAGACAGTCAAAGGCTATCTTCCTAACTTCATGTTATTTAGTCTAGGTACTTACAGCGAACAATAGCTTCTGAGACTCAGACAGCACATGAATCAAATATTCAAGAAGCAGTGACACCTGAGGCTCAGTTAATACAGGGATCAAGTTTCGAAGAAGCAGTGACACCTGAATCTCAGATAATAAAGCCAACAGCTGAGTTGGACGAATCAATTCCACTGCGGGATGTTGTTACCGTTCCACAATTGGCTCAACCAAAAACAAGGAGAGCTTCTAAAAAAAACATTCAATTATAATAACGAGTACCCCCATGAAAGATACCTTAGAAGAAAAGGAACAGAAAAGGAAGAGAAAGGAGCAGACTAAACCTGTGATAAAAAAAGAACTTACGAAAGTTGAAAAGAAATTGAAAATAAATAAAAACAGCAAGAAAAAAGAGAATCCTGAAAAAAATTAATACTTTTGTCTGATTTGTGAAGAAATATATATATGGAACCAATCACAGAAGACTGGATAATGTGCTATAAGTGTACCTTATGGGCCCACGAAAAGTGTACCAGTGGGCAAAGCACTTCGAAGGGCTTCCTATGTGATTTGTGCGACGATTAGAGTGTGTTCGTGATTACCCCAGTATAAGTCGGGTAATCTCGGACACCAAAGATTTTGTTTTTTTTTTTTAAGTTCATTTTATATTAAAACTTATCACTGTTGAATATAAAAACAAAAGGCTGAATAATTAAACTTAAGGAATAGCAATAACTACTTTTTGTAACTTTAATCTATTGAATTTTGTCCTATAGGTATGCGTAATTACCCCACTCTCCCTAGAGTGTTTCCTTAATTACCCGAAGTGAGTCCGTTATTACCCCACTGTAAGTCGGGTAATCACGGACACCAAAGATTTTGTTTTTTTATTCTAAGTCGATTTTATTTTAAAATATATCACTGTTGATTATAAAAACAAAAGGCTGATTAATTACACTTAAGGAATAGCAATAAACAACTTTTGTAACTTTATTCCAACCTATTGAATTTTATTCCAGTTGACCCTTAAGTATTCGTAATTATCCCACTCTCCCCTATCACTTATGAAAACCTACTAAATTACCTAGGATATAATTTTAATGCGAAAATGAAGCCAGGCCGGATGAGCACAGGAGTTTTGACAGTAATGCCAGGATATTTGACATGGCAGCTTGTAGATGATCTAAAAAATAATTTACCTACCTATACCAGAGAACAACAAAGGAGTTGCTGAAAACATTGAGAATAGAAGAGGGAATGTGCTCGGCCACCTTATCATGACCCGTTTATAAAGGACATCATTGTAAGGAAAGTTTGAAGGGAAGCGAGGAAGAGGTAGACCAAGAATAAGTTATAAACAAATAAAAGACAATCAGAAACAGAAAGAAAATCTGGTTGAGAATGCCTCACGGTCTTTGGTACGATAAGAATTATTTTGTGCAATAAATTGACACCGTTAAAGAAAGATATGTATATTTATTCCTTATAGTGACTATATCATTCGAATAGAAGATTAACCACACCTATGAATGGTTTTCGAAACTTTATAAGTTTTTAGATCGATAATACAAATTACTTTTTCATCTCTCCTGTTCGGAAAGTGTCATTTTCATGAGTAGATAGCCGGGTGGAAAATAGCTTTTCCATCCCTAGGGTGGAAAGTAATTTTTTTTTAATTGCCACGGAGTCAAAGATAAAGCCATCTAGATGCACGTCGTGACCAACTCAATTGAGTACAATCTAGTCGGCCGTGGTAAGATGGCCATTGAAAAACTGTCTCCAAAAGTTAGATATATGCAAGCTTAATTTATTTTCATCTAATTATTAAATATAAATATGCATTATATTAAATGTTTACAAATGAAGCGAAAATTGAAAAATTTAATGATTCGGACAGGATTCGAACCTGCGTTTCCAACGGCTTTCCGGGCCAACACTTGTAAACATTTAGTTTACGTTAGCAGACGTTACTGCTTTAATAAAAAATATGCATTATATTAATAATACATACATATAATTCGGTCCCTGATTGATTGATAGAATCGTACATTTAGATAAAAAAGAAAATAGAAACCATTGGATTTAATTTTTTTTTAATGCTGGCGGTACGTATGTATATATTCAAAAAAAATAATAATAATGAAAGTTTGCGATAGAAAAAGCGGAAACACGAGATTAAATATAAATACCGTGTCTTTTATTAATTATTGGTAAAAATGACATGGACATTAAGTAATTTAACACACTCATGACATGTGCGTGTAGTATTTTATTTTCCTCGCAGTCGAAATGAAAAGTAGAGTGTTTAACTCGGGTGAAATTACCCATTTCACCCTCGAACTATTGGCGCTCTCACTTCGTTCGAGCGCCAGAAATATCTCGGGTGCAATGGGTCACTTTCTACCCTTGGTTAACAATCTACTATTTACCTGTGACTTCTCATTTAAGGGCCTTATCACACTTGCGATTTGCGAGCGTATTTTCTATACAAATAAGCGACGCGGCGTAGACGCTGCGCGATCGCCTTCATACAAAATACGCTCGCAAATCGCAAGTGTGATAAGGCTCTAAATGTCACGCTGTGAACAATGATTGTGAGGGTGTTGGGACTACGGAATAGATCAGAAATTATCTACCTAGAACTATAATAGAAATTAGATTGATCTGCCACTCCGACTGGATGTTACCATCACATACAACGCTATCCTTTAAAATATACTTACCCCATAAATAAAGTTAAAATTCACTTTACCTTAGCAGTCTAATTAAATCGTTGCATGCAAAAAAACGTCAATTTCGTAAACGACATATGTGTCTGGTTTTTTTTTTTGCATAAATGACCTTCTCGAATAATTTTATTCCATTCTTCTGGTATTCATTAAATTATTATTATTATTTATAAAATAACTAACAAATAACGAATAATATCTACGAAACGAGTGTGCTCGGTTGGAAACGATTTGAAATATGTAGAGCGATATTCGACTTTTACGACGTGAGTAAACCCGTCTCGCAGATATTTTAATAGTTGAGTTTTAGAACAAAACAGCAGGATTTTCGTTTTGATATCCGTCGGATTTGAATACGATAACTAGGTCTGATCCTGTGGGCTGTCGGATTAGACGGAGGAGGATCGAGTTTTGACTCTAGTTTATTCCATTTGAAACAGACAGACTCCTTTTTAGCCCAGCTCAATGCATAAACGATATTAAAAATTCATGAGAGTGAGTTAGTTGTAGAGATGATTATTTGGTATAGAAAAGCCGTTGTTTTAAACATTTACACAACAATGTATTGAATTTAAAAATAGTTACTAACAACGAACACATGTAATTTCTTAACATACCTACGTTTGTAAAAAGTAATACTGCAACAGAACTGACAAGACATTGTGAATACGAGCACTAAATTAATTAACAATTGGCGTACAGCAATAGTTGTTTCTTTACTATTGGATGATAGTTGCTATACTCTTTCTGGAAAAAAAAACTATGCCTATGAAGCCTATGAAGATTGGCTGAAATTAAAAAATATATATTGAATGTTTATTTATAAGTAGGAATAACCCCGCTCGTTCGTAGAAAAAAATATAGATTTTTGTGTAGCCTAACCTGACCTAACCTAACCTGACCTAACCGAGGTTATATTTTTTGTGACTTGGCAGGGGTGCTGCCGTGCTCCTAGATAGGTAATATAAATTGCAATTACTAATCAAATTTTACTGTTCATATAATTTCCCTTAATTATACTACCTAGGTAGTAGGTATCTAGGAACCCAGCAGTATCTTCTAGGAATGAGGGTTTCTTTTTACCTAACGGAGCTTATAAATAATAACAGTACTAACAGACCAGTGAAATGTAGCATTAATCTTTAATATTCTTCTTCACTCAGCTCAGTAATCTTAATAGTAATTTTAAGTCAGTCAATCTTATACAAGTCAAAAGAAGAGTTTGCCTAGACAATATTTTCAGGCACTATACTTTTATCTTTTATCAAAACGGATGTAGGAGTAGGAGTGAAATTCTTTGTGAAACAAAATGGATGACAATAGTCAGTCTTTAAGAAGTCGGATGGTTGAAAGGCGAGCATGGTGCCAGTTCTTAGAGTGGTGTCCGTTCTAAATCCAGAACACACTGATATTGATCAAATAAGCACCAATAACCAGGACATGTTAGGCCAATGCTGCAGACTATATTAAATTTTTCGAAAGCATCCACTAAGATTACCTTAGTGTCACTCAGGTGATTATACTTAGGATGAATATGTCTAATAAGATCACCCAGGGGATCCAGCACGATTGAAATCTGGGTGACATTATGTTATTGAATGGCATGTATTTAAATCGATATCTGTATATTTATTCCCTTTTTTCTTTCAAAATATTTGAAAGATTCACCAAAAATACTGACTTGCACACTAATTATGCACACTAAATAATGCGAATTCAATATACTATTTAAAGGTATTTGCAAAACTGTTTTACTGGATATAAAAAAAAAACTAACCTAACCTAACCCGGCCGAGTCGGATCTTAGTGTGCAGTGCGAGGATAATTAGTGTGCAAGTCAGTATTTTTGGTGAAACTTTCAAAGATATCCGATGTACGAACCATATTTTTGGTGTGAATTCGGTTAAAAAGGTCATCTCGTTTTGTATGATGTTTAAGTTTTTTTTGTGGGACATGTTCAGTTAATCAATTGTTTTTTTGCACAGCATTCGTTTTTCTGGTACGCATTCAGTTAATTAGTGAAGTTACCTAGTGTGCTGAAAAATTATATAGATGTGCATTTAAATATATCCCTTATTGAATTACACGTTCTGAATAGAAGCCACGAATTGTTCAGAACTAATTGTCGTATTCGTATTGCGCGTCGATGTCCCCTGTTTTTACAACTTGTGCGTAGTAGCGTGCGGAGCGTCGCGGCGTGCGCGTGCGCGCCGGCGACGAGAAGTCCACGTGGTGCAGGCCGAAGCGCGATCTGGGAGTTGGGAAATGAGTCCGTTATTATTGACTAGGTCGATGCAGAGTCAGCCACCGGCTAAGCTTGCACCATAGATTGGAGCGGAGTTTTTTTTTTTTTTTTTCGAAATTTTCTCTTCGTCACGACACGACCTAGCGAAATTTTATTTGTGCATTTTAAAACAAAAATTTCTAAAATCGGTTGAGAACTCGCTGAGATCTGCGCATTGTTACAAAGTCCATTCGAGTCGATCCATGGGAGCTTCGCTCGCTTCGCTCGCTCCGCTCCAATAAACTAGTTCAAAGGATCGTTTCTAAAGGGCCAAATATGTACAAACAGTCCTGAGATGGAAACAGTGAGCTCTGAGATTGGGATTCCGGCTTAGGTGAAATTGGAGAGGTTATATCTCGAGCACGGCAGAGCGCGCGAGACAGGTGTGAAACTGATGTAAATAAGTAAAGCGCATTTACTTAAGAAATACTTTTATTTAAATAATTAAAAAGACAAACAATATATTCGAGTCACACACGGTTAGCGGTCGCGATGCGAGAGAGCGAGACAAGGCGACGGGGAGAGAGGGACGGAGCGTAACGTTCCTTCCACTATAATAGTGGCGCCATAGTTTGCATTCGTTCCAATTCCAACAGAAACTCGTATCACATTATCTCAGCTTGCGTTCTGTAGTACACTTTTACAGGCTATTCGTTCTTTTCTTATTTGTCTTATCTAGTACTTAAACAAGTTCACATATTCAATAATTTCTTGGAGATAAAGAGTTTCCATATTGGAAAGCTTCTCATAAGTCTGAGAAATTACCAGATTTACAAAAAGTGACTTAGCCAACAGTACGGAAACTATACAAAAACTTACTCGTATCCGTCCATCCACTCGAAGTTATCCATCAGCGACCAGGCCGTGTAGCCCACCACGTTGACACCATCCTCCTTCATGGCCAGGAGTATCTGAAATCATTTCGAGATATTAACTAAGACTTTGAAGTTTTACACTTCTGAATACCATTTTATCAAATGCTTTATGCGTGTCTGATTATAATTTATTTTTATAATCAGATAGATATTTCTCCAAGTTTAAGAACGAAGACATATTTTGTAAGTGGGTTCCAATTTGTAATGACACCATTTCTTAAAATTGGGGTAAGATAAATATCTATCCTTATAATATTAAAGTAAAACAGTATAAAGACTAAGGCTGCCTGTCCTAAGAAGCGGAGCGGAGCGGAGATGTATAAAATGGACCAATCACATTTCTCAGATATAATGCACTTCTTTTGGGCTTCACAAACACGTTACCAGGTTGGTTGCGGATCACCCGAATGATCGTCGTCAGGAAGGTAGAACAGCAAAGCGTAGATAACATCATGGTACTTGACAAATGAATAGCTCACCTGTGCCATGTAGTCCCGGTAGTAGTCAACGCGAGACTGGTCGTCTAAGGCATCTCCAGAGTCGGCCAGACCGTTCTCCGAGATCAGGACCTTCACGTCCCCGTACTGCTGTGTCAGGTAGACCAACAGGTGACGGAAACCCTCAGGATGCACCTGCGAGTGTAAAACATACATGAACATGTTACTACTGAATATAGAGAAGATCTCCGAAAGACCACATTAGTTTTTTGGTCTTATTATAAGACAAAAAGCAAAGACAGAGGAATTTAACTGGACTTATCAGTCTATAACTATAGTAGATTAAGCATCAGTATCAGTAATAGAGATTATTTGAAAAGCAGCCCAGTAGTGTTGAAATAATGTTGAACATTCACCAGAAACCAGAAAGATGTCGTAGTGGGCCATTCAGGTTTTCCTCCTAAGATGGCTCCGAGCTCCTTGAAGCCCTGGAAGAGGAACAATCCCGGGTCTTCGCCAGCTTTCGCGTGGCGCACCGTACGCGTCGTGTAGTGGTTTAATCCATAGAAGTCGTAAGATCCTGTGTGGAATCCGTAAAAACTTTAGTCGTGGATTTATTTACCAGCGATTCATGGCACTGCCGTATGATTTTATCGTTATTTTTGTAGGTCGAGAAATATTTAAAACAGTCACAACTACGTCGGCTTGCAAAAAAATTACTTCCTCAATATATTGTTAATTTTGATGAATACTCAATCTTAGGAAATTCGAGTCAGTTATCATATCATATAAAATACCATACCTCTGATCAGCTCGATCTCCTCCCTGGTGAACGCCGGAAGCCTGGAGCGAGGGTATCCTTCCTGCTGGCTTTTTTCTGCTATGTAGCGCTCCAGTGCTGGCGGCCAACCGCCCTCGGCCGAGAAAATGGGATGAGAGTAGCGCCCGATCTGAAATATGTCAAAGACATTGTCAAGCATATTATATTAATAAAGGCCTCTTTGTATCGTATGTAATCAAAGTACCTAACAAGGAGATGAAAAATACCTAGCTTTATTAGGAGAAAGCTGTGAAGAAGTGGTAGAAGCTGCTAGTATCCTGGAACGAGAGGCGTCTAGGGTAGGCCTCAGGATGAACCATTCGAAAACCGACTACCTCCACATGAAACGCTACATAAACACACCTGCCCGACGTGATAGTCTTCATGTTGGGATCACTGTCTATCCTGGAGCTGACAAGTTCCGGTACCTTGATTGCAGTATTACCGACACCAACACCAGGCTGGAAGAGATCCAAATACGCAACCAAAATTGTCTACGGTGTAGTGCAGCCTTCCATAAAGTCTTAGTGTCCAACGTTCTCAGCAAGAATACAAAAATACGGATACATAAAACTGTCATAAGACCCATCCTCATGTATGGCTGTGAAGCTTGGACACTGACTCTTAAAGAGGAAAGAGCTCCTGTTAGCAGAACGCAAAGTGCTTCGGATGATCCTAGGGCCTACTAAGCGGAATGATGGTACGTGGCGGATCCGTACCAACGCCGAAAAATAGGAATTGGAGGCTTAGCCGAACATTATCGGAGAGACAAAGTCCCATAGACTTCGTTGGCTCGGTCACCTACAAAGAATGAAAGAGGATCGCGCGGCAAAAAGATTCAACGACCGGTCGGTCGTCCTAGGTACCGCGCTGAGGGGAGACGTGGTGGAGGTGGATCTGCGTAAGCTTCAAGCCGAAAACTGGCAAGAAACTGCGCAGGATCGGGACAAGTTCACCTTCCTTGCCACCTTCACTTGCCAGAATTTCATATGCCTGAATTTCGTCTGCCATAATATTCAATTATCCGAATCTTGTTTCTTATAATTATATTTCCCATAACCATTGTTTACCATATTAATCCTATGCCAGAATCTTGGTTTCCTATAGTATTAATTCCAATAATCACATTTTCCATAATGATTGTACAGTCGAGTTCATTTACATCTACACACTTACGACAACAAAAATATCTGAACACGATTTTATGCTCCTGACAATAGGGTCGTGTTCAGATATTTTTGTTCTCGTAAGTGTGTAGATGTAAATGAACTCGACTGTAATCCATAATTATCACATGCTATAATGCCATATGCCATCCAAATAGAACATAGGTCGAAAACCGAAATCTGTAGGTTAGGTTTGTTTTGAGATCCCGTATAGTCAAAATACAAACCCAATCTAACCTAGTTTTAAAAGAACTGCGACCAAATAGAACATGGATCCAAAATCGAAAACTATAGCTTAGGTTAGGTTTGTCTCCTGACCCCGTATAGCGAGCGAAGCGAGCGGAGCGTCAAAATAGAAACATAATCTAACCTAAAGTTTTAGATGAACTGCGACCAAATAGAACAATTTAAGGATCCAAAACCGAAAACTATAGGTTAGGTTAGGTTTGTGTTGTGACCCGTATAGCGGAGCGTCAGAATGCTTGCTTCAAAATACAAATCCGAACCATTGGACCAAAACCCACATTCATTGATTGGACAGAAAATAAGAAACAAATGCATTGCCAGGATGGATTCGCAAAGAAACAATATTTGGTATGGCGTTTAAATATTCTATCAAACAATATTATGGCACTTAATACTATGGAAAACAATGCTTATGGCATTCGTATCATTATGGCATATAATATTCGGGAATACAAGAGTATGTCAAATGACTTTTCTAGTAAACGAAACATTCAGGCAAATGCAATTCGGGTAAGTGAAATTCGACGAAGTCAATATTATTGCATATAAATTTCGGTCAAACAATAGACAACCCAGAATATTCATTCTCGGAATAGAAGCGAATTGGAAATACATGATGCACGGCTTGGGTAAATTACACAAGTGGCGGCAATATGTAGCCCCAAGATAATCAAATATGATAAAACGTCTAAGTAACTAACTATTTTGGCTTAGTGACTCAAACAAGATCATAGCCTCTGAAACGAGAGTACGCCGGTTATGAATATTCTGTTATTGAACCTTAATTTCAATGATTGAGATCCAAAAGGTGTGTCTAAAAATCATATGAAATGACAAGATACGTACTGTAATTTCTTTGCAGAGCTCCGTCAGTTCTACGTCGTTTTCTGTTTCAGGCTCAAGCCAAACCAACTGGTTAGAGAGGGACACCTCACCTAAAATGTAAGTTTGCTTTTCACAAAATAAATTAAACACTATACGCAGAAGCTTCAATTGAAAACATATTCTCCGTTTTTTAGGGTTCCGTACCCAAAGGGTAAAAAAAACCGGCCAAGTGCGAGTCGGACTCGCGCACCGAGGGTTCCGTACAAACACTTTCCATCCCTAAGTGGTTAAGTTAAGTTTGCACCTGGTATGTATAGCGCCCCATATAAATTAGGTGCAAAGTTAGGTATTAAAAAAAAACTACTCACTAGATCTCGTTCAAAACAATTTTCGTTGGTAGTTTTTATAGTAATGTACATCATATGTTTTTTTTTAGATTTTTAATTTTCTTATTTTAGAAGTTAGAGGGGGGGGGGCAACTTTTTTCCACTTTGGAAGCGTCTGTCACGCAAACTATTCGGCTTAGAAAAAAAATATTTTAGAAATCTCAATATCATTTTTGAAGACCTATCCATAAATACCACACACGTATGTGTTTGATGAAAAAAAAAATTTTGAGTTTCAGTTCTAAGTATGGGAGCCCCCAATATTTATTATTATTTTTTTATTTTTGCATCAAAATCTTAATGCGGTTCACAGAATACATCTACCTACCAAGTTTCAACAGTATAGCTCTTATAGTTTCGGAAAAAAATGGCTGTGACATACGGACGGACAGACGGACAGACAGACGGACAGACGGACAGACGGACAGACAGACATGACGAATCTATAAGGGTTCCGTTTTTTGCCATTTGGCTACGGAACCCTAAAAACCGGCCAAGAGCATGTCGGGCCACGCTCAGTGTAGGGTTCCGTAGTTGCTCATCCTTCACAATAGACTTAAGTTACGAGAAAGATTTCAAGCTCTATAAAAAGGTCGTGAACGCCAAAGTAACTGTAGTTACTTATTGCCTTCTGGAAGTCAACTTACGTCCTTTTAAGAAAATTATGAAATTTTGCGATAACTCAAAAACGGCTCGACCCATTTTGTTCAATATAGTTTTCATTGAAAGTCCTCATTTTCATGAATTTTTCCGTAATTTTTTGACCCGTGGTTGAAAAATTAGAGGGATGGGGAAGCTATTTTATTTAATTTTCGGAGCGAATATTTACAAAACTGCTGACTTTTTAAAAAAAAGTCATGTTTGAAGACCCCTATTATTTTTAAAAGATATATTCAAGGACACCCCACCACCCCCCACAGACTAGTGTTGAAACGAAAAAATAATTAACCCCCACTTTAGGAGACATACCCGAAAAAAAAATATTTAGTTTTTATTTTACCGTTTTCTCGGCATGATACATACACATACTCATACCAAATTTCAGCTTTCTGGTACTAATGATCACGGCGCTAAGCCACGGACGGACAGACGGACATGGCTAAACTATAAGGGGTTCCTAGTTGACTACGGAACCCTAATAAAAACGGGACCCTATTACTGAGACTTCGCTGTCCGTCCGTCCGTCCGTCTGTCACCGGGCTGTATCTCAAGTACGGTGATAGCTAGACAGTTGAAATTTTCACAGATGATATATTTCTATTGCCCCTATAACGCAGACGGACAGCTTCACCGTCCCACTTGTGATCGTGTTTTTTTTTTTTATGTCATAGGGGGCAAACGAGCAAAAGTATCGCCTGATGGAAAGCGATTACCGTCGCCCATAAACACCTGCAACACCAGAGGAGTCACAAGTGTTTGCCTACCCGGAGGACGAAGATAGGAAGCCTCTATGCTAGTAATTTCACCGGCTATCTTACCCCCACACCGGAACACAACAATGCGAACATTGCTGTTTGGCGGTGGGTTAGTAGGCAAGACGGTAGTGACAATCCGGACGGACCCTGCACCCCTACTACTCCAAAACTTTTTGTGAACAAGCTGGGTTTCACGAGCCACGTGCGCGCGCATGCCAGAAACAACTGACAGGGTGTCGCCGTTGACGGATACGTCAAGGAGGACATCATCATCAACATCATCATCATCAAATACTAAAAATAAAATAAAATAAATATTTAAGGGGGGCTCCCATACAAAAAACTTGTTTTATGGTACGGAACCCTTCATGCGCGAGTCGGACTCGCACTTGCCCAATTTTATTTAAATGTTATAAGGACAATCTTTAATCTAGCCTATATACCACCAAACCGCGTAAATAGGCACTCTAGTGATGTTGTAATACTTTAGCTCAGCAAACTTTACTCACCGTGATATTTAGGCTTGTACTCCTTCTCATACAGCCTATAAGCCTTAGCATGAGCGAGTAAGATGTTCTTTGTGCAGAGATAGGAACCATAAAACTCAGATACAATCCCTGGAGCAAGGTATCCGGTGTAGGCAAGGTCGCAGACTACGATAGGCTCGTTGATGGTGATCCAAGTCTTGACGCGGTCGCCGTACATATTGAACATGACTCGCGCGTAATCGACGAACCAGTCAACGACAAGGGGATTGGTCCAGCCGCCTGAAATCGGAATAGTTTCACTAAGGTCAAGAATCAGCATAGCAAAAGTGTGAACTCCAAATTCCAAGTCTCCGTCTGGCAGGAAAAAGCGTGAAACAGACCCGGTTGTCATAACGTTGTCTTGTACCAGAGGCTCCTTTAAGTCGCTAAGTAAGCGGAGTAAGCCAGTATGCCTTTTACTGTATCCTCACCCAAGTCTTGCAGAGGTTGCGGCAGATCCCAGTGGTACAGCGTGACGACGGGCTCTATATCACGCGCTAATAGCCCGTCGATAAGGTTTCCGTAGTATTTGATGCCATCCTCACTCACGTAGTTGGAGAAGCCAGTAGGGAGCACTCGTGACCACGCTATTGAAAATCTGCAGGAGTTTCAGAGGTTTTTTATGGTTGCATTGATATGAAATTCTATAAAAAAAATTGCTCTTATAAACTGATTGGAGTTCGGACTTTTTATTGAAAACTGACCGTCAGTTGATGCGACAACCATGTAACGGTTAGACTGGAACCAAAGATGCACTTCGATGGTTCAGAAATAGCCTACTACATAGTACATTACATTGTTAAAGCTGAATTGAAAAGACGAAGAAAGATGAAACAGGTCCAGTCATGATGATCAAATACAACCAAGTTTGTATTGCACTGCAGTTATGTGAGGTTTATTTTTTACAAAAAAATCGTTTTCAATCCTACTTTATAATAACCTAAATTCATAATAAAATCCACCGACCCAACCAACCATAGCTAAAAACCATCTCGACAGACAAGGCTTTCCATTGAATAACGAACGCATTTAAACCGGACCATCCGTCTGGCGCCACGCGCGATGCCACAGACAGACACACAGATACAAAATGTTAAACTCACAACACCCCTCTTTTTTGTGGGGGGTTAAAAATACCATGCTACTGTAACGATGCATACGTTACTGTTGTTGTAAAAGTAAAAGAAAAATAAATTAAAGTATCAAATAAAATATTAACTTAATAGTAAGGTTAATGTTAGTATTATTATAAATAAAATAATTAGATTTTAATAATTTACTATGCAAGTAACAACATTAAAACGATTATTGTATACACTTTACTGCGCGCAACTGTACTTGCGGCGCAGCAACCGCGTCAGCAGTTTTGCTTCGCTTAGAATATTCATATGCGCGGGCGCGCCCCACCGCGCCTCACTCTCGCTCAGACCGTCTCGTCGGTCGCACGTATTTCACCTGCCGGCTGCGTTCACAGGCCCTGGGCCGTGTCGTCTAACGCGCTGGCGAAATTTAAGTTTTTAAAATAATAATCATATTTTAAATTTAGAAAGGTTTATGTGGTAAAGTACCTAACAAGTGCGCATCGAACGTGCTTACGTACCGTCTTGCTCCCCTAATAAAGGGTAAGTGTCGATCGTTACTTAGATTTAAGAATTGCTAGTTTTATTTTGTCATAATGTTTTCTTTGTGTTAATTTTGCCTTCCTTCACGCTTAGCATCACGTATTTAAAAGTATTCACCGAGTTATCGCATGAAGAACGCTGCGCCGTATCGGTTAAAGTACCGTTATAAAATGGCTGCCCATACATTTGGCCCAAACAGATTTGTAACCATATTTTGTTCACTCCCGTATTATAGTGCTTAGCTTGATGCTATTTTGCAAGTAAATTAATGTAATTTTATATCCTATTTAATTTCCTAATGTTGACGCTCTGTCTTTTTGCACTTTTCTATCATCGCACCAACTGTAACTCCGTTCTGATTATGAACACCCACCAGCTACTTTCCGTTGCTCCCTTGTTTATTGCCTAGCGACATAGTTGGGGTTCATAAGGAGCGGTCCTAGATTACGTGGTCCTAAAGAACGGATGATGTGCATTCCAGGGTGCAAGATTACGGTTAATTCCCGGCGGATGTGGCCCAGCCTGTGATACCGGCCGGCCACAGAGTAGCCGCGGCACCAGAGAGTCCCTCCACTGCAAGCTCAAGCACCAGCTGTCCCCGACGGTCCCCCGGGTCGCTCCCGGCCACTCCACTCAGGACCTGCACCACCACCGCGCACTCGTCAGGGGAGTACCCACCTGCGTCAGCGAACCAGACAGGCCTATTTTTTTACTTTCGACCACGACCCCTTGCTCGTTTTTTTTTTTTATAATAAATTTTTGAAGGCATTTGGGTGTTCCTTTTCCACGCCCAACCTGTAAATGCTTCATTGGCGCCCTTTAACGTGGTCAAAGTCTGGTTTCGCTGCGTAGAAGTAGTTGGTGTTTGTGTTGTTTTTTTTATGTTTGTGAAACGTTTGTTTTTTTTTTATGTTTTTTGGTTGCAGCAACTAGTGTGTACTCAATTTTATTTTAATTCGTTTTTAATAACTCGGTTCGCATTACGTGTTTTGTTGCATCACTCTGTGTCGTTCGATACTCTATGTGATTTGTGCCGAATGTACTATCGACCAACACAAGTGGTGTAGAAGGTGATTATTTTGTCTGTGATATATTTATTTTAATGTTATAATTGGAATTTTAATTATATTTGCTGTAGAACTCTAGTCCAGTTGAGTCACGCAGGCGATATTATTATTATTATTATTATTATTATTTTTTTTATGTTTTAATTATTGTTATTTTAATGAATTTTAGCTGTAGAACTCTAGTTCAGTCGAGTCACACGCAATATTTTAGTCACAATTAATTCTTCTAGTCACAATTATTATTGTTATTTTAATTATTGTTTTTTTTTTTTTTTTTTTAAATTTATTTATTGGTGTTTGTTTTTTACTGTAAGTACACACTAGTTGCATTTTATTTTTATTCTGTTGCGCTGCTTCTTTCTTTTCTTTTGGTGGCGTTGCTTTGAATTTGCTTCTTTACTAAGCCAATCATTAATTTTCATTCTGATTAACAACCATAACGTTACCCGTTTGTATGATTTTTGTGACAGAACGGAGTAGTTTTAAGTTTGTATCGCTCGACACTTACCCCTTCACGGTTGCTTAGTTTGTGAATTTCGTGATTCAGTTTTAGCGCATTTCATTTCTTTTTTAAAGGGTCTGGCCGGAATGCTATAGTAAAATCGCCCCTGGCTGATTATGGAATATTGTTATGCACGATTATTCGTTTTATTATAAGATATATTTTTGCTGAATATTATCCCTTAAATACTAACGGTTAGTGAAAAATTAAAAAAAAATTAAAATCTTTTTTAATTTTTTTTTAGCCATACTACTTTACCAATTTATTTGGTTTTTGGATATTTTATACATATATTTAAGATACATCTACACAAAAAAAAAAAATGCCCTAGGTGGTTTTGAAGCACATAATTTTGACTGTGTAAGTTTTTATATATTTTTTTTTTATTTTTGGAAGTTAGCGACACCTACCATATTTTGATATAAAATACGCAATTTTATGTTCTATTACATATATTTTTTTGAAAAAAATTGGTTTGGATCTACATAGTGGAAATAAGTTTTTTTTTGTATCAAAGGGTGAAAATAAAGAAGAACACCCTGAACTGCAACCACCGTAAATAATGAAAATTGTCAATGCTACGCAAAATAGACACTTTTATTTTTGAAAACAACCATTACTACAGCCGTATTTTTTTTTATTCATTTCCATTGGTTGGGAATCGAACCAGTCAAATATGATGAGAAAATCATGAAGTAATGTATTGTACATCATATGCCTTGGCTGTTGATAGGTACCTACACTGGCATTTTTTTAATATTATACTAGGTGTCCGCTTAAACTGATCGTAAACAAAGTAGAAATAAAATAATCGTTCTTGCAGTTGTGACAACTGACTTTTCTTACGATTACAAATCTAAACCTGCGTCACATAATTCTCTTTGAAACTCTGTGAAAACTGAAAACTACTTTCAGTAGTTCTTGAAATTTAGGCGGACAGCTAGCTTATAGAGGGCTCATACACCATACCTACATGAATAATAAACATGTTCTTGGAGTTTTAAGCTGTACTACCGTGTAAACAAATAAAAGTTAACAACGAAAAAATGTAAACATGACTTTATTTATTCATGTACAAATACTTAGAATGCTTTTATTACCAAACACAACCTAATCGTTATCGCTGTCACTTTCGATGGCAATATTGAAACCTTCGTTTTTTAAATAAAGAGCTCAGTTTGAGATTAGGACGCGGGATTTTTGATAAATATCGGTCATATGGCAAAAATTATACATAGCTACGATGTGACAAGCAACAGCCTACCGTCCTTAATCCATTAGCACATTCACAGCAATAGTTTTCAATTGCATCTTTTGTCGGGATTATACATTACAAAACATTTGTATTACTTTTTTATATGACGCGATTGTATACATATTTGTTTGGTCTTTTACATATGACATAATTATTTATGTTACCTGTTTCATCCAAAATCTCAGCTAAATATGAAATGGCTTAGCCGTACTGATAAGTGCATGAGGCCTCTATAAGCTAGCTGTTCGCCTGAAATGAAAGAACTACTAAAAGTAGTTTTCAGTTTTCACAGAGTTTCAAAGCGAATTTGAACTTGATTAGAATTAGATTTTTTGACGACGCGGTTGGCTCAGTTTGTAAGCACTTGCCTACTGAGCCGGCGGTCCTGGGTTCGAATCCCGGCCAAGTCAAATATTTGTGTGATGAACTATTTGTGCCTGGGTCATGGATGTTATCTATACAGCGTGTATATTTGATATAGCCGCAAATTGAAGCCAGACGGAGATTTTAGTGCTATAATCTGATATTTATAACAATTATTAATTTAGCGTTAACTGCTATAGCGTAATTAATTTTTGAAAATTTTCTGAGCAGCAATGTATGGCGTAGTTATTACTAGTGACAGTTGTCATATCACGATGTTAAGTGTCAACAAACAAATACATTGCGTGCTGAATTATTTTATATGGAAAAAAAAAGTTAGATTTTTTTAAATAATTTACGGTGCAATATATTAATAAATGCCTATACTAACACCCCGTAAAGTTTGCGGTAATATCAAATATACACGCTGTATATGTATGTATTTATATATTATGTATATCGTCGTCTAGTACCCATAGTACAAGCTTTGCTTAGTTTGGGACTAGGTCGATATGTGTAAGATTGTCCCTTAATATTTATTTAATTATGTGATGCAGGTTTAGTTTATAATCGTAAGAAAAGTCTGTTGTCACAACTTTGCAAGAACGATTATTTTACTTCTACTTTGTTTACGATCAGTTCAAGCGGACACCTAGTATAATATTAAAAAATGGCAGTGTAGGTACCTATCAACAGCCAAGGCATATGATGTATCATACATTACTTCATGATTAATTTTCTCATCATATTTGACTGGTTCGATTCCCAACCAATGGAAATGAATAAAAAAATACGGCTGTAGTATTGGTTGATTTCAAAAATAAAAGTGTCTATTTTGCGTATCATTGACAATTTTCATTATTTACGGTGGTTGCAGTTCTGGGGTGTTCTTCTTTATTTTCACCCTTTGATACAAAAAAAACTTATTTCCACTATGTAGATCCAAACAAATTTTTTTCAAAAAAATATATGTAATAGAACATAAAATTGCGTATTTTATATCAAAATATGGTAGGTGTCGCTAACTTCCAAAAATAAAAAAAAAAAATATAAAAACTTACACAGTCAAAATTATGTGCTTCAAAACCACCTAGGGCATTTATTTTTTTTGTGTAGATGTATCTTAAATATATGTATAAAATATCCAAAAACCAAATAAATTGGTAAAGTAGTATGGCTAAAAAAAAATTAAAAAAGATTTTAATTTTTTTTTAATTTTTCACTAACCGTTAGTATTTAAGGGATAATATTCAGCAAAAATATATCTTATAATAAAACGAATAATCGTGCATAACAATATTCCATAATCAGCCAGGGGCGATTTTACTATAGCATTCCGGCCAGACCCTTTAAAATGGCTTACCGGGTAAAGTTTTTGTCGTTGCAAAAGGCGGAATTAGAGTACGAGGTTACGATTCGAGGTGCCACTCCTGCCGCCACTGTTCAAAAACTGCGCGAGCAAATAGTTAAGCTAGGCCCTTTATTTCCTTCTGAAGACATCCTTGAGAGCGCGCTCACTGTTAGTGATGATTTGAAGGGAGTCAGCGATGCTTTAACTAAGCTCAGGGCGCTTATAGAATCACCCAACGACAAAAATGCGTTGCTGCGTGCACAAAATCTAATATGTCATCTTTATCACCGACTTAATCGGATCACTTGCGACAGTACAATTCAGCAGGCTTACGATTCATGCGTATCCGAATTTAAGGCTCTTTCGGACCGTTATAGCGTAATTAAGGATTCCGGCACTGACTTCCTTGCCTCTTCATCTAGCGAACCACAATCGGTAATCTCACCTCTTAGTGTTAACGTTACTTGTGAACGCAGCGTGGCTGGTGAGCTCACAAAGCATAAGTTTGATGGAAGGTCGTGCGTGCGCTCTTTCATTCAACGTATCACCGATTTTGCTAAGGCTAGGAATATAAGTGGGGCAAAACTGCTGTCGTACTCTACGGAAATTTTTACTGGTGACGCTTTACATTGGTACCGTGCCATTCAGGACCAGGTGTCTAGTTGGGAGGATTTAGTTTTCCGCCTTAAGACTGATTTTTCTCAGGAAGATTACGATTATAGGCTTATAAACGAGATTAGGGCGAGAACTCAGGGTGAGTCGGAAAATATTACCGTTTATCTGGCCATTATGGCGGGGTTATTTTCGCGGTTGTCTAAGCGCATGCCTGAAGAGGATAAGTTAGAGACACTTTTGCACAACATCCGTCCTTGTTACGCGAGCACATTGGCATCTGCGCCAAAAATTACTGATGTTGACACATTGCGTACACTCTGTCGTAACTATGAGAGTATCCAAGCTCGTATGGTAGGTTTCCATGAACCTCCCAAGGTTTGCACAGGCACATTAGCACCTGAGTTTGCGTATGCTGGTCAGTCAACCAATAAATATAGCGGTAATGGTAATCACAATTTCAGGAATAGAGGTTACAGTAACAATAACGATAACAGTTTCTATAATAGGAATAAAAAGAATTTCAGTTCGGATGGTAATGCTGGCTCTGGGGGTAACAATTATGTTCATGCAATGCAGCGCTTAGAACAGAAAACAGTTTATTGTCCAAGATGTCGTAATAACACTCATAACCTTCGTCAGTGTAGAGCAAACAAGGATAAGGTCTTTTGTTTTAAGTGTGGCGAAGATGGTGTCAAGGCCCCAGATTGTCCCAAGTGTGGTAAAAATAAACCGGTCATGCCAAAAAACTAATTTACCAGCAGGATTGTAACAGTAATCAACAATCATCATCTAAGTTTGATAATGAGGATTGGCAAAAGTGGCTCCATACCCTCGAATTCTTTTTCAATTCATACAAAATTAGTACAATCCTGCTGAACAAACCTGTGTGTGACGCAAGGCCTTATGCTTGTGTCCAAATAGATAATTTTAAAGTTTACGGTCTTCTCGACTCCGGCTCTGCTGTGAGTATTTTAGGTTCCGCATTATATCGCAGATTTTTAGAGGAAGGTGTGCAATTACATGTAGATGACAAGATTACGGTAACTGCTGCGGGCGGTCAATTAATGACCAGCATTGGCTATATGCATTTACCTATACATTTCGAGAATGACTTTCACATTATTAAAGCATTTGTTGTGCCAGACATCAATATTGACCTCGTCTTAGGAATAGATTTTTGGCACGATTTTAACATTTTTCCTAAGCATTTAACGTGCATTACGTTTTCTAATGCCGCCATTCTAAATGCTAGTCTTAGCGAGGTTCGTCCTGCGTTCATCCAAGCTTATGATAACCTAACCGGATCAGAAAAATTGGTGGCTGATGACATTATTTCGCAATTTAGCGACATATCTGCTGAACATCGGGGTTTAGGTAAAACTGGTGTGGTCTCTCATCGCATAGATACAGGAGATTCTGAGCCTATTCGTCAAAGGTACTACAGGTTGTCCCCGGAGAAGCAGCGGATTCTGGCGGAGCAGGTCGACGAGATGTTGGCTTTGGACGTGGTTGAGAAATGCGAAAGTGCCTGGTCTTCGCCCGTTCTTATTGTTACCAAAAAGAATGGCGAACCACGTTTTTGTCTTGACAGCCGCAAGCTCAACTCTGTCACGAAAAAGGATGCCTATAATCTTCCGTACATCTCCGAAATTCTGGATAATCTTCGCGATGCTCGTTATTTAACTAGCATTGACTTATCTAAAGCGTTTTGGCAGATTCCGATAGTTCCGGAAGATCGTGAGAAGACTGCGTTTTACGTTCCTAACCGGGGTACATTTTGCTTTAAACGTACCGCTTTCGGATTGACCAACGCACCAGCCACCCAGCAGAGGTTAGTAGACCTATTATTTAGGGAATTTGACCTCAAAGTCTTCGCTTATCTCGACGACATCATTATCGTCTCGAATGACTTCAATTCCCACGTGTCACTGCTACTACGAGTCTTAGGTAAGCTGAAACAGGCCAACCTTACCATTAATTTGGAGAAGTGCCAGTTCTTTCGTAGTCAGCTCAAGTACCTCGGCTATGTTGTGGATAGTTGTGGACTACGTACCGATCCTGAGAAAGTTCAGGCAATTCTCAACTACCCGACACCTTCTTGTCGGAAGGACATCAAGCGCTTTCTCGGGACCGCTACATGGTATCGTAGGTTCGTCCCCAATTTTAGTACGATAGCTGGTCCACTGAACAAGCTGACTTCGAGTAAGAAAGGTGGACCTCCTTTTCACTGGTCTGCTGAGGCTGATGCTGCTTTTAAGAAATTAAAGGAGTGTCTAGTTTCCGCTCCTGTTCTCTCTTGCCCAGATTACGACAAGCCATTCGAGGTGCACACAGATGCCAGCAACTACGGCGTAGGTGCGATGCTGACACAGACTATAGATGGTAAGGAGCACCCTATTGCTTATATGAGCAAGTCGCTGTCTGCAGCAGAGAAGAACTACAGCATTACGGAGCGTGAAACTCTGGCTGTGGTCATCGCATTGGAACACTGGAGGTGTTATTTGGAGAACGGGAAGCCATTCACTGTATATACAGACCACAGTGCGCTGAAATGGTTCCTGTCCCTAAAAAACCCAACCGGTAGGTTAGCTCGCTGGGGGGTTAGATTGTCCTCATTTAATTTGGAATTTAAGCATCGTAGAGGCGTAGACAATGTTATTCCCGATGCCCTTTCTAGAGCTCTTCCCGTGTCAGCATTAAGCACATCTGGGTCTAACTTAGTCACGGCGGATTCTTGGTACAAAAACATATTTAACTCTTGTCAAAGTAAGCCGCAATCTTTCTCGAATTTCATCATTAAGGATGGTAGGTTGTTTAGGCGTGCTAAGTCCAATCACCCACTTTCTTCAGAGTTCTCGTGGAAAGAAGTTGTACCTTCCGAGCTACGCGACCAGATCATTAACGAAAATCATGCTGAACCCACGGCTGGACATCTCGGTGTTTACAAGACGTACCATCGTCTTGCGTTGCGCTATTTTTGGCCGGGTATGTACCGTGACGTCGTGAAATTCATAGCAGCTTGCGATAAATGTCTAGCATATAAAGCTCAGAATCACCAGACCTTGGGTGAAATGGGTCGCCCCAAACAATGCTCCAGACCGTTTCAGATGTTATCCATTGACCTAATGGGCCCTCTGCCTGTTACTAGGAAGCAAAATAGTTTTATCTTCGTTGTCACATGTTGTTTCACCAAGTTCTGCTTGATATTCCCACTTCGTAGCGCAACTGCTAGCGCAGTTACTAAAATTTTAGAAGAGTCTGTGTTTCTGGTCCACGGTGTACCTCAAACCATATTTTTAGACAATGGAAGCCAGTTCATTAGTAGAATCACTGAGTCGCTTTTCCAAAATTACAAGGTGCCAAATGTTTTCTTTACGCCGAAATATACACCACAGGTCAACCTAGTTGAACGCCATAATAGGACAATAATTACGTGTCTCTCAACTTTCGTGAATAACGATCATCGCAGTTGGGATACGTTTATTCCTAAGGTGCAGTTTGCAGTTAACAACTCAAGATGTGAGGTGACCGGTTACTCTCCATCTTTTTTGGTTTTCGGTAGGGAACTCGTCACTTGTGGCACGCAATACCTAGACAATGAGTTAGGCGACGAGGTTTTGTTCTTACCGCGCGACGTCTACGCTGAAAATCTTGGTTGCCTTAGCGATATTTTCAATGAGGTGCAAGCTAAACTATGGCACGCTCACGCCAAGAATACGTCTCACTACAATCTGCGTCGTAGACCATCAGAGTTCAATGTCGGGGACGTAGTAATGAAGCGTGCGTATGTCCTAAGTGACAAGGATAAGTTTTTCAGTAAAAAACTCGCACCAAAATTCATAAAATGTCGTGTCATAGAAAAGAAGTCACCTTTGGTGTATGTCTTAGCCGATATGTCGGGCAAGAATCTGGGGACTTGGCACATCAAAGATATAAAACTTATGTGTAATAATGTTTAGGTAATTGACTAAGTGTCATGTTGTTACCCTTATAGCCACATTTTCCCATCTGTAGCACTTAGTATTCGTATGGGTGATTTGTTCTGATATTATAGACATGCCACCTTACCAAATGCAAGAATGCGTATATAATTCAAAATGTTTATATTTCGCTTATTTGTACGCGTGAAGTATGTAAGTTTTTTTAAAAGGATAATGCGAATACGTTTTCAGTTAGTGCGGATTTTATCTTTATAGGCCGATAAAATCCTTCGGTGGCGCGCGGGGTAATGTAACGATGCATACGTTACTGTTGTTGTAAAAGTAAAAGAAAAATAAATTAAAGTATCAAATAAAATATTAACTTAATAGTAAGGTTAATGTTAGTATTATTATAAATAAAATAATTAGATTTTAATAATTTACTATGCAAGTAACAACATTAAAACGATTATTGTATACACTTTACTGCGCGCAACTGTACTTGCGGCGCAGCAACCGCGTCAGCAGTTTTGCTTCGCTTAGAATATTCATATGCGCGGGCGCGCCCCACCGCGCCTCACTCTCGCTCAGACCGTCTCGTCGGTCGCACGTATTTCACCTGCCGGCTGCGTTCACAGGCCCTGGGCCGTGTCGTCTAACGCGCTGGCGAAATTTAAGTTTTTAAAATAATAATCATATTTTAAATTTAGAAAGGTTTATGTGGTAAAGTACCTAACAAGTGCGCATCGAACGTGCTTACGTACCGTCTTGCTCCCCTAATAAAGGGTAAGTGTCGATCGTTACTTAGATTTAAGAATTGCTAGTTTTATTTTGTCATAATGTTTTCTTTGTGTTAATTTTGCCTTCCTTCACGCTTAGCATCACGTATTTAAAAGTATTCACCGAGTTATCGCATGAAGAACGCTGCGCCGTATCGGTTAAAGTACCGTTATAAAATGGCTGCCCATACATTTGGCCCAAACAGATTTGTAACCATATTTTGTTCACTCCCGTATTATAGTGCTTAGCTTGATGCTATTTTGCAAGTAAATTAATGTAATTTTATATCCTATTTAATTTCCTAATGTTGACGCTCTGTCTTTTTGCACTTTTCTATCATCGCACCAACTGTAACTCCGTTCTGATTATGAACACCCACCAGCTACTTTCCGTTGCTCCCTTGTTTATTGCCTAGCGACATAGTTGGGGTTCATAAGGAGCGGTCCTAGATTACGTGGTCCTAAAGAACGGATGATGTGCATTCCAGGGTGCAAGATTACGGTTAATTCCCGGCGGATGTGGCCCAGCCTGTGATACCGGCCGGCCACAGAGTAGCCGCGGCACCAGAGAGTCCCTCCACTGCAAGCTCAAGCACCAGCTGTCCCCGACGGTCCCCCGGGTCGCTCCCGGCCACTCCACTCAGGACCTGCACCACCACCGCGCACTCGTCAGGGGAGTACCCACCTGCGTCAGCGAACCAGACAGGCCTATTTTTTTACTTTCGACCACGACCCCTTGCTCGTTTTTTTTTTTATAATAAATTTTTGAAGGCATTTGGGTGTTCCTTTTCCACGCCCAACCTGTAAATGCTAATTATATTATATATAATTTAATCGTTCAGGGTTCCAAAATTGGAGTAATCAGTAAGATGAGTCAGTCAGTCTTCTTTTTCCATTAAGATTTATTTTTGAAGTTATTTAATACCTGTAGAAATCCAGATTGAGATTTTCAGCGAGCCGGATATCCTGTTCCCAGAGATGGTAGGAGTCGCAGGCCACGTCCCCGGTGCTGCGGTCGCTGATGGCCTCGGGTCGGGTGTGCACAAAATGGTCCCAGATGCTCTCGCCCTTGTCTGAGAAAATCGGGAGCATTTCACTTCCCCGAATTTCATTTGTCATAAATGTATCACTTGCCATAATTTTCATTTGCCATAAGCTTTTTATCTTATAAATCATAAACTCTTCGGAATATTTTTAGTACTAACTATTCATGGAGAAGTCATTAGGTTAGGTTAGGTTTGTTTTATGAAAATCCCGAAAAGTTTAAGCTTACAGAGAAATAGTACATTACGGCAGCGACCAGTAAGTAAGCCATACTGGCCGAGTAGGAATTAGACGGACCGAGCCGTAGGCGAGGTCCGGATATAATACGAGGCCGGGATGGCTCTTACGGTCGAAGCAAGTATAGTGCTTTTCTCAAAAATTAAACAAGAAAATTAGATTAAAATTATATTTTATAGGTGACATTCATATTCGGCCATTTTCCAATGAATATTTTTGTTATATCCCATTTTTATTATTACACATTGTGATATTCGTCGTCGCAGGCACCATTAACTCCCACGATAACAACCTATAACAAAAATAATTATGAGTTTATACTTGGATAAAAGATATAGTTATATCGTTATCAAATAGTTGGCAGCATTTATTTACCTTCATCGCCAAACTGTTTATCATCTAGAGCTTGATTTAAGAACTTTTCTATATTTTGCTGCTGAATATTTGTGATTTCTTTCCTTCGTAGCCATCCGATTGTCTCAGAAAGATTGTTGAAATATTCAGACCTTATCACACATTATCTGACCAACTATTAACTTGATTTTCTTCCTTCCATTTAATGAATCTCTTGTATTTTTTTATATCTCCTTGGATTTAGTCGGAAGTAAATTATTTTAGCTAACTCTGCCTCCGCTTTTAAGTATGGAGGAGTGCCGTCTATTCGGAATCAGACTCGTCTGAACTCATTTTTGCTGAATTATTGTAATAGATCACATCACACAAACAAATTGAAATTTTTGTCTTTTAATTTAAATCCCGCCTTAATTTCTTTTTTTATAAATACTGCGTTTAATTATTTGCACTGTCTTACAAATCTAAGTCTTAAAGATAAAATTTAATTATTGTTATACATTGTTGTATTTTCTAACTAATTTTCATATCATAAAGCTTACCTTCAATTTTAATTCCGAGGTTTTTTCTAAACGACACAAAAAAGGAAGGAATTCCGAAATATCATTGTCATTTTACACAGCACAATTATGAACTAAACGCTGCATACAAACTTCCGCACTAAACCTTGTCGCTACTTTTTTTTTTTAAATAGGTATGCATCTTGAGTTACGTTTATACTGCCAATAGTACTAACCTCTTTTTATTTTACATTTGCTCTTAGTGTAAATTGCAAGTGTATACTGCAATGTCGTCTCTTTCTATTTAATCTATGAAAAAGGGACGCCACTTTTTAATTTCTACAATTTGCTCTCGCACTGTACTTATAATTAAAACAATTTGTGGAATGCATCCTTTTTACATTTATATACGACCTCATCGCCTTCACATCCTTAGTTTTTAGGGTTCCGTACCTCAAAAGGAAAAAACGGAACCCTTATAGGATCACTTTGTTGTCCGTCTGTCCGTCCGTCCGTCCGTCTGTCAAGACCCTTTTTCTCAGGAACGCGTGGAGGTATGAAGCTGAAATTTATATCAATTACTCAGGTCTACTGTCCCTTGAAGCTGTGAAAAAATCAAACTTCTAAGCCAACGCAATCAAAAGATACAGCCGTTTATGCCGCAAATTTTCGACACTTGCAAGGGAATCAAAACCTACAGGGTGCTTCCCGTGAACTCAGAATCTTGAAATTTGGTACGAAGCAACGTCTTATAGCATAGATAAAGGAAAAATTACGAAAACCATAAATTTTTAGTTACATCACATAATATATATTTTTTTAATAATTTTAAACTTACTACCCATTTCCTCATAAACGCGTAGAGGTATTAAATTGATTTGGTTTGTACGGAACCCTCGGTGCGCGAGTCCGACTCGCACTTGGCCGGTTTTTTTTATAGGTCGGTGACGATGGTAATCGTGTTTCGATATTCAAATATCTTGATACGTAATAGGAATTACATACTTACTTACTGGACAAATATTGATTCCAAATTTAAAATCTCGCTGTTTACTGGACACTTCTAAAAAGTCTTCGGTATGTTCCACTTACTGTAGTCTATCTAGCGATGGTAAGGCAACATTACATGCAATTTTTGAGAAAAAAATATTTATGGCAAATGAATATTATGGCAAGTGATTAGATTATGGCATATGAAATTCGGACAAACGATAGAGACCCGAGATTATAACAAAACGGGACTTAATCACGTTCAAAAGGTGTTTATTTGATTAACTAATAAATAATGTGTGAAAATCGTGAGAGTTTAAATTAAATATTATCATTAAAACACCAGATGACGTAGCACAAAAAGTAAAATAAACAACGGGAAAAATAAAGTTAAACATGTAACGTTTCATTATTTTAATGTAGAAACACTATATTTTTTAGGGTTGCGTAGTCAACTAGAAACCCTTATAGTTTCGCCATGTCCGTCTGTCCGTCTGTCCGTCTGTCCGTCTGTCCGTCTGTCCGTCCGTGGCTTAGCTCCGTGATCATTAGTACTAGAAAGCTGAAATTTGGTATGAGTATGTGTATAGATCACGCCGACAAAATTGTGAGTAAAAACTAAAAAAAAAAACTGGGTTCCTCGTACCTAAAGTGGGGGTGATTTTTATTTTCCGTTCCAGCACTTGTATGTGGGATGTCGTTGAATAGGTATTTTAAAAATAATAGGGATTCTCAAACATTATTTTGAAAATGATGCCTTATAAGTACTTTCAATGAAAACTATATTGAATAAAATCGGTCGAGCCGTTTTTGAGTTATCGCAAAATTTCATAATTTTCTATAAAATGACGTAAGTGGCGCGCGGTGTCCTTATACTTCGAACGTTACACATATTAGTTAAGTGCCATACGGCATTAAAACATTCCGCTCAAACTGGCGAGTGGCGCGTATAATCGATAACTTCCAGAAGGTAACAAGTAATTACAGTTACTTTGGCGCGTTTACGACCTTTTTATAGAGCTTGAAATCTTTCTCGTAATTTTCGTCTATTGTGAAGGATGGGCAACTACGGAACCCTACACTGAGCGTGGCCCGACATGCTCTCTTATCCTAAAAATTCATAATTTTCTTTAAAAGGACGTAAGTGCCGCGCGATGTCCTTACATTTCGAACGTTATAATACATATTGGTTATAAGCCATACTGTATTAAAACATTTCGCTCAATCTGGTGCGTATAATCGATAACTTCCAGAAGGTAATAAGTAATTACTATCACTTTGGCGTTTACGACCTTTTTATAGAGCTTGAAATCTTTCTCGTAATTTAAATGTTTCTCGTAATTTTCGTCTTTTGTGAAGGATGGGCAACTACGGAACCCTACACTGAGCGTGGCCCGACATGCTCTTGGCCGGATTTTTTATTTTCGGAGCGAATATTTACAAAACTGCTGACTTTATCAAAAAATTATGTTTAAAGACCCCTATTATTTTTAAACGACCTATTCAACGACACCCCACACACTAGTGTTGGAACAAAAAGTCACCCCCACTTTAGGTACCCGAAAAAAAAAATTTTTTAAGTTTTTATTTTACCGTTTTGTCGGCGTGATACATGAACATACTCATGCCAAATTTCATCTTTCCAGTACTTATGATCACGGAGCTAAGCCGCGGACGGACAGACAGACAGACGGGTATGGCGAAACTATAAGGGTTCCAGATGACTACGGAACCCTAAAAAACGGGACCCTATTACTGAGACTTCGCTGTCCGTCCGTCCGTCCGTCTGTCACCAGGCTGTATCTCGAGAACGGTGATAGCTAGACAGTCGAAATTTTTACACGTGTATTTCAATTGCCGCTATAACAACAAATACTAAAAATAAAATAAATATTTAAGGAGGAGCCCCCTTAATATTATACAACAAACTTACAGATAATGGTATGGAACCCTTCGTGCGCGAGTCCCACTCGCACTTGGCCGATAATTATTATTGAACCATTGATACAAAGATAAAGTACAATAGTTTTTTTCACCTCACTCGCTCGGAAAACCTCCGTTTATAGGGCGAAATCTGCGTGCAAAAGTCTATTTTATCCGCTAGCGTGCAAAAGTCATTTGAATTTCGAACACGACGATATTTGATTCTCTGTGGTGCATGTAACTTTTTTATATTTAAGACTCCTTCAACGCGTGACTGATTCATCAGTCGATAAATCTTCGAATAACCAATCAACGAACGCTAATAAAGGGCGATCTGGTCAGGCCGGCTAAAATCATATGTACGTTTGAATACGTCTTTAAAAAAAAAAATACACCTACGATATCACGTCCAGAAACCTAGTTTGTGGTTACAGATTTTTAAGTTTTTATTTTTTCTACTCTTTATTTTATGTTGAATATGTTTATATATAATAATAGTAAGTATTTCAGTTTCATTTACATATTTTGACTAGTAAACATATTAAATACAACACCAATTTTAATATTTATTTGTCATAAAAGTTGGAACATAAGAGTGTAATTTCTGAACGCACCCGAGAAAAAATAACTATTTAAAAAGTTGGAAGTTATCACAATTTACGTAAACAACGTAAATTTGCTGTTGTCTTACTTTATAGAAATATCGAAAACAAGAAAGTTAAGCCCAATTTGGAGTATTTATACTAAAAGCCTGCTTTAAAACGAAAGATTTGTTATAAATATTTGGAGACGATAAGTAATTTACCGAAACTATTGGCGAGAAGATAAAGCTGTATAATCTTTTTCGGATCCCATCGTCCAATAACTTCCAAAGCATGTGTTATGGAAAATACTTTCGAGTGGCCAACTAATCCTTCCCAGAATGCCATTCTCCCAAATTCACAACGAATGTGTCAAGTAGTTTCAAATACAAATATAATATAACAGGGCTTAAGAAAAACTCAACGATAAAAATATACACGACGATAATACAAATTACGGCCATATTACTTTTAATGTTTAATATGTGTGCTTCTCTCGTATTTATTTGGTTTGGATTTGAGTGTGTTATGTTTTAAATTTGATGTGTTAAATAGAAGGCACAATTAAATATGAATATTTTTATGTTTTAATTGTTTTTCTTGAATCTTGCACTTTCCTCGCTGTAGTGAGGTGAAATGATAACAACTTTGCAGCCTTGCATAACAAATAACTATTTCACCTCACTCGCTCGGAAAACCTCCGTTTATAGGGCGAAATCTGCGTGCAAAAGTCTATTTTATCCGCTAGCGTGCAAAAGTCATTTGAATTTCGAGCACGACGATTTTGATTCTCTGTGGTGCATGTAACTTTTTTATATTTAAGATTATTTCAACGCGTGACTGATTTCATCAGTCGATAAATCTTCGAATAACCAATCAACGCACGCTAATAAAGGGCGATCTGGTCAGGCCAGTTAAAATCATATGTACGTTTGAATACTTCTTTAAAAAAAAAATACACCTACAATATCACGTCCAGAAACCTGGTTTGTGGTTACAGATTTTTAAGTTTTTATTTTCTACACTTAATTTTATGTTGAATATGTTTATATATGTATATTAATATTAAGTATTTCAGTTTCATTTACACATTTTGACTAGTAAATATATGAAATACAACACAAATGTTAATATTTATTTGTTATAAAAGTTGGAACATAAGAGTGTAATTTCTGAACGCACCCAGGAAAAAAAAAATATTTAAAAAAGTTGGAAGTTTTGAAAGTTTTCACAATTCACGTAAACAACGTAAATTTGTTCTGTGGAGAATACATACCGTTGTCTTCCTTTATAGAAATATCGAAAACAAGAAAGTTAAGCCCAATTTGGAGTATTTATTCAATGCTAAAAGCCTGTATTCGTTAAAAGGATTTTTCTTATAAATATTTGGAGACGTAATTTACCGAAACTATTGGCGTTTTTAAAGAAGATAAAGCCGAAATAATCTTGTTCGGATCTCATCGTCCAATAACTTCCAAAGCAAGTGTTATGGAAAATACTTCCGAGTAGCCAACTAATCTTTCCCATAATGCCATTCTCCCACATTCACAACGAATGTGTCAAGTAGTTTCAAATACAAAATATAATAAAACAGTGCTTAAGAAAAAGTCAACGATAAAATATACACGACGATAATACAAATTACGGCCATATTACTTTTAATTTTTAATACCTATGTGTGCTTCTCTCGTATTTATTTGGTTTGGATTTGAGTGTGTTATGTTTTAAATTTGATGTGTTAAATACAAGGCAAAATTAAATATGATTATTTTTATGTTTTAATTGTTTTTCTTGAATCTTGCATTTTCCTCGCTGTAGTGAGGTGAAAAATTGTGTGTTCCGCATGGCTGCAAAATTATTTAGCTTCTCGTGTCTTGAAACCCTCGCTACGCTCAGGAATCTATCTTTGAACCATTCGCTTCGCTCATGGTTCAATCTTAGATTCCTTCGCTCGCTCAGCTTTAAATTTCAACACTCGCGCCAAATAACAACTTTGCAGCCTTGCATAACAATAGTTATTTGTTATGCAAGGCTGCAAAGTTATTATTTGGCGCGAGTGTTGAAATTGAAAGCTGAGCGAGCGAAGGAAACTACGATTGAACCATGAGCGAAGCGAATGGTTCAAAGATAGATTCCTGAGCGTAGCGAGGCTTTCAAGACACGAGAAGCTAAATAATTTTGCAGCCATGCGGAACACACAATTTTTCACCTCACTACAGCGAGGAAAATGCAAGATTCAAGAAAAACAATTAAAACATAAAAATAATCATATTTAATTTTGCCTTCTATTTAACACGTCCAATTTAAAACATAACACACTCAAATCCAAACCAAATAAATACGAGAAGCACACATTAAAAATTGAAAGTAATATGGCCGTAATTTGTATTATCGTCGTGTATATTTTATCGTTCAGTTTTTCTTAAGCACTGTTATATTATACCTATTTGTTTTTGAAACTACTTGACACATTCGTTGTGAATGTGGGAGAACGGCGTTCTGGGAAGGATTAGTTGGCCACTCGGAAGTATTTTCCATAACTTCCATAGCTTTGGAAGTTATTGGACGATGGGATCCGAACAAGATTATTTCGGCTTTATCTTCTTTAAAAACGCCAATAGTTTCGGTAAATTACTTATCGTCTCCAAATATTTATAACAAATCCTTTTTCGTTTAAATGCAGGCTTTTAGCATTGAATAAATACTCCAAATTGGGCTTAAGTTTCTTGTTTTCGATATAAAGTAAGACAACAGTATGTATTCTCCACAGAACATGAGAACAAATTTACGTTGTTTACATACATGAATTGTGAAAACTTTCCACTTTTTAATTATTTCTTTTTTTCTCGGATGCGTTCAGAAATTACACTCTTATTTTCCAACTTTTATAACAAATAAATATAAAAAATTGTGTTGTATTTAATATATTTACTAGTCAAAATATGTAAATGAAACTGAAATACTTACTATTAATACATATTCAACTTATGTTATAATAAAGTGTAGGAAAAATAAAAATTACAAAATCTGTAACTGCGAACCAGGTTTCTGGACGTGATATTATAGGTGTATTTTTTTTTAAAGAATTATTCAAACGTACATATGATATTAGCCGGCCTGACCAGATCGCTCTTTATTCGCGTGCGTTGATTGGTTATTCGGAGATTTATCGACTGATGAAATCAGTCACGCGTTGAAGGAGTCTTAAATATAAAAAAGTTACATGCACCACAGAGAATCAAAATCGTCGTGTTCGAAATTCAAATGACTTTTGCACGCTAGCGGATAAAATAGACTTTTGCACGCAGATTTCGCCCTATAAACGGAGGTTTTCCGAGCGAGTGAGGTGAAAATAAAATTTATAATACGTAACCTGGCTGAAGAGACCGGGAATCGAACCTCTGGATTAGTCCAAACGTGCGAGTCACTTCACCACCCTAACGCCAGAATACCCTTAGAATTTTTCCTTATGCTCCGTACATCATGAGCATGAGATGTGTTCGGTCACGTAATTGCTGTATGTCAGAAAATACTCACCGCTAGCATTCCATGCCCCCTCAATTTGGTAAGCGGCCGTGGCGGCGCCGAACTTGAAACCATCGGGGAAGCGGCGTTCAGCTGACGCCGCGGCCAGCAGGGCACTTAATTGAAATACAAAGATCGGTTTACGGAGATGACATTGCATTGCAGCTGTTTATCTTGTAATCTGTGGTACTAAGTGATGCTTTTTGGCGACATTATAACATCGTTTAAGAGTGTGTTTTTGGGCAATAGAGTATAGACTTTTACACACTTTCATAATTTATGTCTTTATATTAGAGTAAGTAACTATATAAATGACAGAAAAAAGTACTGGAGTAGAAAAAATTATATTATAGAATCTTTTAATTTACCTTTGTGTCATTATTTATAAAAATATAAAGTAAATACTTCAAGATTATGTTAAGTAAACAACAGGCAGTCTTATCGTATTTGGATATCAACTCTTTGGAAATTTAAATACGCATTATAATAATAACGATGTATTTATTGTTCCTTATAAATAATTTGTGATTTCTTATTGCGAGGCTTTTTAAGGTATTTTATATTTTCAACCATTGAACAGCTGTCTAGAAGGAACCACTCTTTAGCGATAAGACCGCCTATTATTTACCTCTTTTTTAAATACGAGTAAACTAAAACTGACCAAAACTATGTCAATATGCCTAACCCTCCTCCTGAACTACTCGTGTAAAATGCGGACACAAGGAAATAAATACATAAGTATGTAGTCCTGAATGTGTCTTCAAAATTCACAAAAAGCAAAGGGAAAATAGCGTCAATGTTTTTGCTATTTGTGAAGTGTTTTTTTTCTATGAATGGCACTGCTTACTTACAATTAACATACTTAAAATTTAAGACGTAAATAATTATATTTATAAACTACATTAAATCATTTTGAAGTCCCACCTGATAACAACTGCTTTAATTGACGCCATTCCTGCGACTGAGCGAACATTGTTGTTGAGTTGTTGGAACTTTTAACTAAGTGGCAGTCAAAATTTGAATAACGGATTATGACAAAGGATCAACTCGTAAAATGTTCGTAACGACAGTCATATTTTTACAGACTCCGTACAAACACGGCATATTCTCTCGCGGTTTGTAATTATTTTGCACAATTTTACACTAAATAAGTAGGTATGTTCCATTTTTAGGGTTCCGTAGTCAACTAGGAACCCTTATAGTATCGCCATGCCCGTCTGTCCGTCCGTCCGCGGCTTATCTCCGTGATCATTAGTACTAGAAAGCTGAAATTTGGTATGAGTATGTGTATGTATTACGCCGACCAAACGGTAAAATAAATAAATAAATAAATAAATAAATATTAAGGGACAATCATACACAAATCGACCTAGTCCCAAACTAAGCAAAGCTTGTACTATGGGTACTAGACGACGATATACATAATATATAAATACATATATAGATAACATCCATGACCCAAGAACAAATATTTTGCACAAATATTTGCCCCGGCCGGGATTCGAACCCGGGACCGCCGACTCAGTAGGCAGGTGTCTACCAACCGAGCCAAACGCGTCGTCAAATAAAAACTAAAGAAAAATATTTTTTTCGGGTACCTCTCGAACACCTAAAGTGGGGGTGATTTTTTTTTTTCCTTTCAACACTAGGCCTTTCAATAATAGGGGTCTTCAAACATCATATTTTGATAAAGTCAGCAGTTTCGTAAATATTCGCTCCGAAAATGAAAAAAATAGCGTCCCCCTCCTCTAACTTTTTAACCACGGGCACCCCGTGGTCAAAAAATTATAGAAAAATTCATGGAATTGAGGCCTTATAACTATTTTCAATGAAAACTATATTAAACAAAATCGGTCGAGCCGTTTTTGTTATCGCAAAATTTCATAATTTTCTTCACAAGTACGTAAGTTGACTTCCAGAAGGTAATAAGTAATTACAGTTACTTTGGCGTTTACGACCTTTTTATAGACCTTGAAATCTTTCTTGTAACTTAAACCTCGGGCTTAAAACCGCTGTTTTAAGCCCGTCTATTGTGAAGGATGAGCAACTACGGAACCCTACACTGAGCGTGGCCCGACATGCTCTTGGCCGGTTTATTTTTTAAGCTGATCCGGGTCAATGTTTTTGCCACTAAATGTTAAGATGATTCTATTTATTAAAAAATGACAACACCTTATTAATAAGATATTGTTGTATTTTTTTACAATAAACGTGATTCCTTGTTTATTTTATTGAATATCTGTTTTAATCTAATTGAATAATCTAGTTAAATATAAGAAATAAAACGTAAATATACATGCACAAACAACTTTTTTTTTTATTGGCAGTATGCCATAGATTATCAATAAAAGAAATAAACCCCAATGAAACAAGAGACAATCTCTTTGTTGGCCACGGCCAATAATGTTGTATGAAATTCCTTTATTGACCTCTAATTTGAAATTAGAACAAATCTTCAACAATTGCTATACAAAGACGTATTTCGCGTTCTATTACCACGATCATAAGAATGACATATCCTTGGATGTTTGAGAAAAAGTGTTTATTTGTTCTGTTTTATTTGTTGATAATTAGTAATTATAGAAATTAGGAAATTGTTTTGCCCCATAACTAATTTTAAAATATATATGTTCATGATTTTCAGAGTAAAACCTTTTTTAACAAAAACTTATTCGGGGGGTCATACTTAAGAAAATAAACTGTTGGTGGGTATTTATAAGTTTAAGAAAGAAATACACCTGATAAATGACGCATTCTCTCTGGTCAATTTAATTTGACATGCAGCAGACGATTGAGCTTTGATTGGTTAAATTGTCGTTTAAGCCGGCCGAGAAAATAAGTCTGAAATATTTTCTAAAAAGTCGTATCTTACTATGAAATTCAAGTGTAGATACGAACTGTTACTAATTCAGTGAATAAAGGATTTTGACCTTACAAACGGTCCGGTAGTTTTGAATTTTTGATATGTTGTCTAGGATGGTTAGTCAGTGTTTAAAATGCAAAATGCACAATTCCCCCCCCTCCGCGCCCGCCGCCATATTGAAAAAACCGGCACTTTCTTCATATTTTTGCTCATATCTTCCTTTAGGAGCATTTTAGCTAGAAGAAAGCTTCGACAATGTTATAGAGAGTTAAATTTACTACATTTTCCATTTTATATTTTGTTTCTAGGACAGATAGTTACGGAGATATGCACATTTAAAAAAACTTAAGAAATTGCAATTTTCAACTCAAAAACAAACTTCTGGATTATATCTTCGTTTAGGAGCATTTTAGCTAGAACAGTGCTTGGGCAATTTTGTAGAGAATTAAATTTACTATGATTTACATTTCAAATTTTGTTTCTAGGACAGATAATTACGGAGATATGTAAAAAATAAAGTTATATTTTCCGAAAATGTATGTAAAAATGGACATGAGTTTTATAAGCAATTATATTTCCTACATGTTTTAATTTGTCCTAGACTAGTCCCTAACTGAATGACAGCGTTCTAAATCAAGAATTTTCAGAAATTTTCGGAAAATTCGACTTTTCCTGTTTTTTAAATGTGCATATCTCCGTAACTAACCGTCCCTGAAACAAAATTTGAAGTGTAAATTATAGTAAATTTAATTCTCTACAACATTGCCCAAGCTTTGTTGTAGCTAAAATGCTTCTAAACGAAGATATAATCCAGAAGTTTGTTTTTCAGTAGGAAATTGGGATTTTTTACGTTTTTTTAAATGTAGATATCTCCGTAACTATCTGTCCTAGAAAAACAATATAAAATGGAAAATGTAATAAATTTAACTCTCTATAACATTGTCGAAGCTTTCTTCTAGCTAAAATGCTCCTAAAGGAAGATATGAGCAAAAATATGAAGAAAGTGCCGGTTTTTTCAATATGGCGGCGGGCGCGGAGGGGGGGGAATTGTGCATTTTGCATTTTAAACACTGACTAACCATCCTAGACAACATATATTATCAAAAATTCAAAACTACCGGACCGTTTGTAAGGTCTAATCTAATCTAAACAATACAGACAGATTCATTTGTTCTAATTTCGATGATATCCTGCAACATAAAATAACCAAAATAAATATTATCGAACAGTTCACATTCCGTCAATGTATACTATCTTATCATTACATGAGTGTTTTTACGTTCATCCGTCATAATTTTCTGTCCTACTTGAGATAATATTGACATTTCAAATTGTATTATGTAAGAGATTACAACTTTACCTAAACCTTATATAATTTATGACAAGGTTCTAATTCGAAGATATTGTAAAAATAACACCTTTTTGGGGGGTAAATATTCTCAATTTGCTGATATAGTATATCACTTACTAGCATTGTACCCGCAACTTCACTCTTTGTTAATGACGTTGAATTCTAAAATTTAAAAATTTGGTTATTCGGGCGAGGTACGACGCCCGTGTTGGCCAACTACGAAATATTCCGTAGGACTTTTATACCTTTTAAATGGTAATCTGTGTTATTTGGCACCTTGCATTGGACATTGTTATGTTCTTTGGCCTCCTAAATAAAACATAGCATTGAAAAAAAGTTACTTTATTATTTTTTAGTTTCTTAAATCACAAGTTTTCTTAGGCAACTTTAGCAGAAAATGGTAATTTTCTAACGAGATCCAGGTACTCTTTAACTAATAAAATAAAAATAATTAACAATAGTCGTTATTATCTCTTACAAAATAAACATAAAAAAAACCTTTTTTAAGTAAATAAAAATTGGGCAAGTGCGAGTCCGACTCGCGCATGAAGGGTTCCGTATATGTATATATAGGTATAACAAGTTTGTTGTATGGGAGCCCCCCTTAAATATTTATTTTATTTCATTTTTAGTATTTGTTGTTATAGCGGCAATAGAAATACATCATCTGTGAAAATTTCAAGTGTGCTATCACCGTTCTTGAGATACAGCCTGGTGACAGACGGACGGACGGACGGACGGATGGACGGACGGACGGACAGCGAAGTCTCAAAAACCCTAAAAAACGAGTCTTACATTAAACTCAGAAAAAAAAACTGTGCAAAACGAGGATTCGAAACAATTTACTAGGCATAATGCGGGCCTTTCAGGGAGCTCCATAGCAAAAGGTCACCTTTTACCTTAGCACGGCAGCAAGTAGCACATACGAAAGATGTCCATTGATATTCTGGATCGCATGAAGGTCCATCGCCTCTGTCTGATAGATTACTGTGGCGCTCCTTCGTCAAAGAGAGAAGTAGTTTCACTACTTTCCGATTCAGACGAATACCCAGCTCAGGAACGTAGTCGTTATCTGATCCCGTAGATAAATCCCCGTCGTCTGAAGATTCTTCTCCTAAAGCTGTAGCAACTTGGCTTTGGGTCAATGATGGTTGAAACGCTCGTGAAGATTGTAAAGAACAGCGCCCGGGAAGAATACGAGTTGCGCTGCGCCAGCGCGTTAATTTCAGTGTCAATCTCACTGCGCGGGTGGCGCGGTACCAACATGACGCAATATTCTTTATTATAGAAGTACAGGGGTGGCGGGGAGGTCATCATTTAGCAATACAGGAGTGAGCAGGAAGATGTTAGACAGTGGCGCCAACCTACGCAAAATCACGTATACGTTATATTACGTAAAATGGCATCATTAACTAAATGTTTGTAGTTGATGCCAAACTACGCAATTTTGCGTACCTATACGTAGTATTGCGTGGATTGGCATCCATGGAGTATTTTTTTCTAATTGGTGCCAGCTACGCAATAATACGTACAAGACCATTTATATGGTGGCCACCGATTTCAATAATATGCTCACCTTCGGCACAAAATGGGTTAATCACTAGGTTGTAAAGTTTTTTTTTAATTTACTTTGGACAACCCTAAACAGCCAATCACGATGTTGTTGAATGGAAGTTTATAGCCATTTTCAGTGATAGGTATACAAACTTCGGTGCGTGAAAATAACCTCAAAAACTGCTCAAAAATATAAAAATATAAAAAACCGGCCAAGAGCATGTCGGGCCACGCTCAGTGTAGGGTTCCGTATTTGCCCATCCTTCACAATATACGGGCTTAAAACAGCGGTTGCAAGCCCGAGGTTTAAATTACGAGAAAGATTTCAAGGTCCATAAAAAGGTCAAACGCCAAAGTAACTGTAATTACTTATTACCTTCTGGAAGCTCCCGATTATACGCGCCAGATGGAGCGAAACGTTTTAATACAGTATGGCACTTAACTAATATGTTTAAAGTTCGAATTTTAAGGACACCGCGCGGCACTTATGTCATTTTAAATAAAATTATGAATTTTGTGATAACTCAAAAACAGCTCGACCGATTTTATTCAATATAGTTTTCATTGAAAGTGCTAATAGGGCCTCATTTTTAGGGTTCCGTACCCAAAGGGTAAAAGCGGGACCCTATTACTGAGACTTCGCTGTCCGTCGGTTCGTCCGTCTGTCACCAGGCTGTATCTCAAGAATTGGTGATAGCTAGACATTTGAAATTTTCACAGATGATGTATTTCTATTGCCGCTATAACAACAAATACTAAAAATAAAATAAAATAAATAATTAAGGGAGGCTCCCATACAACAAACGGGATACCAATAATAATACTACCAAGTAATAGGGTCCCGTTTTTACCCTTTGGGTACGGAACCCTAAAAGTGGTGTTTGAAGACCCCTATTATTTTTAAAAGACCTATTCAACGACACCCCACATAAAAAATCGCCTGTGTTAAGTGTACGGGAGGTACCTACCCGAAAAAAAGATTTTTTTTTAAGTTTTTATTTTATCGTTTTGTTGGCGTGGTACATACTCATACTCATACCAAATTTCAGCTTTCTAGTACTAATGATCACGGAGCTAAGCCGCGGATGGACGGACAAACGGACAGACGGACATCGCGAAACCATAAGGGTTCCTATGTTCCAAGCAAAGCTTTGGAATCCCCACGGAATCCCCCTAACATTTAACCAATGTCATCGTTGTCACGCGATGTCAATATGGCTCTCGGGATATGATTGATGGATTCGAGTACGTTTACATTTGTAGCTTGATGTCAACATGTTTTTTTTTAAATATTAGTTAATATTAGTATAAATATTGACACAAAAGAAAATTATACAAGTAAAAATGGTTGAGCTGGTGAGGTGGAAATAATATTTCGGACTAACGATAACAGGAGCAACAATTTCGGCTAATGAAAAATATGCGGTACAAATTTTATGCCATACGTTATTCGGACAAAAGACGTTATGCGACACAACAATAGGACTAACAATTGTATGCCATCCGATATAGACCCATAAACGATAAGATTGTGACAATAATGACACCTGAGAAAAGTTATTCATATTTAAATCGACAGTTACTTGTCCTTGCCGTTTTCAGTACAAGTCAAGAGTGACGTCATCACACAATACAGAGAAAAATAATTTTTCACGACACTGCTCGAAAATGTGGTTATAGATTACCTGAATCCAGTACACAAAACAGCTCTTATATGTTCATTTGTAAACTGTACATATCTATGTTAGCTCCCAACACGACAACAATGTAGCACCTTACGGTCACAGTTCGTATCTACACATGAATTTCATAGTAAGATACGACTTTTTAGAAAATATTTCAGAGTTATTTTCTCGGCCGGCTCAAACGACAATTTAACCAATCAAAGCTTAAGCATCTGCTGCATGTCAAATTAAATTGACCAATGAGAATGCGTCATTTATGAGGTGTATTTTTCTCTTAAACTTATAAATACCCGCAAAGGAGTTTATTTTCTTAAGTAAGATAATACTCCTCAGGTTTACTTTTTAATACGTTTTCGTTAAAAAGGTTTTACCCTGAAAATCATGAACATTTATATTTTAAAATTAGTAATGGGGCGTAAAACAATTTCCTAATTTCTACAATTACTTATTTTTCAACAAATTAACAGTGTTCAACAAATAAATACCTTAAAGTATATATATATATATATTGAGTTCATAATATATTTTTAATTCGGCTTAAAAGCCATGACTCCCTTGCGATGCGCGCATGCGCTCGCTACAAGGCAGCCGCCATATTTTAAAAAGCAAATGTATTGTTAAGTAAATTTTAAATATTGGTTTTGTGATGTGCTTAATTTAATAATGTTTTCATTGACTCACGAAATAAATAATATTAGGAACGTATATTAAAATTGACGTAACATTACAATGATCTTTCAGTGTAGAATGTATCGTTGAGTTGTTTACCTGAGTAACCTAGAAATGTTTAAATTTAGTTGAAAGTGCGGTAAGTTTTAATATTTTTGTTATTTCTTAATAAATGGGTTTGCGTATAAATCGTCGTTGCGTCGTTTGCATCTGGGGGCACAATCAGCTTTACGTATAAAGTAGCCCTAATTTTTACAATAATGAGGCTGCAACAAGGCTCCTAGTTTACTTACACATATAAAATACTCGTATTTTAATGTATTTCCTCGCAGTAGTCGTGAAAAGCGCTCTGTTCAGTCTCGGCTGAAAGTACAATAGATGAACTCGTATTATCGAAGACCTCCCCTGCGGGTCGGCCTTCGAAACTTACTCGTTCATCTATTGCTTACTTTACAGCCTCTACAACAATGTACTATAGCGAAAAAAGAACCGACTTAAAAAAACTGAAAAGCCAAAAATAACCGGTTCATGTACAGATTACATTTGAATCACTTTTTGAAGTCGGTGACAAACCACTCAATTATTACTATGCAAAAAGATGCCGCTCCTTTAATGATTACCATTTGGTATTGAAGGCCTAGGCCGGGAAGTAATTTTTTTAAACATGGCGTCTGTGTTTGCAATAAAATAAAAATACACCACTCAAAAAATATATAATTCTGCTGTTTAGACGATACATTAACACAGACGCCATGTTTAAAAATAGTAGATTGTACAACAAGTGCATAAAACGCACCATTTTATACGAGACGTTTATCCATCCGAGCGAACTTGCGAGCGAGGATGAATATAAAGTCGAGTGTAAAATGCGTTTTATGGACGAGTTGCACACTACTTTTCACTTCGATTGCGAGAAAATTAAACTACATCATGTAAATATTATACTTAAAAACAAATTTAATTAAAATAAAAAATAAATAGTTTTTTATATCTACGATAAATTATTGTCGTAGTTTTAGTTGTCGTATATTGATTTACTAAAATAGAAATAAATTTAAAAAGTAATAAATGATAGTAAATACAAATTACAAATTTATTTCAAGAAGTTTTATTGTGTACTTTGGCTGTTGGTATTTTGCCTTGGTCTTAGAATACTAACGAAACGAAAAAAAGTAAAGAGTTTATTCTATAAAGTTTTATGCTGTTCGTGTGGCTGTTTGCACCGATCGCCTTGGTCTTCTACGACGATTTTACTTTATGCTCTAGAGCATAAAAAGCTACTTTATGTCGCCTACGCACAGCATAAAGTCGAACTTATAGAGCATGAGAAGTGAAAAAATTACTTCCCGGCCTTGGCCTACAAATTTTGTATGAATTTCCTTTACAGTTCTCTCAAGTTACTCCTATTACTTTGAAGCCTGTTATGACGACATTTTCATTGCATGTTTGAGAAAAAATAATTAGTTTCGCTGGTAGGTAAAATCATTCTACTCTACATAACATTCTGTGTCGGAATGGTTAACGTTACAAACTTGGCTTATATCTCTACCCAACCTGTCTGTACCTGGATCTGGGTGGATTGATGATTACAATATGATGATATCTATGTAGTCGATATCGAGATGCGTCTAAAAGCGGTTGTGAGGTAAGTATTCTAAAAAACATAGATTGTTGTAAAAGTATATAAATACGAGTAGGTATGTAATTTTATTACATACAAAACAGTAAAAATTATTAGTATAAATTTAACAAAACAAAATGAGATTATTTGGAGGTCAAAGAAATACAAAAAATATATAAATATTGTATGTTTTACGTGACTGTATTATAAGTGCATGTATATACGTCGTCGCACTCAAGTCTCAAGGGGGCAATAAGCGGGTACATCACATGGCTCACAAATAAAAAAAAAATTGGGCAAGTGCGAGTCCGACTCGCGCATGAAGGGTTCCGTACCTATATATATTTATATATATATAATCTATAACAAGTTTGTTGTATGGGAGCCCCCTTAAATATTTATTTTATTTTATTTTTAGTATTTGTTGTTACAGCGGCAATAGAAATACATCATCTGTGAAAATTTCAACTGTCTAGCTATCACCGTTCTTGAGATACAGCCTGGTGACAGACGGACGGACGGACGGACGGTCGGACGGACGGACGGACGGACGGACAGCGAAGTCTCAGTAATAGGGTCCCGTTTTTACCCTTTGGGTACGGAACCCTAAAAATCGAATTGTCAGGATAAGACATAATATATGTTTATGTACTAAGCTACACGATGGCATGGCCTATTTATGAATTAATTTATTTATAATATTTAGGATATGCAATTTTTATGTTTTTCAAGATTTCAACTTTATAGTATTTTATGCAATCGTTGCACAATGAAGATTTTTAAAGTCGGGTACCGCGTTTAGGTCACGAGCAATAGGGTTCCGTAGCCAAATGGCAAAAAACGGAACCCTTATAGATTCGTCATGTCTGTCTGTCCGTCTGTCCGTCTGTCCGTCTGTCCGTCTGTCCGTCTGTCCGTCTGTCCGTCTGTCCGTCCGTATGTCACAGCCATTTTTTTCCGAAACTATAAGAGCTATACTGTTGAAACTTGGTAGGTAGATTTATTCTGTAAACCGCATTAACATTTCGATGCAAAAATAAAAAAATAATAATAAATATTGGGGGCTCCCCATACTTAGAACTGAAACACAAAATTTTTTTTTTCATCTAACACATACGTGTGGGTTATCTATGGATAGGTCTTCAAAAATGATATCGAGGTTTTTATAATATTTTTTTTCTAAACCGAATAGTTTGCGTTACAGACGCTTCCAAAGTGGAAAAAAGTTGCCCCCCCTCTAACTTCTAAAATAAGAAAATGAAAAATGTAAAAAAAACATATGATGTACATTACTATAAAAACTACCAACGAAAATTGTTTTGAACAAGATCTAGTAAGTAGTTTTTTTTTAATACCTAACTTTGCACCTAATTTATTTGGGGCGCTATACATACCAGGTGCAAACTTAACTTAACCACTTAGGGATGGAGTGTTTGTACGGAACCCTCGGTGCGCGAGTCCGACTCGCACTTGGCCGGTTTTTTTATTATGATCTTATGACTAATTTAAGAAGGTTTAATCCTATGAAGACCTCACTTATCCTTTCAAATAAGTAGTATTTTACGATCCCACTTATAAAACAGTTTGTATAAAATGTGTATCTTTGCCACTGGGATTATGGAAATGACTAGAAATACTTGTGTAGATGATAAGCTAATCTTTCTTTATGGTGATAACAAGAGTAACATTGTAAACAAGAAGATACCTAGGACACTAATGCAGTTAAAATTAAAAACTAACACTTGGAACTTGGATAAAAACTAAAAATAAAGTTCCATACATAACGTATATCGATCATAGTATATACTTTCTTTTAGTATAATGATTAGAAAATATAATAGCGTATGATATATTAAATAGGTTATAACAGCTACCCCTATGCCCCTAAAATGGAACATGGGTCAAAAACCGAAAACTGTAGGTTAGGTTAGGTTTGTTTTATGACCATGGATAGCGGAGCGAGCAAAGCGAGCGGAGCGTCAAAATGCTTGCTTGCATGGAGGTATATTTAAAATTTAACAACGAACTAATTATTGCATAAGTATGTACACAATTGATAATAGCAGATGCTGGCAAGTAAAAGTATACCGTTTGGAAGAACTGCGACAAAATGGAAAATGGGTGAAAAACCGAAAACTGTAGGTTAGGTTAGGTTTGTTTTATGACCATGGGTAGCGGAGCGAGCGAAGCGAGCGGAGCGTCAAAATGCTTGCTTGCATGGAGGTATATTAAAATTTAACAGCGAACTATTGCATAAGTATGTACACAATTGATGTGCAGGCGGTTATTCTATACGAGCATTATGCATTTTGGTGTTAGATGTATTGAGTAATATACATTATGAATCTGAGATATTATGAACGTTATACTTTATGATCGTTATATACAATGATATTATACTTAAATAACGTTATTGTCACGTGGTGTATTTTTGATATTTAGTTTCATGGTCGTAATTGTCACATTTATAACCATACCTTAAACGTTCTATTGTTTTTTGAAGGACAACACAATATATAATTTTTCTAGTCTAGCAACGGGAGTAAAGCTGCATAGGTCAGGGTTGCTAGATAAATATTTCATATGACAGGGTAAAATTCAGAAATAACATATATTTGATAATATTATTTACACATCAATAAAATATTAGTAGTTTATGTGACTGTACATAATCAAGGGTATTAAACACGAGTGTGGGTTTATGAAACGCGCCGAAGGCAAGTTTCATAATAACATCACACGAGTGTTTTAATGCCTAATTATGTACAGTTACATACACTACTTTATCTAGCCACATATCATAGGCCTCCATGATGCATTCAGGAGTCGCACAGTTTTCTGGCAGCTGTCATGTTTTTTTTTTATTCAGAGACAAACTAGAGTTGGCCCCAACTATCATATCGTTCGATGTCTTACTTACCTGCGACATTTCTCAAATTTGATGCAAATTGACAATTCATTTCGAACTAAACGTCATCTCGATTGATATTAGAATAGAGGTCAAATCAAATTTCTTTGTTTTTCAAAGATGTTCGAAATTTGAATAAATAATATTATCGAAATCGATGTTATTATTTAGCAATAATAACATTTTCACAGATAAGAAATTTGTCCTAATAAAACAGTCTATTTTTATGGTGGTCATAATGTGCGGTTCTTGAACGCATCATGGAGGGTTTATGATATTTGGATAGATAAAATAATTTAAAATAAAGTAGGTATAAAGCAAGGTGCGTGTCAGTCTCCTTTAGATATTAAAAACGTAGGGAAGTAGGATTTCACTTAAAGTTAAATAACGTTGTTGGCACTGTTAAAAGTTAGGTTTGTTATATGTATAGCCTAAGTCGAACATATTATACATCCAGTGATACTGGCTGAGCTACTTTTGTAAGCGTGCCCTAGAATTAAACAGTTCTATAAGTCACCTGCCAGCAGGCATAGGTTAAGTCTGTACATAGCCTATTGTTATACAATAAAGTAAAGCATCCTTTTTCTAGGTCACGATATACTCATCAAACGAGTTTATTCATTTATTTAGTTGTGCGAATCTTTTAGTTGTTTTTTTTATCTCACACAGTTGTTTTTTTTTGGAAAGAGATTGGCTCTTTCCTTTTGGAATTGCCTTCCAAAAATTAATTTAGCCGAGCTTGGAAGGTCTACGTTTCATTATACTTAACAAAAATAGATATTTTGATGTTATATCTAACGTTCGTTATACCTACACCTTGAACGGTATACAAAAAGAGCTTATACAATATGAGCGTATATAATATGAATATTATAGTATAAGTTCTATTAAACACAAAACAGCACAAACTATTTAATTAAACATTTATTCAATAGGAAAATAGAGTTTAGCACCGCTTATGTTTTAACATTCAAAATTACTCGAAGCGAACTGTCAAACGCCGGTAGAGATGTGCCACTAGCGCGCGACAACTAGTGTTGTTCCACGAAGATCGGTTTCTTCATCTAACAGCTCGGCCATCCTGCAATCCTGCGGTCCCCGAAGGAGATTACTATCTGCTTGGCACGTCAGCACAGCTGCAGGCCTGTTGCAGGACTTCACCGATGATCTTCACCATTTTAGGCAAGTGATTTTAACGCTGTGAGGCCCCGAAGGCAAGCGTTAAACAGAGTTTATAAGGCCCCAAAGGCAAAGACTGATGATCATAGAAAGGCCCCTTGGGCAACTTTTAGGTATTATGATTGGAATTTAGGCCCCGTAGGCAACCATCTGGTGATTGGCGTATGTGTGCTGTAGGGCTCCGAAAGCAAGCACGGCCATAAACGCCATGTAGGCCCCAATAGGCAAGCGTTTTATGGTTGAAATTGTGCTATATGGCTCCACAGGCAAGCACAGGTGAACGCTGTGTAGGCCCCATAGGCAAGCGTGACGATAGACTCACAGATACAGGTGCTATAAGGTTCCGTAAGCAAGCACTTAACTAAACGCTGTGTAGGCCCCGTAGGCAAGCGTGACGATAGGCTCACAGATACAGGTGCTATACGGCTCCGTAAGCAAGCACTTAACTAAACGCTGTGTAGGCCCCGTAGGCAAGCGTGATGATAGGCTCACAGATACAGGTGCTATAAGGCTCCGTAGGCAAGCACTTAACTAAACGCTGTGTAGGCCCCGTAGGCAAGCGTGATGATAGGCTCACAGATACAGGTGCTATAAGGCTCCGTAGGCAAGCACTTAACTAAACGCTGTGTAGGCCCCGTAGGCAAGCGTGATGATAGGCTCACAGATACAGGTGCTATAAGGCTCCGTAGGCAAGCACTTAACTAAACGCTGTGTAGGCCCCGTAGGCAAGCGTGATGATAGGCTCACAGATACAGGTGCTATAAGGCTCCGTAGGCAAGCACTTAACTAAACGCTGTGTAGGCCCCGTAGGCAAGCGTGATGATAAAAGTTACAGATATAGACGCTATAAGGCTCCGTAAGCAAACATTTAACTGAACGCTGTGTAGGCCCCTTAGGCAAGCGTGATGATTTAGTTGCAGAGATGTGTGCTATGAGGCTCCGTAAGCAAGCACTTAAGTGAACGCTGTGTAGGCCCCGTAGGCAAGCGTTTTATTTGATAGGTGTTGCTGATTAAGCATTGAACGTGGGCCCCTGAAGCATACGTTCGTCACGATAAATGAAACAGAATGAATAGGATGGTAATCAATAGAAGAGCAAATCACATTGCTACGTCAGATCTTCATCAGATGAGGAGTCTCGGCGTCTATCATGCCATATCTTAATTTTATCACGGGAAACTATATTCCGGTAGGCCCGTTTAGGTACCCTTCGTGTACGATGTGACCTCATAGCGATCGTTAGGTAGCAAAGCTGTAAGCTTGTATGATCCTGAATATCGCTGGACGAGTTTTCCGCTTGTTAGACCAGGTCGTAATATTTTTCGCTCTACCATAACTAACTGACCCATGAGTAGAGGTTCTACAACTCGCCGATCTTTATCATAGCGTATTTTCATCTGAGCTGCATTTGTTTCGATAGTTCGTGCAGCTTCGTCTCGAGAAGTTGACACGTCTACAATGTAGACTGACCCTTGCAATTCATTTGATAAACGAGAATGACACAACAACTCTAAAGGTGACTGGCCTGTCCCTTGGCTTACAGTCGAATTTAAACCCAATTGAACCTTTGGCAAGTAGGATTCCCATTCTTTTTTTATTATCGCCCATGTGAGCTGACAGAGAACTTGAAATCGTTCGGTTCAAACGTTCGACCTGTCCATTCGCCCGTGGCGACGCCACTGCGTTTAAAACATGTTTGATTGTGTTATTGTCGCAAAATTGTTTGAACTCCTTGCCCGTGAATGCTGTGCCACGGTCACTAACAATACGCTCGGGATATCCAAACGTTTGACTCAGTTTATTTAACGCGGTAATTACTCCTTTGGCATTTGCTGTAGCAACGGCTTCTAACCACACGAATTTAGTAAATCCGTCGATGATCGCAAAGATATACGTATTTCCATTGCTTTTGCAAAAAGGGCCCAGGTGGTCCACATGTAAAGTGTGAAATGGGACGGCCACAATCTCCCTTTCATGGAATGACACTCGGTACCGCTTGTAATTTATAATTTTGTCTTCCGTTAGCTTTATGCTCATTACTACACTGCAATTTCCTAATGTCATTCCATCGCTGGAAAAGCAGTGCTCATACTTTGTTAGCAATTCGTTCAAGGACGTCTTCTGATCTTCATTTAAATGATCACCCAATTTAATATAATCGTAACATTGGTCTTGCAATTCTGCTCTGGCAACACAGTCCTTTTCTTTTAATTGCAGAGTCCGGTTTGTCTTGTTAAAAAGTTTTATAAAAGCATGACCATCATGTAATTCAACATTATCGCCTATAACATCCTTTTCACATAATGGTTTTCTTTGTTCGCTCTGCTTAATACACATAACACTATCAGCAACAGGATCTGGTCTCACCAACACTTTGTTGACTCCAGGGGTAAGTTTTGTATCAGTTTGTGCATATAACCGTATCTTGCCAAAAGAATCACAAAATTTGGTCACTTGAAATGCCATTTTATTTTCATAAATGTTGAGCTCAGTCGGAGTTTTTACAACAACTACATCAGGCGATTCTGTGAAAGTCTGTCCTGTAAGGACATCAACTTCTTGTATGTTATCTTGCACAACGTAGAATTGATTCACCTTCTCCACGCCATCAATTACAAGAGAAGTTGAAACAGATCCCAATGGTGGGGTGTTGTTAATGCATATCCATATCCCTTTATAACAGTGTCATTATTGGGCTTCAGCTCCAAGTCCTGTGTCTCAAAGAAACTCTGCTTCATGGTGTTACACGAGCTACCAAAATCTATAAAAGCATTTGCCGGAGCTCCATTTACCAGTACACCCTTGAAGTACTTCCTGTCTGAGGAATCATACAGCGGCATACAGTTTGGGACTTTCACACTAAAAACGGTTTTGTGGACCTGTTCTGGACTTCTTCCTGCACTCCTCTAGTGTGTGACCATCAATGTTACAGAAAGAACAATGTTTGCTTTGATTTTTCTTTTTGAAACATTCTGCTTCAGTATGACCCGGCCTTTCACAAAACAAGCATTTACGGTTCTCCTTGTTTTTATGCATTTCAGTGATATCCTTTGCTTTGCGACATCTGCTTGCTTTGTGACCAGGTTTGCCACAAGAGAAACACTTTGTCACCCTGTCTTGTCCATGAGAATTTTTCAATAAAGTTTCAGGTTTGTCTTGCTCTTTGCTCGCAGTTGAAATGTTAATACTAGCCAAGTACTGAAGTAAGGAATTGGTGTCCCGACACCCAGCTGATTTTGCTCCAATTTCCCATAATTGATTTCCAAGTGTACCTATGACTGCTTCAGTAATGATCTCATCGCTTAACTGACATGACATTCCAATCCCGAGTTTTGTATAATAAAATTCAATAAGGTCTTCATTAGGCTTCCTGACTCGGTTCACTAATTCTCTTATTTGTGTCAGTTTATTTTTAGTGAAAGGGAATGCTTTTATCAACTTTTCCTTCCACTCGGCCCAACTCATTTCAAAGGATGCCTGGTGCTCATACCAACTCTTCAGTTACAAATTAATGTGCGTTCGTCCCAACCATGCATATTGGCAATTCCCTCCAAGTTCCGCATCCAATGATGAACAGAGACCTGAGAGGTCTGCGGATCAAACACAGTTATGAAATCATTGCGACCCATGTAGCGCACTACGGATGGCTGGGATGTATTTCCAGGATGTGGCTGGGATGTATTCCCAGTATGTGGCTGGGATGCATTTCCAGTATGTGGCTGGGATGCATGATAATCAGTATTCTTCCTCAGTTCTCTTATCAGCCCCTCTAAAGCTTCTATCCTAGAGCTTTTCTTCTTTAAATTCTTTATATATTTTTTACTTTTTTTTGTATGCTTCTTCGCACCACTTGAGCTTGAAGAGGAACTACTTGTAGAACTAGGAGATCCACTTGAAGAGGAACTACTTGTAGAACTAGGAGATCTACGTCTCTTCTTATGCCGACCCATGGTAACACAGTATAATCATAAAATAATATAGTTTATGTCACAACTTGTCCTTTTTTCAATTTTAAAGTCTGTACACTTCACACCAAAATAATAAAAATTAAATAAACTTTTAAAACAGTCTGTAATTGTTTGCCTTATTTTTTTTTATATATAATGTGTCCATTGATTGTCACTGTAGTTAGTCTTAATTTGCATTGTTATAACTTTACAACGTCCCTATAATACGAAGTAAAAATCACAGTCTATTATTAAAAAAATAAGTATGGATGGATCTCACCAGCTTTGAAGCATATGAAGATTGCAAGCAGATAAAGTAGCATGCACCACACCCTGCTAGCCTCCGGGATTATAACCAAATCGTGCAGCCTTGGCTATCTCACCCAAAACCGCAAAATCCAAAAGACAAGCTGATGTATCTGGCGCGCAACTTTTCACAACTTGTTAAGAACGTAAATGTTTCACGTCACACAAAATGTTCAATAATATGTTAGATTTGCACTTAAAGTATTAGTTAAGCATATTTACAATAAAAAGCATCCATTTTGCAATCGACAGTCAACTGTTTTTTCCACTTTTACAAGCAAAATGTTACAGTTCACACAAAAGTAGTTTTTTAACAAAAATCACACCAATACCGTACGAATCACTTTAAGAGCGCAAGTTAATCTCACTTCTGAATACTATTAAACACAAAACAGCACAAACTATTTAATTAAACATTTATTCAATAGGAAAATAGAGTTTAGCACCGCTTATGTTTTAACATTCAAAATTACTCGAAGCGAACTGTCAAACGCCGGTAGAGATGTGCCACTAGCGCGCGACAACTAGTGTTGTTCCACGAAGATCGGTTTCTTCATGTAACAGTTCTTATGTCTTATATTACTTACCCCTTATTACCTTCTGGAAGTCAACTTACGTCCTTTTAAAGAAAATTATGAAATTTTGCGATAAATACCTAACTGCACCTAATTTATATGGGGCGCTATACATACCAGGTGCAAACTTAACTTAACCACTTAGGGATGGAGTGTTTGTACGGAACCCTCGGTGCGCGAGTCCGACTCGCACTTGGCCGGTTTTTTTTTATATCACGAGCAAACGGATCGCCTGATGGTGCGCCTACAGCCCCAGAGGAGTTATAAGTGCAGTGCCGGCTTTTCAGGTGGGTGGAGTACGCTATTTTCTTGAAGGTTTGAAGATCGTATCGATCCGGAAATACCGCAAGCTACAATTAATTCCCGATGCAGTCGTGCGACGCAGGAAATTTCTAGAAAAACGCACAGTTGTGGACTGCCGACTATGTATCTAAGTGGTGAGGATGAAAGGATTGTCGCGTAGAATGACCTCACCTAGAACTATGAAATTTGGCAAGTAATATCGTCACATACTACAAATAGATACTTATAAAAATCTGAACACTATACATTTGTAATAAAAACATAAATGTTGCATGATTCATGTAATTAAAAATAGATAAATAGGTAATAATTACTAACACTAGTGTTTGTAAGTTTTTATTGTTACTAACAAAATGATCCATGTTGGTCGAAATAAAGTATATTATTATTATAAAAAATATAGTCCTTTTCAAACATCATATTTGGAGAACCCGGTTGCGTTAAGTTTGCACCTCGTTAGTATGCGGCGCCATACATTTCAGATGCAAACTTAACTCAACCAGGCCAATTAAGACGGGAATGATGTGATAAGTGAGTTTGTACGGAACCCTCGGTGCGCGAGTCAGACTCGCACATGATCGGGTTTTTTTTCATTTGATATTGATTCATAAAGTTAAATGGGAATGAGTACATATTACACTATTATATAAATGCGCTAGTTTGTGAGTGTGTTTGTATGTTTGTTACTTCTTCACGTTCAAACGGCTGAACCAACTTTAATATAATTTGGTGTGGAGGTATCTGACACCCTGGATTAACGCATAGGCTTCTTTTAATCTCGAAAAAATATTGTGTTCAGCGGGTAACACCACGGGCCGCAGCTAGTAAACTATAACCCCCTTGAAGGGGTGAAACACTCCTTACAAAACGCTGTTTTATTGTGATTCTTGCAGTATTCTGGCGCTAGTAGGCGCAGCGCAGGTGGGCTGCCTGCCAGACTTCCCTCCGAGGTTCAAGTTCGGAGCGGCCACGGCCGCCTACCAGATCGAAGGTGCATGGAACGTCAGTGGTAAGTCTATGGGTAACAGAACTTACTTACTTGCAAATTTCACTTGGTCCGTGAGGTGTCAGTTTACAGAACTTGTTTCATTCTTTAAACCGTAACTCCCGATGCCTGATGTTGAGTTTACAACTGCATTTTACGTATTCAATTGGTCACACCTAAGTACCTACTTCTGTTGTTATAGAGAGCCTATTACTGGTCTGAAGCAGTTTGCTATATGTTTAGTCTTATACATAACCAGAGAGCATAAGGATTAATACAATAAAATTTCTCGATATAATAATAATAATAATAATAATAATAAAGCCCTTTATTCTGAAATTAGTAAATTTACAATAAGTTATTAAAATTTCGATTAAACTACAATATATCCCTAATTTCAGTGTGCCTTTTGGCATAGGCCTCCTCCAAGGACTTCCATTGGCTTCTGTCATTTGCAATTCTTCTCCATTTTAATCCCACAGTCAATTTCAAATCATCCTCCCATTTAATTTTTTGTCTTCCTCGCTTTCTTTTTCCATCTCTCGGGAACCACTCTGTTATTTTCCTGCTCCATTTTTCCTTTATTTCCCGCATCATGTGGCCGACCCATCTACACTTTTGCAGGTCTATTTTTGTTAGGATATCAGTCAGTTTCGTTCTTGATCTAAGCGTGGTGTTCCTAATCCGGTCTTGTCTTCGTGTACCTGTCATACTTCGCTCCATTGCTCTCTGGCAGATGGCTAGCTTTGCTCTAAGTGCTTTTGTCAATGCCCAAGTTTCGCAGCCGTAGGTTAGACATGGTAGTATGCAGGTATTGAAAGTTTTTCTTTTTATTGCCATTCCTAGGTCTTTAGACTTCATTATTTCCTTAAGAGCCCAGTACTTTTTCCATCCCATGGCTATCCTCAAATTTATCTCCTTTACATTTTGGTCCTCAGTAGAAATAGTCTGGCCTAGATATACGTAGTCATTAACATAGGCGAGGTTTTCATTACCGATTTTGATGTCCCTCTGTACGAAATTGGTCATTATCTTCGTTTTGTCGGCATTCATTTTAAGTCCAACTTTCAGACTTACATCATTTAATCCTTGGATCATTACTGCTAGATTTTCATGATTTTCCTCGAAGAGGACTAGGTCATCTGCAAATCTAAGATGGTTCAGTTTTATGCCATTTATATTTAGTCCGAAATTTTCCCAGTCCAATTTTCGGAAGATGCTCTCGAGAACTGCTGAGAACAGTTTGGGTGAGAGCGGGTCTCCTTGTCTCACTCCTCTGTCTATGTTGAATTCGCTACCCAAAGATTCTAATTGGATTCTAGCTTTGCTATTAGAGTAGATCTTCTTTATGATGTTGATATAAACTGCTGGTATTCCTTGCTCTTTTAGAGTCTCCCATATGGTATACCTTCGCTTGTCCGAATTTCATATGCCCGAATTTCGTCTGCCATAATATTCAATTGTCCGAATCTTGTTTCTTATAATTATGTTTCCCATAATCATTGTTTGCCATATTAATCCTATGCCCGAAACTTTGTTTCCCATAATATTAATTCCAATAATCACATTTTCCATAAAGATTGTAATCCATAATTGTCACATGCTATAATTTCATATGCTATCCATATCCAAATGGAACATAGGTCGAAAACCGACATCTGTAGGTTACGTTAGGTTTTTCTTATGACCCCGTATAGCGGAGCGTCAAAATACAAACCCAATCTAATCTAGTTTTAGAAGAACTGCTACCAAATAGTACATGGATCTAAAACCGAAAACTATAGGTTAGGTTAGGTTTGTGTTGTGACCCGTATAGCGGAACGAGCGAAGCGAGCGGAGCGTCAGAATGTTTGCTTCAAAATACAAATCCTAATCTAATTTACAGTTTCCTAATTTACAATCTAACCTAGTTTTAGAAGAACTGCTACCAAATAGTACATGGATCTAAAACCGAAAACTATAGGTTAGGTTAGGTTTGTTTTGTGACCCGTATAGCGGAGCGAGCGAAGCGAGCGGAGCGTCAGAATGATTGCTTCAAAATACAAATCCTAATCTAATTTACAGTTTCCTAATTTACAATCTAACCTAGTTTTAGAAGAACTGCTACCAAATAGTACATGGATCTAAAACCGAAAACTATAGGTTAGGTTAGGTTTGTGTTGTGACCCGTATAGCGGAGCGAGCGAAGCGAGCGGAGCGTCAGAATGTTTGCTTCAAAATACAAATCCTAATCTAATTTACAGTTTCCTAATTTACAATCTAACCTAGTTTTAGAACCACCAAATAGTACATGGATCTAAAACCGAAAACTATAGGTTAGGTTAGGTTTGTTTTGTGACCCGTATAGCGGAGCGAGCGAAGCGAGCGGAGCGTCAGAATGTTTGCTTCAAAATACAAATCCTAATCTAATTTACAGTTTCCTAATTTACAATCTAACCTAGTTTTAGAACCACCAAATAGTACATGGATTTAAAACCGAAAACTATAGGTTAGGTTAGGTTTGTTTTGTGACCCGTATAGCGGAGCGAGCGAAGCGAGCGGAGCGTCAGAATGTTTGCTTCAAAATACAAATCCAGATCTAATTTACAGTTTCCTAATTTACAATCTAACCTAGTTTTAGAAGAACTGCTACCAAATAGTACATGGATCTAAAACCGAAAACTATAGGTTAGGTTTGTGTTGTGACCCGTATAGCGAAGCGAGCGGAGCGTCAGAATGTTTGCTTCAAAATACAAATCCTAGCCTAATTTACAGTTTTAGAAGAACTACGATAAAAGGACGTACGACATTCGACCAGAACCGAAAACTTTAGGTTAGGTTTGTATTGTGACCATGTAGTACATAGTGTCTATGTTACATACGTGGCCACAATATATAGTCAAAATGCTTGCTTGCATGTGTACATCGTAAATAGACGATTATTACATCAAAATGCTAGAAATGACTAGAAAAAAAAACACAATTTTAGACCATGTCAATGCATAGCCAGGTTGGATTCGCACAGAAACAATATTTAGTATGGCGTTTAAATATTCTATCAAACAATATTATGGCACTTAATACTATGGAAAACAATACTTATGGCATACGTATCATTATGGCATATAATACTCGGGAATACAAGAGTATGTCAAATGACTTTTCTAGGAAACGAAACATTCGGGCAAATGAAATTCGGGTAAGTGAAATTCGAGCAAATCAATATTATTGCATATAAATTTCGGTCAAACAATAGACAACCCTCCCATATATACTCATGCTTTATGCTATCGAACGCTTTTGCATAATCTATGAAGGCTATATACAGAGCTTTGTTGTACTCGTTGTATTTTTCTAGTACCTGTTTGACTGTGTGGATGTGATCTATCGTCGAGAACCCTTTCCGGAAGCCGGCTTGTTCAATAGGTTGTTGTTCATCTAGCATAGGGGTGATCCTGTTCAGTATGAGTTTCGCGAACACTTTGTACACATTTGACATAAGGCTTATCGGTCTATAGTTTCCGATGTCTTCTTTGTCTCCTTTTTTATATAACAGAATTATATGTGATTTAGTCCATTGTTCTGGGATATAACTGCTCACCAAAATCTCATTAAATAATTTTGTAAGAACTGGTACCAACTCTTCCATCGTTCCCTTCATCAGCTCGTTAGTTATCTTATCTGGGCCTGGTGCTTTGCCCATTTTTTGACTTAAGATGGACTTCTCTACTTCCTTCGGTAAAATTATAGGTAGGGTCTCTTCATCAACCTCTCTTTCTGGATAACTGCAGTTGTGGTTTACTGTTTTTACAGATTCTTGTTTCGCATAAAGTTCACGGTAGAAATCTGTCGCTAAGTCATTGATGTTTTGTCTTTTCGTGGTAACCTTTGAACCCTTTTTCAAATTTGGTATCCATTCTTTCCCAGTCTCTTTTAGCTCCTTGAATGCCTTTTTGACGCCTCCTGTTCTTGAGATATGGAAATCAAGGGTTTGTATTCTTTTTGCTTTGCGGTCTTTCCTAATATTTACTTTTATCTTTTTGCTTATCTCTGTTATCAATTTTGTATCCTTTTTCCCAGTTTGGCTCGATATTAATTCTTTCCTTTCGTTTATAAGTTTTAAAGTTTGATCGCTAAGTTCGTATTTGTTGTGTTTTTCTTTTCTGTTTGCAGTCATGTGTTTTTGCAGCTGTTGTCCGAGTAAATTGTACTTCTCCTTCACATCAAATGTTTCGTTATTGACTACTTTTTCCATGTCTTTGAGATGGTTTGTATTGTAGTTGTTGTAGTCGGCTTCAAGCTGTTCTGTCACATAATTTTTAACATGTTTCCGGGAACTTTTGTTTTGGTATTTTTTCAGAGAACTCCTTACCATGCGATGGTTTGTGTTAAAATTCAATGTCGATATAACTGTAGTGTCTGTAAATGCTTTAGGGAAACTGCTTATCACGTAGTCTATCTCATTTTTATATGTTCCGTCTGGAGAAATCCAGGTCCATTTAGTTTTCTTATTTTTCTTGAAAATTGAGTTAAGCACAGTTAAGTTGTGTTCCATTAGGAAAGCGATTAATCTCTGCCCATTTTTGCTTCTTTTTCCATGTCCGAATTTCCCAAGCACGAACTCTTCATTATTTTGTCTAGCGCCCACCTGAGCGTTGAAGTCACCCATTAATATTATATGCTTATCGGAGTTGGCTTTTACTGCTAGTGAGACTTCCTTGTAGAATGTTTCTATTACTGATTTGTCTGCTTGTTCTGTGGGGGCGTACACTTGCATTATTACCCATTGCTTCTTATATCCTGGGAGTTTAATGGTGAGTAATGCTAGCCTTTCAGAAATTCCAATAAGTTCTTGTATATATTGTTTTAGAGATTTCTTGATCATGAAGCCGACTCCTTTATGGCCTGCCGTTTCTCCCTTTTGAAATAGGATATATTCTTGGTGTTCTTCAATTTTTTCGCCAAGCCGTCTCATTTCGCCTATACCTAGTATGTCAAATTTTACGTTTTCCAGCGCTTTTTCCAACTCCAGGAGGCTTTCATGTGTTCTGAGGGTTCTCACGTTAAGGGTTGATATGTTGAATACTTCACATCTTTTTGTTGAAAGGTCCGAAGACCCTAGGGGAGCACTGGGAGTTTTTGTTTTGGTTTTATAAGATTACTTTTGTTCGCTTTGCTGTTGGAGGTATTTGGAGGGTTATGGTCTACTTCTCCCACGGTGACCGGCCGGATTGGGATGCAATTCTTATGATTTAGTGTTGAGTTTAGTGTTGTTGTTATGTGATTCTGTAGCTGCTATGTCTCTACTGGCGCGTTTGACGACCTCGGCCTCATATAGTCCAAAGCGTTCGCCTTGCTAATTTTATTCGGAGCATTGATTTGCTCGCTAGTTTTATTTTCGTTGGTTGTAGGCGAGTTTGATGGCTGACGTTTCCTTTTTTCCGTGGTTTTGTCTTTTATTATAAGTTTGTCATATCTAAGTTTCACTGTTTTTCCGTTATTAATTGCCTCCCTCATTTCTTTCTTCAGTTCCTTCCTTTTTTCTAGAACGTCCTTCGGGAAGTCATCCGTAGCATAGGTGTCGCTTGGAAACTTTTTATTGTTTTTTAGGAGTTCATATTTCCTCCATGCTAGAGTTATTGTAATGAGTATCGGTCTAGTCTTGTTTTCATCTTTCTTCCCGAGTCTTGGGGCACTGCTTATTTCCCACTTATCCCAACGTTCCATATTTGACTTTTCGCTGACTCTGTTGAGAGTTTCCAGAACTATATCTAAAAGTTGCATGTTATTGTGTTCTGTTTCTTTTATGCCATGCAATATTAAATTATTTTTCCTGCTTCCTTTTTCCAGGGTGAAGACTTTAGTTTTGAGTGTATCGATCTCTTTTCTTAAGGCCTGGTTTTCCTCGATAACAGGTTGCATTTTTTCTTCAAGCATAACAGAAAGCGTTTGGTTCACTTTTTCGGTTATATTTTTCGTAAGTTCCGCCGTTTGTTTGCCTAGTTCCGTCTTCATAGCTGTTATTAATTTTTCTAAGTATTTGTCATCCATGATTCTTTTAGCGTTTCCTTTTCTACCAAAATAGTAGAATTTTCTCTGTGCTGGCAACTCTGAGTAGAAGTCAAAGTAGAATTCTCTATGGACTTAGTTGGTTGGTATCTGTGGGTCTGTCAACTATTATATCCAACTACCCCACATGTGTTGTTGTGTTTAGTTATACGTATATGTATCACTCGCACAGTTTTCAGCACTTTCTGCTTCAGTTCTAATGTGTTTTGCCGTTTTTACGCGTATTTTTAGTCCAAAAGTGCCTGATTTTTCGCGTAATGTACACTTCACACTATGGTATGAACTTTATCCAATATATTTTAATTAAAAACTCGAGATGATTTCAATGCACTGTTAACTTGGCAGCTGTCAATATCATCAAATTTCTCGATAAGGCTATCTAATTATACAGCATTTCTAAGTCAGTGTAACGTACTCTATTATCTTCATCCTTTCTACTTCTAAATGGTGCGTCAATCACTGGTCAGCTCATAATGAGATAAATAATGTAACCCGAGTAGGTACTTACTTCAGCCTGAAGACCAATGAAGTCCTGGACAGAAATAAAATTTGAAATGAAATGTGATGCAGACAAGGGCGAGAGCATCTGGGACCACCTTCTGCACACGAGACCGGCATTCACGATCGACCGAAGCAACGGTGATGTGGCCTGCGACTCCTACCACCGCTGGGAGGAGGACCTACAGCTCATCGAGGATCTGGGGCTGGACTTCTACCGGTAAATTAACTCTTAAGTTCTACATCTTTGTCGCTATCACCACATCACTCCGGCTTACAAAATCTAATGATTAGTGCGAGCAATTCCCAATTTTCTTTAATTTTCGTAGGGTTGTTCCAAAGTTACTACAGTCTTGATGGCAATCCTATCGTCGTCTCTGTTTAGGGATAAAGACTGTAAACTGAGTCTTACAGACGGTGAAAACAATTGCCCAAGTTCTGTATAATGTAGGTATCATGAATTCATTATTGCAACATGTTACTCTCACCTTATATTCTGCCAACGTGCACTGTGTACACTGTAGCAGCAGTGTTGTCACTGCTCTCAACTCTATCATGCTACTGCTTCGCCATCTGTAAAAGTTTATGCAACTATGATTCCGACCGCAGGAATCGTTAAGTGCCTAAAGTTCATACATATCGACGGCATATCGCTGTAAACGTCGATGTATTTCCCTTGGCGTTTACAGCGTTTCCGCTTTTTGCCGTCGATATATAAAACACTATGTCAAAGTATTATATTAATTACTTTATCTACGCACATATCATTAGTGCTCTAAAATGCGTTCAGAAACCGTAGGAAATGACCAGCATTACTACAACCAATTTTACTATGAGAACTTTCTTATCTGTGGCAGTAGGTAAAATCTGTACTGTAATGTTTATTTATTTATTTATTATTATTTATTTACCATAAAGTTTACACGGCATTACAGCTATGGACCAATGCACCGATAAAACTCAATTAACATAACAAATTAAAATTAAAATATATATATAAATTTAAAAGCCTATATCATCCATCATCTCGCAGAAACGCAGACATTCCCGGCATACAGCTGCCCATCTCCATGCAAACAAATCACACTCAGGAGCTGATGCCAGGAGAGCATTGAGCATTACCAGCGCACGGAGCAGCGGGGAGTTCCTGCGCGACACCGTCCTCGCCGCCGGCACACACAGCAGAGGGCGCACCCGCGGTCTGAGGTTTATCCTCGGAACGTCAGCAACAAAAAGCCTCACTACTCGCTGCACGAGTTCTGGACAATCAGAATCACCTCGTAATATACGACATGCAGTGACCAGCAAAATGTTATTTCGCCTTACCTCTAGAGAATTAAACCCTAAAATGTTATAACAGTATCAATTTTTGTAAGGTTATGAGTTTAAATTTGGAACAGCTGTCAAAACTAAAGTAGGTCTCTATTCTAGTATCCATAGATATTAATATTGTTATCGATACGAAACGTCAATTCAGTATGTTTTTTTATAAAAACCGCACGACATTTGATCTCGAGTGACATGAGAATATGGATACATTCGTTTGTATATGATTTAAAAAAAAAAAACATTCGTCTTGACGGAGGTTCGAATTGCCGCCATTATTGTTGTCATTTGTTTTTGTTGGTTCTTTGCTGTTACGAAAGTATAATTGTGATAAGTTTATTGTAATTCACATTTTAGTTGAAAATATTCTTTCAATGTAAATGTAAATTACAACTATTACAATAAATAATCTGTTTATGTATTTGTTCAGATTTATTTCTTACTGCATTAGTATATGTCGTTTTGAGATATTTTAAAGGTAGCACTAGTGGTGCCGGTCATTTCCTTATGGCTTCTGAACCCATCTTAGAGTACTTATGATATGTGTGTAGATAAAGTAGTGTATGCAACTGTACATAATTAGGCCTTAAAACACTCGTGTGATCCTATTATGAAACTCGCTGACGCTCGTTTCATAAAACCACACTCGTGTTTTAAGGCCTCTCATTATGTATCAGTTGCATAAACTACTATAGTATCATTACTTTCTTATAATGTTGACCCCATTAATTTCTAGTGATCGTTTTTCTAGGCCCTAGTGTCCGGACTCACTAAAGCCAAAGGGCGAGTTGGGTCGCACCACGGCATTGCTACCTTACAGGCCAATACCGCCCTCGCGGTGCTTCGCGGTGTGAGAAATCCTCTTGTTTGTAAACAGAGCACCACATATTTCTCGTCGGATGATAGCAAACGTCTTGACAACAACGCGGTTATAAATATCGTCTGCGCCTCGCCATATCTTCCATATCTAGCATTCAGTTTGTATTCAGATCCAGCCTCATTAACATCTTAATTCTTACCTTGTAATGATCTGAGGTCTGGTTTCGTGCTTCGTGTTTCTTGGCGGATTGAGCAGTGTTATTTAATAACTTCTTTATTCGCCATTTACATAAATTGAATGTTATACTTAACCCAGCCAGTTACAGATACAGTATTCAGGCTTGCAACTTTCATATCTTTATGATCATTTGCACCTAACATTCTACGGTCTGTATTTAGCGTCCTAGTTTGATCAACTTTATTTGTTACAGGTTCTCGATCGCCTGGCCACGCCTACTCCCTAGCGGTTTCAATGACGCTGTGAGCGAAGATGGCCACCGATACTACGCGGCATTGATCGGCGGCTTGCGCGAGCGCCGTGTGGAGCCCGTCATCACGCTGTACCACTGGGAACTGCCGCAGTCCATACAAGACCTGGGTGGGTATAAGTCAAGACCGGGCAATACAGTGGCTTAATAGACGGGCAAACGTCATGACTCCCCGACTATACTCGTAGGTTCCAATAAGCTTGGTTGACAGTGGTTGCAAAGACCGTTCCGTGTTTGACTTAAGACGCCAACGATCCATGCCGCCGACAACTACCTACTTCAGTAAATCAGACCATTTTGTAGATGTCTTATTACACGAAGCATGCCTGCCATCGATTTGTCCTAAATAAAATAGTTTATTTCTCTGCTTTGGATAAGTATCATGAAATATATCCAAAGAATTTTAAAGTGACTTATTCCCGCCGTGTTCAGTTCTATATGGCATTTTTCCTTCTACGACGTAAATCATCTGTGCAATCTTAGATCAGAGATATTTCAATCCATTGTGCACGGGGGCTACACAGATATCCGAAATAATCCAATTACTGTTTCATAGACAAACTATCTTTCAGGAGGTTGGACGAACCCCTTAATAGTCGACTGGTTCGCAGACTACGCCAGAGTGGTGTTCACCTTATTCGCCGACCAGGTGAAGACCTGGCTCACCATCAACGAGCCTATGTCTATGTGCGAAGCCGGCTACCGAAGCACCCTGGCTCCAGCGTTCGAAGACCCTGATGTGGGGGTTTTGCTGTGCGGCAAGTATATCTTGCTCGCTCACGCTAAAGCTTACAGGATATACGAAAAGGAGTTCAAGCCGATATATGGCGGTAAGTTGCAATTGCAACATGTCATCGAATTCGTGCCTTTGAATGTTCACTGGTTTGTTAAAAAATCGTCATGGTCTTATAATATTTATCTACGCACATATCATTAGTGCTCTAAAATACGTTCAGAAACCGTAGGAAATGCCAGCCATTATTACAACCAATTTTACTATGAGAACTTTTTTGTCTGTGGTAGTAGGTAAAATCTGTACTGTAATGTTATTACAGTACCGATTTTTGTAAGGTTACGAGTTTAAATTAGGAACAGCTGTCAAAACACAAGTTGGTCTCTATTCTAGTATCCATAGATATTATTATTTTTATCGATACGAAACGTCAATTTAGTATGTTTTTTTTTATAAAAACCGTACGACATTTGATCTCGAGTGCATGGACCTAGTAAATACTATCTCGAGTGACATAAGAATATGGATACATATGATTTAGAAAAAAAAAACATTCGTCTTGACGGAGGTTCGAATTGCCGCCATTATTGTTGTCATTTGTTTGTTGGTTCTTTGCTGTTACGAAAGTAGAATTGTGAAGATTTGTTTGTAATTTACATTTTAGTTGAAAATATTGTTCCAATGTAAATGTCAATTACAACTATTACAATAAATAATCTGTTTATGTATTTGTTCAGATTTATTGCCTACTGCATTTTAAGTATAATGTAGTCTTTAGATATTTTACAGGTAGCACTAGTGGTGCCGGTCATTTCCTTATGGCTTCTGAACCCATCTTAGAGTACTTATGATATGTGTATAGATAAAGTAGTGTATACAACTGTACATAATTAGGCCTTAAAATACTCGTGTGATCCTATTACCCCACTTGTGTTTTAAGGCCTCTCATTATGTATCAGTTGCATAAACTACTATTATGCTATAGAGTTGATTTCAAATGATGCTCTTTTTACATTATCATTACAGGTGAAGTATCCCTCGCCAATCACGAAATGTGGTTAGAACCTGACACCGACGAAGACTGGGATATAACTGCACTGGCTCGAGATTATGCAGTAAGTATCCCCTCAAAAACATTGATTATATTTTAATTTTTTTTAACCCTCTTACGAGTATATTTATTTCAGTTCGGCCGTTACAGCCATCCCATTTACTCAGCCGAGGGAGGCTGGCCACCCGCGGTGGAGAAGTACATCGCTGATAAGAGCAAGGAAGAAGGGTATCCGCGCTCCAGGTTGCCAGCTTTCACTCCAGAAGAGATTGAACTCTTGAAAGGTAATATCAGACTATTATCTACTATTTATATGTCGAATATAATAATGAGGAGTGCCACATTAGTACATTACGTAACAAGGGTGGTAAACGAGGAATTACAAACAAGTGTCAATTAGAAGCTCGAAGCCGAAGGCGAGGGCTTTAATCACACGAGTTTGGAACTCCTTTCACCAGAGTCACGTACGACGTTTTTCATCAGTGATCACACTTGGGAGAAAATAAAACAAAAGTAATAAGTAGCAGTCAATACCAAACATCAATAAAACAAATAAAACAAAACTATGTAACTACAATATTTAGTACAATTTAATAATATTTGTCCGGCGTTTGTACCTTCTTGAATTGAGGAATAACATATATAGGTTTAGCAACAGGAATTTCTCGTAGCAGAGTAAATTGAGAAGACATGGCGGTGGCTATTTCATTTTTTTGTACTGACTTTCGTTTTGTGCAATAAAGTTTAAATAAATAAATAAATAAAACAAAATTTACTCCAATTATAAGGGCGACCTGAAACCAAATAAGTAACTAAATTAATCTTCGCACATACTCGTATTTATGTACCTACTTAACTTATACATTGCGACAGAAACATAATTGAATTTGATTATTTAATAAGTACAAAGTTTTCTATGTTTAAAAGCTTTTATTAAACTTGCAATGTATGTATGTATGTATGTATGTATATATGTATGTAAGTATGTTTGTTCGGGTGGAATCTTGCAACTCAATTTTGAAGCAGATATCGTCAACCGATTGAGCTGAAATTTTGCATACTTACTTAACTTTGATGACAATACAATAATATGGTACCATGGGGCTGATCTGATGATGGAGCCGGAAGGTGGCCATAGGAACTCTATAATAGAAAAAGCAATCTTACCGAGTTTGGGCTCTTTGGAATCGTCTCAGTGAACATTTGATGGATATCCAAAGAAAAAAACAGTCGGCTATAAAAGCTTGTCACTAAAATGATTTTTTTGACAGAAACTTATTTGTTGTTACATCCTGTACTGTTGTTAGCATTGTTTCATGCAAGACAATGAAATCAAACGGAAAATATAAGCTGAAATTTACTTATGTATTGATATTAATGATTATTGAAATTTACTTATGTTATTGATAATAATTTCGAGCGGAATCCTTTCCATAGATTCTTTTATTTGATTTCATAGTATTGATTACATAGTCAATACATTTATTTTTTACAGAAATACAACGATGAAAAGATACACAACGCGATTAAATTCACCATAAATCAAAACAAATCAGTATTATAACATGTAGAACATATATTTTTCTAATTTCTGCCGCCATGTTGGCATGTCAGACCACCGACCAATCAGAGGCCGTTCCTGTAGACTGTCCACAGATAATGTTAATATTGCGTTTGAATATTGTATAATGATTGACAAAACAAATACCAACGATAATTATTAATATAGAAATTTACAATGTACAATAAAACAAATGAGTATATAATAATTAATATCAACGTATTTCAACGTGTTAATATACTTTTATGATAATTATTATCTAGGTACTCTGCTCTTTAAATAGGCATATAAAACATTACATTAAAATATAGTAACTTTTTAATAAAAACTTTTTGGTCTAAAGACTTTCAAGGCTGAGACTGTGATCTGAGAGCAGTGCCTATACAAGCCGGAGTTGTATTGCAATCTGCTTACTCTTACTGCCATTTGACAGGGTCTTACGACTTCTTCGCGCTAAACCACTACACATCGCGCACTGTCCGTTCCGCACTGCCGGGCGAAGAAAGTGGATCGTTTTTGACGGACGACATCAAAGAGGTGGGAGCAGTGATGGGGAGCAGGCCGCATTGGACGTCAGCCACGTCTACGTCGACATGGCTTAAGGTAAATTTACCAACTTTAAATTTTTTTCGTTACCTAAGAAATTTAAGTCGTTAACCATCGGACTGAGCAGGAGGGAGGCTTAGGGATGGTTTATGGAGGCTCTCTGCCTCTCCGGCGTTGTTAGGAGAGCAACAAGACTAAGTAGTCAAATCAAATCAAATCAAATCAAATTATATTTATTTGCAAGAATACGGTTACAAGATCTTAAGGCTACAATAAATGTACATGCGAATTCAACCTGCATGCAGGTGTGCAAATTATTTAACATTATATTAAAATGTAATTTAAAACAAAAACATCAGGATCTTCTAAATCTAGAATATAAATAATACATATACAGTTCAATTATTTCAAATATTCCTTAATGCTATAAAAACAATTATCTTGAAGCCATTTAGACAATTTACGTCGAAACACAATTTTATTTTCTATTTTAATGTCATCTGGCAAATGATTATATAGAAGAATACACATATTGTAGCAATTCTTCTTGTACATGGACGTGTGACAAGGAGGCTGATATATTAGGTTTCGGTACTGAGCTCTTTGATGTCTTTTACTGGTCTCTGAACGATGACTAAAATACTGTGGATTATCCTTAACTAGTAGACAAGCGGCTTTTATGTATAGACACGGAAGTGGGAGTATATTGAATTTTTTAAATAAAGGTTTACAGCTCTCCAGGAACCAAGCATTATCCAAAGCACGAACACACCTTTTTTGGAGTCTGAAGGCTCTCTCAATATCTACGGAGTTGCCCCACACTAGCAACCCGTAACTTAGTACCGATGCCACATAGCCATGATATGCCGTGAGCGCTGCTTCGACTGATACCGTCTGTCTCAGTCGCTTCAGGGCAAACACGAACCGATCCAGTTTTTTACATACGTGTTCCACATGGTGTTTCCAATTTAAATTGTTGTCAATATCTAAGCCTAAAAATGTAACGATGTCAACTAAATCCACTTTTGAATTGTCATAACCTATTTCTAAGGGCTGCAAATTAGTATTATAGTGACCAAATTGCATAGCCTTTGTCTTTTCAATATTAATTTTAAGATTGTTGCTTTTCAACCAGGCAATGGCGTCCGATAACGTTTTATTAGCATTTATCTCAAGCTTATTCTGATCTTTATGGTCGCCTTTTACTATCAGGGTAGTATCATCGGCGAAGATAATGCAATCTTGTTTAATAAAATGTGGGAAGTCATTAATAGCGAGTATAAATAGCAATGGTCCAAGAATGCTGCCTTGAGGAACACCAGTTCCATTGATCAGAAAATTTGATCTAAATATTTCTCTGGTCAGACAGTTATTACTATTTCGAACAAGTTTGGTAATTTCAATACACTGCTTTCTATCTCTCAAGTAACTTTCCACCCAGTCATAGGCTTTACCTCTTATGCCATAATACTCTAGTTTTTTCATTAGAATAGCGTGGTCAACAAAGTCAAAGGCTTTGCTCATGTCCAGAAAAATTGCCATGATGGGGATTTTATGATTTAGGCTCTCTGAAATTATTTTTATAAAGTTGAAACAAGCCAACGTTGTAGATTTTCCCTTACGAAAACCAAATTGTTTAGGTGATAATATGTCAAATTTATTAAGGAAATCATTAAGCCTGTGTAATAATGCTTTTTCAAACACTTTGGATAACACTGGAATTATCGTTATTGGTCTATAATTGTTTGGATCCGACTTATCCCCCTTTTTGTGGAGAGGTTTAACTATAGACAATTTTAGGTCCGTGGGAAATACCCCTTCAGTGAAAGATAGATTAATTATATGCGAAAGTGGACGGCAAATAGACATCGCGCATAGTTTTAAAACTTTTGTCGTGATCTCGTCAATCCCAGATGACTTCGTATTGTTTAACGACATAATTATTTTATAAATTTCACGATCGTCAGAAGGTCGCAGGAAGATTGAACGAGAGTTGAATAGCGAGCCTTGTAGTTTAATTTCAGATGGATTTGAGTGTTTATTATTGGTCAAAGCTATAAGATAATTATTTAAGTGGTTGCAGATGTCATTTGGGGCAAAATAAGATTTATTTTCAAAATTTAAATGTTCTATTTCATTTTTACATGATTCATTAGATAAGGTTTTTGAGATTGTATTCCAAGTCGCTCTGGATTTGTTTTTAGAATTTTTTATGTATTTATTAGAGATGCGCCGAATATAGACTTGACCGAATACGAATAATCGGCCGAACATTCGGTTCAGATCTTACCGAACCGAATATTCGGCCGAATTATTCGGTAAAACTAAACAGGTTTATGCAGGTCCGCGCTGAGGGGCTCACTGAGCGCGAATTCGACCCCTCCCGCTCGCCGCCCGCATTGGCATTGTCAATGTCAACATTTGTAATTTTTATTGATGGTGAATTGGTGACAGACGTTGATATGGTGATTAAACTGAATAATAAAGCTTACTAAAATCAAGTTTACTTGTATTATTATATGCCTAATAACAATAAATATATAACTTAACTTTTAAGAGCTACAAATAATATTATTGATAAATCAGATAAATGTCATATGTTTATTAGGTAAATGTTCGGCAGTTTTACCGAATAATTCGGCCGAATACCGAACATTGAAAAACACGCCGAATATGCCGAATACCGAATAATTACCGGATATTCGGCGCATCTCTAGTATTTATTGTTAATTATTTGCTGTGCTTTAAGTAGGCATGACTTAAACACCGAGTTATATTGTTTAAATTTAATTTTATTTTTATTAGCTTTTTTCTTTGAACCTCTATATTTGAAGTACAAATATCGTTTGGTTTTACTAGATTTTTTCAACCCTCTAGTAATCCATTTTGTCTTTTTTGAGCGGTTCGAGATTTTGACCTTAGTTACAGGAAAACATAATTTATAAAATAAACAGAAAGTATCATAGAAACTGCTAAATGCTTCAGAGACCGTATTGGAGGAGAATACGTCACTGAAAGATAACGCTGAAATACAATTCGCAAATTTTTCTAAGTTGTTTGCGCAGTAATCCCTTTTATATTCAAACCACGAGGCAAATGCCTTGTGTTTATTAGCTTTAATTTCTATAATTTGGGCTGATTCGTGATCTGAGAGTCCTAGGTAGATAAGTTTGGAATCTACATCTTTAATATTACTTGCGATTTGATCAATGCACGATTTCAGTCTGGTTGGAGACTTAATATGAGCGCTGAAATTATAGTTATGTAATATGCTTAGTAGGTTTTTCGTCGCTAAGTTATTCTTTAGCACATCTATGTTCCAGTCCCCACAGATTATGACTTTTTTACGCTTGAATTTTTCTGTTACAAAATGAAGCAGCGCTACCAGACTATGCATAAAATATTTTATTCGTCTTTTGCTTTGTTCTGGCGTTCTGTAAATACAGAATATAAGGCCAATTAATTCAATTCCACAACAACATTCGAAATAGTATTTCATCGCTATACCAGTCGGAATATCCACAGACTTGAAGTCAAGCAATTTATGGACAAGGATACACGTGCCTCCTCTACTGTTTTCTCGACTGAACGAAGCCGCCAGTTTATAATTACACAATTTAATATTTTTTTCAGCTCCCTGTCTCACGAATGTCTCACTAAAACATATGATATCGACCTCTTCGCCTTTGTCAGACAAATTACTTAAAGCGACTTGAATGCTATCAAGTTTGCTGCAGAGTCCAGCAATATTTTGATGAAGAGTCCTAATTTTTTTCTCAATGATGTTCGCCACTTTATAATTTACGTTGCGGACGAAAAAAATCTGATTGCTGGTTGTCTTTACCGCCATTTTCTGTACTTGTGGCTCGTTCGATATTTTTACTAGCTACTTTAAAGTAGTTCGTTATTTTATTAATTTTATTTCCTCTTGTTATGGTACTGTGATCACATTCACGTTTATATGCTTTTTGTACTAACGCTGCCTTTATATCCTGGAATATTACTTTCATACCAGTATTGTTCACATTGCCATTTACTACAGAAAACATGTGATAATCGTAAGATAGGTTTCTATTACTATCAATAATATTTACATGCTCATATTTGGACATATATTGATACAGTTTTCCACTAAAAAGTTCAATGCGTCGGTTATATAAATTAGAGTAGTTTCCACAGTTAAATGTCGGAAGACATAGTATTACATTAGTATGTTTGCACTTATCAATTGTGTTACTTATTAACACGGTGAATAGAGACTAAAGTACTATGTGTGACCTTACAAACGGTCCGGTAGTTTTGAATTTTTGATATGTTGTCTAGGGGTTGTTCTCATAAAAGTGGCATCGGCAGGGTAAAGTAAATGAAAAAAAAACGAAAAGGTATTTTTTTACCTTTTTAGATTTGAATATGTTTTTGAGTGCATCAATGATACCAAATTTGCGGAAGGGAACGAAATATTCGTAAAAACGTAGAACTTATGACGAGTTGAAATTTTAGAGATACAGGAGAAAGTGACAATAGACAGGGTAGTAGGGAAAATGTGGCAGGGTAAAGAGAGTTTGAATAAAAAAAACAAGTTAACCACTAACGAAAAGGTATTTTTTTACCTTTTTGGATTTGAATATGTTTTTGAGTGCATCAATGATACCAAATTTGCGGAAGGGAACGAAATAGTCGTAAAAACGTAGAACTTATGACGAGTTGAAATTTTAGAGATACAGGAGAAAGTTAAATAGACAGGGTAGTAGGGAAAATGTGGCAGGGTAATGAGAGTTTGAATAAAAAAAACAAGTTAACCACTATCGAAAAGGTATTTTTTACCTTTTTAGATTTGAATATGTTTTTGAGTGCATCAATGATACCTTTGCGGAAGGGAACGAAATAGTCGTAAAAACGTAGAACTTATGTCGAGTTGAAATTTTAGAGATACAGGAGAAAGTGACAATAGACAGGGTAGTAGGGAAAATGTGGCAGGCTAAAGAGAGTTTGATAAAAAAAAACAAGTTAACCACTAATCAACTCTTTTATTGAACTTAAACTTAATATAAATCGACCGTTATGATTTTACGCCCTAACAGCTTCATGTTATGATTCAAACAGCTTTCATATAAATCGAACATTATAATTCAAACAGCTTTCTTTAGTTAAGTAGAAATAAAAACAACAACATTTTTTTCTACACTAATCACTAATCAACTTTTTTTTTATAACAGTCTGAAGTATCATAGTCTTGTAAAATATCAAGCATGATGTATCATGACCGTATAGAATTAGATTTTTATTTACTTTTTTTTTTGGAATATGCGAGTCCAAGTCCAAGCCCAACCAAACCTACTATAGTAATTCAAATATTTTCAGTTATTTATAATCACTTTTGGTTCAAGCTTTTGTCGCCAATCAATATATTAATATTATGCATTGTCGTCAATATATTCAAACTAAGTGTGTATACAGAATTCAATGGCGTGTATTGGAGAGGCCTATGTCCAGCTGTGGACAAGAATAGGCTGATGATGATGATGAAGTAAAAACTTTCTATAAATAGCGATTTTTACTATATCCTGCCATAAGAAACATTATCCTGGACATGTGTCTCTGTATCCTGTCAACAGTCACTTTACCCTGCAGAATGATTGCAGGATAAAGTTACACAGGGTATAGTGAAAAGCCGATTAACTAGCTATTATCTCCTAAACTGTTAATAATACAAATGTCATAATTTTAGTATAAATAGTTATACCTTAATACAATATTAAAATGGTATTAGTAAAAAAACTGCTGTATTAATATTTTAAAATAATCATGCCAGAATAAAGTGTACATACCTGTTACAAACTCCGAACGTCACACTTCGAAAACTTGTCGACACAAGACCGCGGCACCTCACGCACAAACCTTCACACCGGCGGCTAGAACCATACTGACTGGACGTGTTTTGCGTGTATTAGGGTTCAATAAGACTTTCTATGTGTGAGTGAGGTGCACAACCGCGAACGCACAGGATGTAGAGAAAATATCGCTGGACAAACTTCGAACGTGAATATTTGTGTTAAAAAGTAATCTAAAGATCCGGTGCAACGTCATAGTTAATAATGTAATAGTATAGTTTCTATAAAAAACGATGTTTTATTATCATAGAACTGTAGTTCAATAATCTAAAGAGCTAAAACTGGAGCAGTGTCGAGTTTGGACAAGGCAGGGCACAGTGAAAAACGGTATTCTATATTATTTTTTTACAAAAGTATTAGTGCCTTATCACACTTGCGATTTGCGAGCGAGTTTTCTATACAAATGAGCGTCGCGGCGAACTCGCTGCGTGATCGCCTTCATACAAAGTTCGCTCGCAAATCGCAAGTATGATAAGGCCCTTATATTTATAGAAAAATAATGTTTAGGCCTCGATATGTCATGTTAGTATCTATCTATGAAAATTTTAATTATATGTGAAAATTACATATTTCGCATACTTTCTATTCAAAAACGTGATGGCAGGGTAAGATGCCACTATTTTGATTTTTACCCCTAGGATGGTTAGTCAGTGTTTAAAATGCAAAATGCACAATTCCCCCCCCCCCTCCGGGCCCGCCACCATATTGAAAAAACCGGCACTTTCTTCATATTTTTGCTCATATCTTCCTTTAGGAGCATTTTAGCTAGAAGAAAGTTTCGACAATGTTATAGAGAGTTAAATTTACTACATTCTCCATTTTATATTTTTTTTCTAGGACAGATAGTTACGGAGATATCCACATTTAAAAAAACGTAAAAAATCGCAATTTCCTACTGAAAAACAAACTTCTGGATTATATCTTCGCTTAGGAGCATTTTAGCTACAACAAAGCTTGGGCAATGTTGTAGAGAATTAAATTTACTATAATTTACACTTCAAATTTTGTTTCAAGGACGGTTAGTTACGGAGATATGCACGTTTAGAAACAGGAAATGTCGAATTTTCCGAAAATTTCTCAAAATCCTTGGTTTAGAACGCTGTCATTCAGTTACAGACTAGTCTAGGACAAATTAAAACATGTAGGAAATATAATTACTTATAAAACTCATGTCAATTTTTACATACATTTTCGGAAAATGTGACTTTATTTTTTACATATCTCCGTAATTATCTGTCCTAGAAACAAAATTTGAAATGTAAATTATAGTAAATTTAATTCTCTACAAAATTGCCCAAGCACTGTTCTAGCTAAAATGCTCCTAAACGAAGATATAATCCAGAAGTTTGTTTTTGAGTTGGAAATTGCAATTTCTTAAGTTTTTTTAAATGTGCATATCTCCGTAACTATCTGTCCTAGAAACAAAATATAAAATGGAAAATGTAGTAAATTTAACTCTCTATAACATTGTCGAAGCTTTCTTTTAGCTAAAATGCTCCTAAAGGAAGATATGAGCAAAAATATGAAGAGAGTGCCGGTTTTTTCAATATGGCGGCGGGCGCGGAGGGGGGGGAATTGTGCATTTTGCATTTTAAACACTGACTAACCATCCTAGACAACATATTAAAAATTCAAAACTACCGGACCGTTTGTAAGGTCAAAGTCCTTTATTCACTGAATTATATACTGGAGATCAAACTGTCATAATTTAGTGATCGACGAAAGTCGTATTCACCTATAAATATTATACAATAGTCTTTATCACCGAAGCGCATCAGTTTGTTTTCTAAATTATTTTATTTACAATATTTTTAATCCCCGCATTAGGGTACAAATAGTGACATATTTGAAATATGTCACTATTTGTACCCTAATGCGGGGATTAAAAATATCATATTTCGTACTTTTTGCCTAAAACAGCGTTCGATAACGAAAGCATATTATTGTTTTTATTAGAACTTAGTATGCAAATTCTATTTTTCTTGTCGTCCAATTCCTGGAGGGTAGAGTTTGTCCTATTGTTGTTTAAAATATTGTGATGCTTTGTTGACTTTGCCAATGGTAACGGTCCTAGCTGCCCGGGGGTTTCACTGTTGTCATGCGTAGTTTTCTCCAGCGAAAATTTATCGTTAGGTTTTGGTGGATTCTGAATAGGAGAGCTAATCCTTACTGATTGCGCATTTTGTATTGGTTGTTGTACTATAGCTGTGTTTATTTTTTTAGGGGTTGAGATCCGCGGTACATTTCCTGTCATTATGTTCTTATATAAGTCAATTTTTTTCCGGTGCTCTTCCAATGATTTTTTGAGAATCGTGATTTCCGAATTGAGTCGATCAATCTCCTCGTGTGAGCTGGCTAGCTGTGCAGATAAACTATTGATCTCATGTTTCATATCTGCCATTTTTACGGTATCCATTATAGATAAGTTTGGAAGACTATGATGCGTAGTATCACCATCTAGAACTGACGAGTTATAGAGGTTGGACTCAGAGTCGGCGAGGTGTAGCTCTTCGTCTGTGGACGTGTGTACCTGTTCTGGCCTATCGTTATCTAGTCCTTAAGGTTCCAAATAGATTCGCGGCCTATGTGTAGGTAGGTATATTTGCGAAAAGCGGCCAAGTGCGAGTCGGACTCGCGCACCGAGGGTTCCGTACAAACACTTTCCATCCCTAAGTGGTTAAGTTAAGTTTGCACCTGGTATGTATAGCGCCCCATATAAATCAGGTGCAAAGTTAGGTATTAAAAAAAAACTACTTACTAGATCTCGTTCAAAACAATTTTCGTTGGTAGTTTTTATAGTAATGTACATCATATGTTTTTTTTAGATTTTTCATTTTCTTATTTTAGAAGTTAGAGGGGTGGGCCCAACTTTTTTCCACTTTGGAAGCGTCTGTCACGCAACTATTCGGTTTAGAAAAAAAATATTTTAAAAACCTCGATATCATTTTTGAAGACCTATCCATAGATACCCCACACGTATGTGTTTGATGAAAAAAAAAAATTTTTTGAGTTTCAGTTCTAAGTATGGGGAGCCCCCAATATTTATTATTATTTTTTTATTTTTGCATCAAAATCTTAATGCGGTTCACAGAATACATCTACCTACCAAGTTTCAACAGTATAGCTCTTATAGTTTCGGAAAAAAATGGCTGTGACATACGGACGGACAGACGGACAGACAGACATGACGAATAGAAGAACATAAGGGTTCCGTTTTTTGCCATTTGGCTACGGAACCCTAAAGGTGGTTTTCCACCGGCGAGGCGTGGCGGGGCGTGGATGGGCGAGAATTGAAATTAGTACGGCAAATTTTCAATCCCCGCCACGCGCATCTTCGGTGGAAATAGTAAGGCGACGCGTGGATGCGCGGGTCTTGAATTGAAATATTTGTTTGTGTAAAAATGAACCTTATTGCTTTTAATATAGGGTAGAGATTAAATCTGATTTTTCCACCGGCTAAGCAGGAAGACGAGTGGCGAGGCGTGGAGTGACGGGACGGGGCGGGAATTTTAATTTGTATTGCATTTTTTCAATCCCCTCCCAGCGCATCTTCGGTCGGTGGAAATAGTAGGAATTGGAGAGGATGTGCGGCGCGGGACATGAATTGAAATATTTGTTGGTGTAAAAATGAACCGTCTTGCTTTCGTCAGATTATAAATTAATTTTCTCAAACATGCTCGGAAATGTATGCGTTAATGTCCCGATATGAGGCCATGAAGTTTCTCGTTTATGGCTCCCTACATTACTTCTTGGCCTAGGCCAAAAAATTAAGTATGAAAATCCATTATTATCCGCTGCTCTAACTTTTTAAATTTCCTAACTAACGTTGAATTGGCAAAGGAAAAATTACATACAGCCAACCACCACCCCCTCTGTAAGCATACTTGCGATATAAAAAAAAAAATCTATGGTACTATATTTATGTGCGGTTAAACATGGTGCTCAAATAGCTGGATCAAATATTTAAAAAATAAAAAAGGCAGCAATATTAACAACTTTTTTTCTGCTTATTCGTATTTCGTAGTGATTATAATATAATTTTAACAGGCATAAAAATTACTTCTAGTGATGAGAGTGACGGGGAACTTATGAACAACGGATGACGGGGAACTTTATGAGGAGGCAAATTTAGCCAAGCAAAATATGCTACGGGAAAAAAGTGAAAACGAATAATAGTTTTTACTTTTTTCCCGTAGCATATTTTGTTTTGTTTACTTGATTATCTAGTAGTTATTTTAATATTTCCTCACATCGTTTGAGAAAAGCACTATACAAGCTTCGGCCGGAACAGGGATTGCAGGACTCGTTCTATCTGGCCTCGTCTTCGACTCGGCCATCTACCCCAAACTCGTCCAGCAATCCCTTACTTCACGGCCTCTGCAGTAATGTACTATAACAGAAAAACCGCTTCACGCGATCGATAGGCGTTTTGTTGTTCGTTACCGCTGCTGTTTAGGTCTTGATTTTCTTTTTACACTGAAAAAGTAGTAGATTTATTTGATAGTAGGTGGCTTTGTGGTAATAAAAAAATCATTAAGAGTACATTCTCGGTAAAAAAAAGATTGTTTGAAATAAATATTTTAAATTTTAAATAGTATTTTTTCTGACCTTATACAAACAACTAGTTTTTCTATAGTACTGACAGCTTTTCTGTAGTTGGTATCTTTTTTTTGAATGTAGGTTTCAATCATGGCATGTACCTTATACAACCTTTGTCTTGACGAGTGGACGACGCGTCGTACATTTTTGAAATTAAACCTAGTAAATATGACATAGGGCTTAAATTTCAATATTTAGCATAGAATCGAGTCGCCGTCGAGTTGTTATAATGTGCGAAGACCTTAATGTCAACCGCGGGCTCGCGAGGTCCCGCGCGGGCTCGCGATAGCTATTAATGCCAATTTTTAGTGGAAAAGGGTCAGCGCAGCGCGATTTCAATTCTCGCCCATCCACGCCCCGCCACGCCTCGCCGGTGGAAAACCACCTTAATAATAAAAAAGTATAATTTTGTGTATTTTTGAGGATGTATGCATCCCTGGCTCCATCTTGTGAAAATCAAAACAATATAACACTTTTGTAGTTTAAAATATACAAGTATTGTCAAAAACTTTTCTGATCCCTATTTAAGGCTATTACTGGTCAATCCTGCAAGCTTCAAGTTCTTCTCCCTTTCCCAGGTCAACCCCGAAGGTCTCCGAAACAACCTAAGGCAGATAAAGCAACAGTACGGTAACGTGAGCATCATAATCACGGAGAACGGCTTCTCCGACAGCGGAGGGAACCTCAACGATGCAGACCGGGTGCTGTACTACCAGGAGTACTTGAAGCAGGTTAGACCGTTACTAGAAGTACCTACCTATTTAAGGGGCTCCCCGCTCTCAACGACCTTCGATCTGTTGCGATAGATTTTCCCATATTATAAATAGCTAATCATATTAACATAGTTTTTCCACAACAAAATACCGTATCAAGTACCTTTCACATGTCACTGACTTTGAGATACAGGCCGTCAAAGTTTACGATTTTTTCGGGGAAAAAGTTGTGGAAACGGTTTTTTGCGTTTTTCTCGAAAAGTATTGAGAAAAATAGAAAAAGCTTCACAACAAATTTTGTGGAATATGGTTTAGAACAATAAAATGTAAGATATTTTCTACATATACACCGGGGATAAAAGTAGAAACGAGATTAGTGTATTTTTGGTCCTTCACCGAATATTTTTTTATAAAATACACAGTCGTTAAATCTAAATTCGGGTCACTACAAAGTGTTAAGCATAGACCATACTACAATATATATTAAATAGGACATTATAACTCTATAATCCACAAACTAGATACGATGTAAAAATCACCAAATTGGCTGATTTCTGTAGGGAGCCCCTTAAAACAGGATGGTATATTGATTGCTGAACATAAGTGGGTTGATCATTGACCATCATAACATTAGTCAGAAGATAGCCACTACTGGGCAAAAGCTTTCCTCTAGGATCTCAATTTCCATGATGGACGGTCTTGCGCTGCCTGTCTGCAGCGGCTTCAAGACAATATCGTCGGCCTTTCCTAAGCTTCTACTTCCTTTCCAGTTTGTGTTCGTCACTAAAGCATTTTCCTGTTTCACCGTTGCAAGCCTCAATCACTTGAGTTAGTTTTGGGCTAAGTCGGATACTTTTGACCTTGAAGATTTCTTAATTCGGTTTGGTCAGTTATCAATTCGATGAAAATGCAATACAGGAATTTTCTCGTGCACAAATACAACAATGAATACAATATGGTTTTTTATTGTAGGTGCTTCTGGCTATAGCAGAGGACGATGTGAACGTAGTCGGATACACAGCGTGGTCCCTCATGGACAACTTCGAGTGGGGCAGTGGATATACGTAAGCATTGTGTCCATTATTTCTTAGTTGATATTCGGTGAAATTTGAAATCTCAGTAGTCAAATGTATCTGCTAACTAATTATATTAACCTTTAGAGCGCCAAGCGGCAAAGCAATTCACCGTGCCACTGACGCCAAACCAAAAAAAAAAAGTGGTCCAAAATCAACAGGGATTGAAAAACACAGATAGTGGTTTGAATTAACATGTTTTTGACCATTGAAATTTTTGACGTCAATAGGCGTCGTTGGCGTCAGTGGCACGAATTCCCAATGACGTGATTTGCCGTCTTTGGCGGTCAAAGGGTTAAGGTAGATACGTCTGCTGTATCAACCTTAATATAATTAGTTTCCTACAAGAGAATTTATGTTCCAGGTCATGTTTTGGCTTGTACGCGGTGGACTTCTCCGACCCGCGGCGCCCGCGCACGCCGAAAGCGTCCGCGCGCTACTACGGCCGCGTGGTGCGCGCGCGCTCGCTCCACCTCCACGAACATGTTGCTGCTAATCCATTCCAGTTGGGTTAGGAACAGACATCAATACTAACTGACAATTTTACTACTGGCTTTTGACACTATCCATGTTTTTGTCAGATACAGATACAGATACAGATACTTTATTGGTAAAATGGTATTTTACAAGTCAGTCATGTTACATTACATTATTATTATTATAAATTACAATTATCTACATAATATATTATGATTACAATTTCCAATTATTATTACGATACATTTTCAATTGTTATTAACTATAATTTAATTATTACTATCAATTGGTATACAAGGTCAATGATCACCTTCAAAAAACTCATCTAAACTATAGTAAGCATGGTCTAAGAGCAAGGATTTGAGTTTGCTAGCGAATATTATGTCACTAGTGGCTTCTTTTATGCTATTTGGTACTTTGTTATAAATTTTGGGCCCAACGACGCTGAGTGACTTTCTAACCTTGGCAAGTCGGTGTTTAGGAACTTGAAGCAAGGGTTCCCTACGGCTATTGCTTTTCTGTAGTGCGATGGTTTGGTAATTTGGGAGATTCGTCCTTACATAATTGCAAACTGTCATTATGTAGACCGATGGTAGGGTTAAAATTTTGTAGTTTTTTTAGTTTTTGTCAGCTTTATAAAATAATAGAAAGTCGTGTATTTGCCAGTAATGGGTTACTTTTGATGCTGATAGTACATTGTTCAACTACTGTCGCTAAATAAGAATGTGATACCATAAAAAGGGTTTTTTGGCCTAAATCGGGCAGACGTTTCAACGAGGCTGGAAATGAAATTATGTAAAACCAGTATTATTTTAACCTTTGTTTTTTATCGTACCCACATAATGCGGGCTGAATTTCCGCAACTTGCCGTGTTGCCAAGCGTCTATTTTGCGTAACGCAGTATAACAGAAAAAATAATAATGTAATGAATAGAAATACATAATAAAATAAGTTGCCTTATTCAATTTATTTTTGATACTTAGCATAATATATAAATTAATGTTATTAATTTTACACGGAACTATAATCATTAATAACTGTATTATACTGAAGCAATCGCTTGTTCACATCTCAAACACCTGTCACTATTTTCTTGCGCGTTGTATTTGCGACACCTCAGACACTGCCCTCGCGCGCTCTCGGCGACACTCACTTCCCATTTGCTGACACTCTCATCCTCACGCAGACACACGCCAGACACTTCCAATATCTCACATAACACACTCTCATTTGTATCGTCTAGAGAATTCAAATCATTCAAAACATTATATTGACTAGAATTAACTTTGACATCCACAGCGAATTTCTTTAAATTCTCATTTTTAGTCAAAGTAGTTATATCTTTCTTTAATTCTGATACTAGATCCATATGAGTTGTATCGACGCTTTGATCTTCCAATATTGGTATGTTTTGCGTGAAAAAGTATGGATCTTTGTATAAAGGATGATATTTCCAAACTTCTTCTATTAAATGCGGTAGTATAGGCCCAATCGCCTTACACAGAGATACCAAAAGAGTGTTTGCAACTAACTGCGCCGCTAATCTTGCTTGCGAATCTTTCGGGGCACAATACAGTCTGTCTTTGACACAATGGCAATACAACGCTGACACTTTATTGCTAATGAAATACAAAATCGACTGTACTACACTGTTATACCTCAACTCTTTCATACTATGTTCTACATCTCTCAAAAACTTGTGTGTTTCTGTGACCATGTACTTGTCGAAGTAATTCAATGGTGGGGGGTGGTGGAAGAGTGGCGGGGGCAGGTCGATGACCCCGAGCAGATACTTCAAGATGGCGCGTATTCTGATGACCTCCGCTTGGCAGTCGTCGAGGAGTTGCTTGCTGACGATGATTTGAGTGTGTTGGGTTCCGTGGCTGGCTACCCACCATCTATAAACATCGTTTCTTTATGTATATTGTATATATCGACGGCAAAAACGGAAACGCTAGGGAAATCATTGGCGTTTACAGCGTTTTCGCCTTTTGCCGTCGAATATAATCTAATTTTTCCGACTTTACAACTAAACCGCGGCGACGCCGGTAATGCGGATCTGTCTAAAGATTTATCCTTAATTTTATTTAGGTCTTTGGTGGTGTGCGTGTGCGGTCTATCTAAAGATTCATCTATATTTTCAAAATAAGAAAAGCGCGCATTATCGGCACACATATAGACTAAATGTATGTTAAGTTTGCTTGCATAAAAAAAACTTGGACGAAAGGTAAGTTTGAATCAAATGCTCTTTAAAAATTTAAAGTGTGTGGTGTTACGTAACATAGTCTTTTGTTACTTTTCAGTGGGTGCTATAACTTCATCACTACATAGTATAAAACAAAGTCGCTTTCTCTGTCCCTATGTCCCTTTGTATGCTTAAATCTTTAAAACTACGCAACGGATTTTGATGCGGTTTTTCTTAATAGATAGAGTGATTCAAGAGGAAGGTTTAAGTATATGTATAATACATGCATAATTTATCAGCATTGCACCCGTGCGAAGCCGGGGCGGGTCGCTAGTAATACATATTTGCCATTACGTCAAACTCCTTATGATACTTTATTACACCACAGAATTCTCTTATTTACCTCAGAGTATCGATTCCATAAGCGGGTTGCTTTTTATCTCCGTGTATGATCTGCGCCGGCGCCACCACATTACCGAGTGATTTGGACATCTTGCGTTTCTGGGAATCTACTACGAACCCGTGCACGAAGATGCACCTGGAACAAAAAACAATATTTAAGCGATAAAATATGGGTGAAGACCAAAAAGTTTGCAACGTTAACTCACCCTTAACTCACTCAATAATAACTCAATAATATTTGTGTCGAAGTCTCTATTGTGCGACGACAGTTAACCTTTCAATAACGTACCTTAATGTTCTAATTTAAGGGTCCTTATTGTATCGTTATTTTTTGTCGCACAACGGAACTTTCTCAATTGTTTTTAATTCCTCGCTAACTACGACTTAATTTCATCCAACTTTTTGGTCCTGACCCATATTGCAATTCTTAGGTATCTCGGTAAGTTAAGCTAGAGACCGATATTTCAAGTATCTACCTCCTACCAATAAACTTGTATATTTTGAGCTCTACAGTAGATAAACAACAGACAGGTTAAGCAAAAGGGTCTCACTGACTCCCTTCGGTCGTGGAACCCTAATAGTAGATTGTACATCAAGTGCATAAAACGCATCATTTTACACGAGACGTTTATCCATCCGAGCGAGCTTGCGAGCGAGGATGAATATAAAGTCGAGTGTAAAATGCGTTTTATGGACGAGTTGCACACTCTACTTTTCACTTCGATTGCGAGGAAATGAAACTGTATCATGTAAAAAACATGTATACACATATCATGTATACTTTAAAACAAATTTAATTAAAATTCAATGAGAAATATTTAAAGTAATAGTTTAAAAAGTAATAAATGATAGTAAATAAAAGTTACAAGTTTATTTCAAGAAGTTTTATTGTGTACTTTGGCTGTTGGTATCTTTGCCTTGGTCTTAGAATACTAACAAAACGAAATAAAATAAAGAGTTAAATCCTTTTCCAGACCTTCCGATCCGATCCGATTTATCAGAAGAAATCGGATAATGTGTAGTGCAATTGTTAGGATCTTATATACACATTATCCGATTTCTTCCGATAAATCGGATCGGATCGGAAGGTCTGGAACGGGTTTTATTGTTTGAAGTTTTATGTTTTTTTTTTTACTGTTTATTAAGGACCTTTTTCGTGTGGCTGTTGGACCGATCGCCTTGGTCTTCGACGACGATTTTACTTTATGCTCTAGAGCATAAAAAGCGATTTTATGTCGCCTACGCACAGCATAAAGTCGAACTTTTAGAGCGAGAGAAGTGAAAAATGTATTTACTTGTAAGGCGCGTGTCCCGTGGCAGCCACGCTGGTCAGCAGGGAGCTCTGGAACCAGCCCGTCAGCTGGTCCACGCCCTCGCTGTACAGCGCCGCGGGGGCGGGGCTCGTTGGAACAGGTGGGAGCAGGCGCCAGGACGAGCCCGAGTCTAGCCAGATGTCCATTATATCCTGGAAAATTTATGACAACTTTAGACAAAATCTATCATCTATCCATACTAATATTATAAATGCGAAAGTGTGTCTGTCTGTCTGTCTTATTTTTTTTTTTTTTTTTTTTTATGTCAGGGGGCAAATGAGCAAACGTATCGCCTGATGGAAAGCGATTACCGTCGCCCATAAACACCTGCAACACCAGAGGAGTCACAAGTGCTTGCCTACCCGGAGGACGAAGATAGAATGCCTCTATGCTAGTAATTTCACCGGCTATCTTACCCCCACACCGGAACACAACAATGCGAACATTGCTGTTTGGCGGTGGGTTAGCAGGCAAGACGGCTGTCTGTCTGTTACCTCTTCACGCTTACACCGCTGAACCGACTTAGATGAAATTTGGTATGGAGATAGTTTGAGACCCGGGAAAGGACATAGGATACTTTTCATCCCGAATAAATTTAGTGTTCCCGTGGGATGAGCGGGTAACACCGCGGGGCACAGCTAGTCTATCATATAATAATCTATCATCGGGGGCTACAGTATACGGTTCTTCAAAGGGGGAGTAAATAGTTTCTTAAAGGGTTGGCAACGCGCGAGTGATGCTCATGGCGTCACAAACGTCCATAAGCGGCGGTAACTGCTTAACATCAGGCGGCATGCTTGTTTGTCGCCGTTGTAGTATAATAAAACATCAAAAAGCCATTAGTGTGTCACAATCACAACATAGTCAGAACGTTTCTATGTCCTAACTTGCACTGGGCAATTCTGCAATACGTCTAATAGACGTCACAGATATGTCCATACTTCTACTCTGACACCAGCTCGTCAGTCAGTTTTGCTATCAAGCAAATTAAGCTTTACTCCCAGCTATGAGAAGACCGACCAATCCAAACTCAAACTCGTCACCGAGCTCTGTAGACGGCATTAAGTCTGCTAGTAGGTAGATCATTGCGTCCAATCACTTGTATTGAAAGGCCTTCTAAAAGCCATTCCCCGAGAAATGACCATAAGTGTCGCGGCAGAATTACTACTGCTGAGTAGATCAGATCTACCTACTACTTACCAATACCACTCATCTGACTGTAAGACATCCTCAATTTTCACCTTCAGCTCTTTAGCCAGGGCTGGCGATAGCAAGTCTTCCACAGAAGGCCCTGTTTCATATACGTGACAATGACAGGCGACAGGTGACAATTCGACATTTTGTCAATTTTTCGTTTCATATCATAAACATTACCTATGACAAATAAGTCGTGGTGGAAAAATTACAATTATGTCAAATTGTCGCGACATTTTGACATATTTCTGTTTCATAAACATTTTCCCTTGACAGGCGACAGGTGACAATTTGTCGCGAAAAACTTGACATATTTGTTTTATGAAACACAAAATTGTAATTACAAGTTGACAAATTTGTAGACTTGTCGAAGATTTCTGACAGGCGACCTCACCCAATGTCAGCGGCTACTTCTCACTAACTAATTACTTATTACCAGTGAAATGGTGCTAACATCGACACATTAGTAGCAACAGCGATGAAGAATATTTTGTTCAACCAATACGTCGGCGTCGTCGAGCATTTAGGACAAGGGCAAACTTTACTTTTGACGTGGTTGACCCCACATTTATAGAAAAAAATCGAGTTTGTAAAACTACCGTCGAATACTTAATAACTAAAATAGGACAACACTTAAGAACGAGAAATTTCGCACTTACTCCCACTCAGCAAATTTTATGCGTATTACAAACGAATTCAATGATTTAACAGGCCCAATATTTGCTAAATATACCCAATCACTTCAAATTGCTCTGCAATTTCCATCTATTTTTTTTTCGTGCGTTAAATGTTCACTAAATTGGCCAAACAATATTTCTCGGTTGTCTTGTATAAGGCCCAAAATTATTATTTTCGTGTCCATTTTACTTGTTGCAAGTTACCTAACAAATCCTAGAATGCTAGTCAAAATTTTATTATCTGATGAATGCTAATCTAAGACAAACATTTTTATTGCTGCTCTCATTCATACTGCTATATCATTTTAACAAAAATGTATGCTGTGACATATATGTCGCAATTTATGACAATATGTCGATTACCATGACAAAAAAGTCTTGACAATTTTCTTAAATACTGACATTTTAAAACTGACAATTGTAGACCTTTATGAAACGCGATTGAGACTGACAATTTTGTCAACTATTTACCTGTCGCAATCGGACATATTTGTCACGTTTATGAAACAGAATTTGTAGCTACAATTCGACAATTTTGTCAAAAACTGACAAATTGTCAACTTGTCACGTATATGAAACAGGGCCCAGGTCCCCCGCGTCCGGAACGCGCTCTTCGAGCAGCAGACATAGGTTAATGACCAGGGTTTGGAAATTCAGATACACATTTATCAAAGCTTTGGCGGTGGCTTTGTTGTTCATTGGAAGGTATATGTAGACGGTTTTATTTGAGGAATCAGTAACACAGCAATTGGGTTTTGTCAACTTTACGTAAACAACTATACGAATTTCTGAACCCTGTTAATGAAACTGACCTGTCCTTTAGAGACGTCTTCAACCTTCACCCCCAGCTCTTTAGCCAGGTCTGCTGGCAGAAAGTCTTCCACCGAGCTGGTCCACCACGCGTCCGGTCCCTGCTCTTCGAGTAGGAGGCATAGCCGCTCGATGATACGTCTGCAGAAACGTTTGGTTAAAGGTAAACAGAATTACTATTGTAGCAGGAACTTTTTATTATAAATATAACTATAAGTAAGTAGTAATATGACTAACTCGGCTAGGAATATAACGGGTGATAACAAAAAAATGAGAATAACTTTCTATGGACCTCAAAACAAGACTATTCACTTAGACAAAAAACTTTGTTTATGAAGTTGTTACTACTTCTTTTGAGGTTCTTAAACTTCATTTGATTTTGTTTTTCAAGCATTAATATTTGTCAAAATGGTGTCGAAACAAGAAACACTGCGAAAACGGTTGAACATTTTTATAATTCAAACTATAACTGGGGGAAAAAGTCTACTGTAGATAATTTTAGTAAAGAATATGTACTTAGTCTCCACTATTTATAGAATTCTTGCATCCTTGACGATAGATCACAAAAGTGGTAGCCGGCGACCAGCGAAGATAATGATCAAGAGAAGGATGAACCTACTCCATAGCAATTTTAACTATAATAATCCTATGAGCCAACGAGATGCCGCGAGAAAAAATAAAGTGTTCCCAACCGTGCACTTGTTCGTTCTTGAAAAAGATAGGTCTGAAATGCCGCAAGAAGGTGAGAGCACTGGAATACACTGAACAGCAAAAACTGACTATTATATCACAGTGTCGCTGGATGATCCGAAATTACAAAGGAAAATCATTCATTTTGGACGATAAAAGTTATTTTCCTTTGAGTAAAACACATATACCTGGAAATGACCGATACTACACCAGCAATAATTTTACAACACCAGACGATATAAAACACAAGTATAAGCACAAGTTTGAGCAGAAAGTTATGCTTTATGTGGCTATATCCGACAAAGGTCTTTCGAAACTGTCGTTCTAACCGAGTGGTTTAGCGGTCAACCAAAAAGTGTATGAGAGCGAATGCTTGAAAAAAATACTGATAGCATTTATTCGCAAACATCACTCAGATGGAGAATATGTTCTGGTCGGATAAAGCATCGTCGCATTATGCCAAAAAAACGACACGTTTCCTAGACGCTAATAATATACCATTTGTACCGAAAATCCGAAACCCCATAAACCTTGCACAATGTCGGGCGATTGAAGATTTCTTAGGTTATTTGAGCAGTTTAGTATACAAAAATAATTGGAGAGCTGAAAATTGTACCCAACTGATATAAATAATTAAAACATGTGTGCGGAAAATGGACAAGAATTCCGTCCAAGAGTCTTGTTCCAACGTCATGTTTATACTGAGTGGAACAGCTGACCACGAGTCCTATTCTAATGTGCATTGATGATTTTGTAAATAGTTTCTATGTACATATTTTCCAATAATATCAAATTGTGCTAAAAAGATACACGAGTATTTTTTTACACCTCTGAACGAATTCTCATTTTTTTGTTATCACCCGTTACCTAGCATTTAACCGTGGTTCGGTGTTAGATTGGGATTCGGGTGAAATCGGAGAAGTTCATATCTCGATCGATAAGGATGAGCGAGACAGTTATAAAACTCGAATCACATTCTGTCAGCTCCGCACTGTACTTGAATCCATCACTGTTTTCCATGTTTGTGCAAGTATTAAGTTTTAACTCTGTACGCATTTGAACGTGTCTAACTTTCCTTGATACCCTACTGGGTCCCTGTAACACAGGGAATCCTAGCTCAGGACCTAAAGGCATAAATCATTATGTTGCGTTGTTTAGTTAAATAAAAAAAAATCATTTTTTTTTTTTTATATTAAGGTGGGGTCGCCGCGGTTACAGTTGCACAAAATATTGTCGTTCCATTATTTCCTTGATTGTTTGCTGTGCTGTCCTTGGTAGAAATGAATGAAAGGGACTGTCGCACTGTTGGTGACAATACGATCTGGGCGTGTTTTATGAAAAGTAGTCGGGCCACACGTTACCTATCAACGATGGGTTTCTCCTGGTGGTAAAGGCAGGGGAGCGGCACGCCCCAGGCGCGCTGGCGCGACACGCACCAGTACGGCCGCGAGTCCACTCGGGCCCTGAAGCCTTGTCGAGATTGCTGAGCGGTGGACGTGGGCAGGATTTGGACATTTTCTAACGCTTCCTGAAGAAACACAAATTATTTCAGTATCACATGACCGGTTTTATCGTCCGTCAGTCCGGTGGGTACGAGGCCTAGCCCGAGGACCTATTCTCCTAGAAAAGATCACGGATGTTTGATCCACTAGGACTGCTAGATCCAGTAATACTGAGGGCATGCTTTTTAAACGTAGCCTTACAACCTGGCTTTTAGACCGGTGTTTTTACAGCGTAAAGGCATACCTCGAGCACAACTAGCTTTAATATATATATATATTTTTTTTTTCATTATTATTAATTTACACGCATTGACATTTTGTAATTATTATTGTTATTATTTTTCTGTAATTAATTTTCTTTTGACATTATGCTGTTTATTTGTTTGTAATTGTTTTGTTTGATTTTATTGATGATTATTTTAATTTTAAGTTAGCGCGCGCAAACATTTTGCACGCCTGCATGCAGGCTGAGTACACATGGAACTGTAAACATATATATATGAACACCTTTGTATACTGTACTGAAGCAAATAAAACATTTTGATTTTTGATTTTTGATTTTACTTACCAGAGCCCTCTTCTTGAGCGCCTCAGTGTGTATGAACCACTGGTGGCTCGCACGCAGTATGACCGGCTTCTTCGTCCGCCAGTCCAGCGGATACGAGTGAGTGTGCACGCCTCTCCTGAGGACCTGGTCTCCTAGTAGAGAAATCACGGCTTCTTGGCCTTCGCCGAGGACGTAGAGGCCGTTGAGGGAGCCAAGGTTGCAGTACAGACCAGATTCGTCTACGTTGCAGTCCTGAAGGAATAAATAATGCAGATTAAGGATCATCTGACGTGAATTGTATTTAGTGTCGAAAAGCAAAGCCACAAGCCAGAAATATATGAGTATGTTCAAGCTGAGATAATCGTTTTTATCAAAAAGATATAAAAATTACTAAATTAGCTACCTGTATAAAATTTAATTTACAAATTACAACACATTCGACTACCTACACTATTATAGACAAAGTATGGTCATGAGCTGATACGCACTTTAATTTAGCCCTTTTGGTTGAAGAGCGCCTAATCCTATTATAGTATTAGCCACTCACCACAGACCACCCCCACTAGACGGAGCATGTAAGGCACATGTAAGGCGACCCGCGCGCACCAACGATATGGTACGGCAGAACATTAAAGTATTAACACGGCGTCAACCGTTTAGTTGCGTCCATGTTTATGAGGTCTCTCTACACCACTTAACACTACAATTTACCATGTTATTTATTTAATTTCTTTTTTCGTTGACGTACGCATGGATCATAAACAAGGACGCAACTAAACGGTGGCCGCCGTGTTGATACTTTAATGTTCTGCCGTACCATATCGTTGGTGCGCGCGGGTCGCCTTACATGCTCCGTCTAGTGGGGGTTGTCTGTGCCACTCACTCACCACCGGTATGTCGTGCTGGAGCGCCACTCGGAAGTCCTCGGGCCCGTGCGCGGGCGCGGCGTGCACCAGCCCCGCCCCCGCCGCGCCCGACACGTGCGCCGCCGGCACCAGCGGGAAAGATCGCCCCAAGATCTTGTGGTGGTAGCGAGCGCCTGATAGCAGCTGGCCTTCAGACACGGAGATTATTGGCGGCAGTTACAATTTGGTACCATTGCAACCATAACGCCCTTAGTCTTAGAATTATATAAATGAAATTGAAATGTATAATTTATTTTGAGATATAATGTTCTTTAACCATAATTAGCCTTCCAATGCAGGTGAGACCGGAGAGGTTGAGATTAGAACCCCCGTATACCATATGAGAGGCGAGAATCAAACAAACAAACCTAAACCCAAAAGTTATTTTAGCAGCTCAAGAACAATAGGGACATTAATAGCAGCCAGGATTCAGAACTTTCGCTCTGAATTTCAAATCCAGATCCATCTATGAGCCACATTGTATAAAGCCGTTTGACGGTAATCACTTATTGAGTCAAAAACATCTTCACATGTATAGTTAATTTTCTTAGGATATTTTCAGAGTAATGATGATGGAAAACTACGGTGGCAATGCTATAAACAAGCTCAGTTTGAGATTGAATGGGAATTCACCTTCCAACTCTGCTATCTTCTGCACTGCTTTCACCAAATTCTTCTCTAACTCTTCAATCAGGTTACTGGCAACCAAAAAACGGCCTCGTAGGCCGTCTATCTTCACGATGCTATAGACAAGTTCGGGATTGAAGCAGATGGCGCGGTTGGCGACCAGCGTCCAGGGCGTCGTGGTCCAGATGATGGCGGAGAGAGTTTCACTACAAAGAGGTGGATGAATTTTTTGTTTCAACGGTTCAATGATAAATAAAAAATATTAGTATAATTTTTTTTTAAATTAAACGCTTTTATTGATAATTTAGAACAAAATGATGTGCTGAAAGGTACATTCCGCCATTTTATAACGGCAGCTATCTTGGTCTTACAATACCGAATGTATTAAACTATATTGTCATCAGAACTAAAGGCGCGTACCAAATTTCAGATCAATCTGTCAACAGGAAGGGTGTCAAATTTCAATTACTAGATCTGACCGAACTAAATAAATAAAAAAACAGAGCAAGCTAAATAAAATCGTTTAACAGGCAAATTAAAACCGTTTAAAAATAAGTATATTTACCCCTTGAGCGTTTCTTTAATGCCTTCTGGCACAGTGTCCAATGGAAAGCTGACATATACCTCTGTACTCTTGAACAGAGGGTCATATTCCAGCTCCGCTTCTGCTAGAGCTGTCCTGGAGAGAAACAATATCTATGATTAAGGTGAAATTTAAAAATTTTTAGAGAAATTTTTGCTCTTGTACATATTTACTAGACATTAATAATATATACTGCGAGCAGTATGACTTCAAAATAATAAACAGTTAATGTTATAAAATGAAATAACAAAGAAAGGTAAAACTAACTTACTTGGAAGATGGCGACCAATACACTGGTTTTAAAGCCCTAAAAATCAATCCCTTCTCATACATCTCATAAAACAATTCCAACTGGTTCTTTACATAATCATTATCCAGTGTCCTGTAACACTGTCCATCCCAATCAGCCATAACACCCCAGCTCTTAAACTGTTCCTTCTGATGTTCAATTGTTTCTAGAGCGAATGCTCGGGCAACTTTACGAATTTCAACTGGAGCAGATGGTTTCTTTGTGTTTTTTTTTGTTTGTTGGAGGGCTTTGAGCTCAATGGGGAGCCCATGGCAGTCCCAGCCGGGTATGTAGTGGACTTTGATGCCTTTGAGGATGTGATGACGGTTGTTTATATCTTTTACTATCTGCACAAATGAAAGAGCATGTCATTAAATCCGTGCATGGCGTGAAGAACTTGATAAGTCCAAAATGGCAATTGTTCAGGGCGTCGATTTTAAAGTTTGACATTTTCTCCAAAATCCATTTTCATCTTTAACTCGTGTTTAAAGCTTGATTTATGGATAATTTTCCGCGTTCTTTTCATTTACCTTACGTATTCTAGTAAAATCCTCTTATTTTCTGTGATATAAGACTTATCAACATAGGTACCAACGACTTATCAAGTTATTCCCCATACATTAGTGCCCAAATTGGTGAAAAAGTTTTTTAATTTAATTCCTAAAAATCTGTTTTTCATAGTAACTGAAACGTCTAAATTGATTTATAGGTAATTTTATGCAAACTTTTCAATTATTTTACTTATTTTGGTAGAAACATTGTATTTTGTGAGATATTAGACTTATCAACATATTCACCATCGACTTATCAAGTTATTCCCCATACATTAGTGCCCAAATTGGTGAAAATGTATTTTAATTTAATCCCTAAAAATCAGTTTTTCTGTATAATTGAAATGTCTAAATTGATTTGAGGGTAATTTTATGCAAACTTTTCAATTATATTACTTATTTTGATAGAATCATTGTATTTTGTGAGATATTAGACTTATCAACATATTCACCATAGAATATAGGGTATCAATTAAACAATTCTATCGTTCCTATACAACTGTTTTGTTTATATAAGGCGATTTAAATGGATTATATCGCGTGTGTTCGTTGTTTGAGTCTCCTGACGTTTCGGCAACTATTTTTGTTGAGAAAAACACAAATTTTCGGTGCCAAATACGTCAGAAAGGCACAAACAATGAATAAATATGATACAATCCGTTTGAATTGTTTTATTTTAGTCACGAAACCCGAAGAAAATAAAATTAAAAGTTATAAAAACATTGAATAAATTGTAGTAAATGAATCGTCTTTAATTCAGTAATGCAAAAGCACTTATTCTACAGAAAAACTAGATGAATTTATCTTATTTTTAACTGGCAACATCTTTGTTTTTCTGATCCAATAAATAAAACTGGTCGATGGTTGACAAGGTACCGGTAATGTGAATGATACATACGAAGACACTGTTAACTATACCCCATGGACCTTAACATGTTGTACAAAGGTTTATATTATGTTCACAAATGTACAGTTATCAGTGTTTTCCTTTGTACCAGAGTACACCTCAGATGTGAGAATAACTTGACAAATCGAAATATACATTTCGATAAATTATGAATAATTAATTATGTCAACTTATTATTTGCTGTGTCCATCAACCTGAAAATGATAAATCGACATATGAATTTACGGTAGTTGTGTATAATGAGATAAAACGATATATTTATTTGTTATCGTTAAAGTGTGCTTGTCTTCATTCTAATATCTTGATTTGTCAAGTTACGAACGCTTTTTTTTTTTTTGAGAATACGTGGATAAGTTGATATGCAATATTTTTTGTGCCTCATCGCGCTGATATCTCGTTTTGTTAAATAAAATCCGCTAAATATCGAGATATCAATATGATGTCACAGGCCATATCTTCAAAAGTATCATAGATATCGAGTTGTCAATTTTTTTCCTACAAAACCTTGGCCGTAGAAAGCCGTTACGCCAATAAAAAAAAAAACGTATAAGTCGAGTTATCAAGTTCTTCACGCCAGGCACGGAAATTGCACCACTGACGCTAACATCGCCCAAATTTCAATTCTCAAAAACTTTCTGATTCAAACCACTATAAGTATTTTGGAGCACTTCTTTCCTTCTTTGGTGTGGCGTCATGGGCACTGATAATTGCTTCAGCACTTGGCATTCAAAATGTTAAATGAATATTGTATGAATACAGGATAGAATCCTGACCAAGTTAGTATTTCAAACAGGGAATAAGCTATTGCCGAGACCATAAAACAATTCACAAATAGAAAACTTGAATCATTTTTTTTAACATATAGAAAGAATAATTTTATTAAAACTTTCGTGAGACATATTTAATTATTGTATTAAGCGGTTTACACTCACGTGACGCCCGGGCGTATATGAAATACCCTGTGAGTGTGGCAAGGCGTACATCGGGGAGACGGGACGTAATGTGTCTGCAAGGTTGTCTGAGCACATACGCAGTGTACGGAAGCTGGACACGAATAATTCCGCGGTCGCTGAACATGTCGTCGAAGCCGGTGCGTCTCATTTTGTCCGTTTCGATAAAGCAAGAGTGTTGGTACGTGAGAAACGTTATATACAACGTAAGGTACACGAAGCTATCGAGATCGGACGGCGCCCGAATTTTAATAGAGACGGCGGTTGGGCTTTACCTCCAGCATGGAAGCCTGTGCTTCCGGCGGCGAAACATATTGTGCGTTTGGACAATCCCGTGGACACCATTAGTCAAGTGTGCGTAATGTCTATTGATGACAAAAGTGACGTTGGAGTGCTGGACGGACAAGTGGCGGGCTTGCAAGCACCCCCCGCCCCCGCGCCATCGGCGCGCGCGCTCAGAGCGGAACGTCGGTCAAAGTATCAGCAGTGACGAGTTTGCCGCGGCGGTGTACGGGCAGCCGTCCCTGATGAAGGGCTCCATACGAGTTCGAAACATGTCGGGCCGTTCCTGACAATTTCACGTGAGTGTAAACCGCTTAATACAATAATTATATAGAAAGAATATTTGATAAGTCAAGTTGAATAAAAACTAAATCACCATCCGTTTAGAAGCTTCAATGCTACAGTCAGACTTTTAGTTAGAAACACAGTAGGTACTAAATTATGACATATAATAAAAATAAATAATTTATATCCTTTATTTTATAAAATACCTTATTAACAGCATGGCCCATATGTAAGTCTCCATTAGCGTAAGGTGGGCCATCGTGTAGAACAAATTCTGGCCCTTTCAGGTGCTCCCTTTGCCAGTTATAGAGCTCAGAAAACTTGGCAGTCTGAAAATATATTTTATTTCCTTAATATAGGTTTAGATGTCATTAAAAATTTAATGAGACCGTAAATTTCAATGATAGAAATGTGGAAGCTTAAACTATGTATCGATAGATCTTTTATCATGAACAATAGTTGATTTCTGCATTATTTTACCTTTTGAATCTCATCTTTTCTAGCGCTGTTGGATCGCGCAGGAAAATCTGTTTTCGGGAATAGAATTGTATGGGAATATGTCTTGGTTTTTGGCTCAGCTGAACTTTTCATTCGAATGTATCCTACAGGAACCCATTTTGTTATGGTTTTCCTATAGTTTGTGTGAAAAACTTTAAAATTCCTGCTGCATAACATAGCTTTTAGGTTATGTTATTATGACATGATATTGTTAAATGTTGGCTAGCCTGGTGCATAGAATACAAAAATTCAAAAAAATCCTAAGACAAAATCAAAGGCACATCACTATGATCTCGTTGTGAAACTTTGTGGGTTTGTGAAATTTTTGTGTCAGTTTTACCAAAACACTGTTGAAAAATGAATTTTAATTATTTTTATCCTCTATTATATCTTTATTTTACCTAATTATTAAATATCTGGGACTAAAATCGCGGTTTAATCTCACAGAAATTTAATTTTGATACAGGAATGATTACACATATATTAATGCCTAGACATCAATTACGTTATGATTTCAGAACGCTCTCTCCATAGAGTAAATTATAATATATGGCTCTCTATATAAAGTCAATGACATTTGCCTTATTGCCAAAACAACACATGTTTTGCGCATTTTTCGCATATATTTTGTAATTCCTGTGCCCCAAAACTAAATCAGCTTCTACAAAATGGTATGATACATGACTTCTCTATTTGAACTACATAAAATATGTTTGAACTTTCACTATAACCAATAATTTCCAACCTTTGCAGCCGAAAAGCAAGAAGAAGTTTATAGATCGAAAGAAGGCTGTTACTTTTAATCTAGTGCACCGATCGCAGAGAGATCCTTTGGCTGCTGACGAGACCGCTCCGCAGAGAGTCTTGGTCCCCGTCAACGCCAATGTACCGCCGTCAAAAGAGAAACAACCCGTAAGCCATTTTGTAACCTAAATATTTACTGATCTGAATAATTCGTTGAATAACTGACCTAAAACTAGATAAATTGTTCTAAAGTTATAGGTAAGGTCTACTTAACTTGCGAACAAACATTCCTTGAGTTTGATGAGTACCTAAATTGTTTTGTCTTTGCATAGCCAAAATGTTGGTGTTGTGGTTTTTAATTTATTTATCACACATCTAATTACAATTTCACCTATTTCTTTTAGGATCTAACACTGGAGCAGCGCAGGGAAGAACAGCGCAAATATGGTGTATACTTTGATGATGACTACAACTATCTACAGCATCTTAAAGACACAAAAGAAGTCACTCTTGTACTGCAACCAGTAAGTGTATTATTATAAAATGAACCATCAAGAAAATGACCTTCAAATCTCATCATTTGGATTATTTAGATGGACTAGAATTGATGTACAAATAGAGATGTTGCCCAATTTGTATGGGGAAAGAACAGTTCCCATACAAATCAGGAAACAATCTCAAGATTGGCACATCTCTATGTACAATCTGTTTCTGTTCTTGTACAGACAGCTCTAAGAAAATGTAAATTGTAACTCATAAAATGTAATGTTAGTAAATTATTTTTCTGAAGACTTAATTCTTTAATATATTTCAGAAAAAATTCACTGCGTAGAAGCTATTCAATTAGGTTTAAGATGAAGTTGAATTGTTTATGAGTTTAATAATTAGTTTAAATTGCTGGTCATTTTTGGAATATCCCAACTTTCGGAGTTAGCAATGTACACCTAATAACAATCCTAAGAAGTTTGTAGTATACAGATAAATGCTTTCATGTCTCACATATTTATTCTCAACTTCAAGTGATTCTATTAATTAGCAAGGAATAGTTTGCTGGAATGAAGTTCTTTAGCTGTCAAAATAGGAATCTTCTAGCTGCAGGCCTACTGTCGATTCTTCAACTGTGGAATACCCTATTTTAATTCTTTTCCATAGAAAGCAACCCACAAGAAGAAGGAAAAAGCACAGCCCTCAGAAGAAGTTGAACAATATGAGGTTCCTTTGGCTGAGAAGTTAAACCTGCCGAGCTCTGTGTTTGCATCAGCTGTCGAAGAAGATGTCGGCCTGCTGAACAAGGCAGCCTCACAAGGTAAAACAGTTTTTTTTAATATTATGAAAGGAATAGATTTAATATTTACTCTGTGATTACAATTAAGAGAGAGAAAAGTTTATTCCCATTTCATCAACCTGTGAACAGCCAATTAGCAATGTAGGTGTCTTGGACCAGTCATTTATTGTGTACCCTAGGTGGCCTAGACCTAGGAAGAAACGCCCTTTATCAGCCAGCACCCCTATCTCTAAAATTTATTCTCCAAATTTAAGACCATTATAAAAACCATACCTGTTAAAGATACATATCCTTAATAATAATAATAATAATAATAAAGCCTCTTTATTCCAAACATTGCTACAATTAAATTACTTCTATATAATTCAGACAGTAAATGAAAATAGTCTTTCATAAGCCACTGTCCTGAAAGTTTTCTAGTTGTTTGGGCGCCCATTGCTGGGCATAGGCCTCCTCCATCTTGTGCCACGTGCGCCGATCCCTTGCATGCCTCTGCCAGTCTCCACCAGCGGTTATGATAATGTCATCGTCCATCCTTATTCCAATTGAAATTATAGGTTTTGTGTAAAAATGTTCATTCTGGATAGCAAACAATATTTATTATGTTTTTGTAATATTTTCCAACATATTTATTGACGACGCTTTTGCTGCAGTTTGTAGAGCACCTGCCTACTGAGCCGGCGGTCCCGGGTTCAAATCCCCGCCAGGGCACATATTTGTGTGATGAACTCGAAAATATTTGTGCTTGGGTCATGGTTATTTAAGGATATATTTATCTATATAAGTATGTACTTATCGTCGTCTAGTACCTATATCACAAGCCTTGAGCTTAATTTGGAACTAGATCGAATTGTGTGAGGTTGTCCGATATTTATTATTATATGATCATCATTTTGCATTAAATCATTGTTTGGTTCTAGGATTGTGCTTGGATCTGGACCCCGAGGTGGTTGCAGCTCTGGACGAAGACTTTGACTTTGAGAACCCTGACAATGAGTTGGAGGACAACTTCATTGAGCTGGCGATGGGGGAGGAGGGCGGTACGTTGGCTTTATGAACTAAGGGCAAAGCATATAGATCAGTGGTGTGCCATATTTAAGCACTTATCAAACTTAGTTGAATTTAGTCACTAAATCATTATTTCAAGCACATACATTTTTTATGTGGAAAAATAGAATCGATAAAAAGATTCTATAAAAACATTTAGAATAGCGCCACCTCTCTCGCGGTCTTCACACTTACTGTAAAGCAGTGGGGACTGGGGATTGTGCATGTATAACGCACATCCTAGGGTAATGGGTAATGCGCTTAAGCATTTTAAAGCACAAATGACGCAGAGGGCGCTGTCATCAAAGATTTGGTGTGATTGACGTAACAATCTAATAGCTCAGTTGGAAGAACACTACGCTGGAAATATAGGGTCGCGGGTTCGAGTCCTGCTTGCATTGTAGTATAGAACCAATCACATTACCTTTTTCTTTAATAATTATCGTTTGTGCCAATATTTATGCTAAATTTAGCCAACAATAAGCCTCTTAGAACTTGGTTCTCAGTGGCTTGCTTCTTTATTATTATTGCCATAAGACATTTGACTACCCTATCTCTATCTTTGAAGAAACACATCTTCACAAGGCTAAATCTGTCCCAGCTGATCAAGGGGTTTTTGGCGCGATGTCACTGGTATATATACACTAGAGATGTCAAAGTTCAAAGCAGTGTTGGCAAAAAATCAATTCGAATTGACGATTGACGATTGAGGATTGACCGATCAATTCGAATTGACGAAACTAATTCTAAATCTACTAATTGAAGATTGACAATTACTAATCGTTAATTCGAATTGATCGGTCAATCCTCAATCGTCAATTCGGATTTACGATTACTTTGTATGTATCTACCTAATGAATGTCCTTTTTATTTTAGGCCATTTTTCGAAACTGACCAAATGCGTTCAAAAGCGGTGTCTGAGTTTACCAAAGGTTCCGAAACATGTTTCCGACGGCAATATGAAGGATGTCCTTTTGGGAACATTTTCGGGACTTTCCTTGACCGATAGCGTTCAAAATCGATATCTGAGGTGCGCTCTCCGCTGTCCGCTCTCCGCAATCAGCCAATTTCGAAAAATGTCCCAAAAAGAGACCTCAGTCAATACTGACATCAGGAACATGTTTTCGAACCTCTGGAAACCTCAGATATCGACTTTAAGTCCAGTAAGTAAGTCCCAAAAAAGGACACCTTGAAAAGTAATCTTAGGGAAGGGTTAATCTAGATTGGGAATTGATTTAATCCGAATTGAGGATTGATGCGTTAATTCCAATTGATTCAATCGGATTGACGCCTCAATCAGAATTGAATCAATTCGGATTGACGCGTCAATTCGATTGATCAATCCGGATTGATTTAGTTCAGATTGATGCCAACACTGGTTCAAAGCCAGTCACATGTCACTTGTGCACTGTATTGATTAAAATGGGATAGATAATAGCTATGGTAACAGTTATGCTGGATTTACGGTCAAGCATTGTCATAATGGAATATATCTAACACTTATATCTTCAGTAAATAGCATTGTTTCAAACACGAGTTTGATTCAAATGGATCTGATTATTATAATAGCAGTTTTGTTATAAATTTGATATTTTGTATAGAGTCCGATGTTGAAGAAGACGACTCAGACGGGGAAAATGATGACAGCATGGCCGATCAATCCGATCAGGCATTTGCATCAGATTTGGACTCAGACGATGACAGCAATCCACAGGTAAACTACTCATGTTGGTATCAATTATGTCCTCCATCAACAGGGGCCTGTAACGTTGTCCGCATATTATTATATGCGGCTATCCTTTCACTAAAATTGGTTAAAATCCGTCTTGCTGTTTTGGCGTGATGAGAACACAAACAAATTTTTCACTTCTCTTGCTCTAAAAGTTCGACTTTATGCTGTGCGTAGGTGACATAAAGTCGCTTTTTATGCTCTAGAGCATAAAGTAAAATCGTCGTCGAAGACCAAGGCGATCGGTCCAACAGCCACACAAGTTCCTTGATAAACAGAAAAAAAAAAAACATAAAACTTCATACAATTAAACCCGTACCAGACCTTCCGATCCGATCCGATTTATCGGAAGAAATTGGATAATGTGTAGTGTATTAGATCCTAACAATTGCACTACACATTATCCGATTTCTACCGATAAATCGGATCGGATCGGAAGGTCTGGAACGGGTTTTAACTCTTCACTTTATTTCGTTTCGGTAGTATTCTAAGACCAAGGCAAAGATACCAACAGCCAAAGTACACAATAAAACTTCTTGAAATAAACTTGTAACTTTTATTTACTATCATTTATTACTTTTTAAACTATTACTTTAAATATTTCTCATTGCTCTAATGTAACTTTAAATTTTAATTAAATTTGTTTTTAAGTATACCTAATATATTTACATAATACAGTTTCATTTCCTCGCAATCGAAGTGAAAAGTAGAGTGCGCAACTCGTCCATAAAACGCATTTTACACTCGAATTTATATTCATCCTCGCTCGCAAGCTCGCTCGGATGGATAAACGTCTCGTGTAAAATGGTGCGTTTTATGCACTTGTCGTACAATCTACTATTTGCCAACTGGCTTTACGCTGTACGGCTGGCGCCACACGCTTTACAAACTTCCTTACTCAGACTGGCTCAGTGACCCAAAAAGGAAATAATAATAATGAAATAATGAACTTTATTCTGCAAGTAGGATCTTGGCCTCTGACACAAGAGAACGCCATTCTTCTCTGTTTTGCGCCTTTTCCCGCCAGTTAGGGGACACAGATCCTTCTGCACTTTGTTTTTCCAGCGGTATCTAGGGCCGACCGGCCGTCTTTCCAAACTACTTTTATTTTATCTACCAGCTATGCCCGCGGCTCCGCATGCGTGAAAATCGGTCTGTGTCAGTTCTGCGTTATCACAGTTCACTGACAGGACTTTCGAAATGCACCTCATTCCTAAGTAGCGCCATAAGATTCCGGTGCAAACTATACTGAATAGAGTGTAGTGGCTAAGCCCCCCACCCCCTTTAATGGTAATTTTTTATTGCCTATTATATGGCCCGGGTATTTCCCGACAGATTAATGAAGATTTCGTCAAAATCCGTTCAGCCGTTTTCACGTAATGCGCGGTCAAATAAACAGACAAAAATTCTAAAAACGGTTGGAACGTGTTCTGTAATCCATTCTAAGTATCCCCCGCCAACTTTTTTTCGAATATCTTCCAAGTACAGACTTTGGACTTCAGCTTTATTGTATGTCTCACATTTCAGAATTATTAAGGTAGAATTATTTAGCTGATGTGTTTTTTCCAGCCGGGCAAACGTATGGCGACGTGGGACCGTGACGCGGACGACACAAAGTCCCGCTTCTCGCAGTACTCGATGTCCTCCAGCGTCATCCGCCGCAGCCGGGGGCTGGCGCTGCTCGACGACCGCTTCGAGAAGGTAGGGGATGCCGCTGCGGCTATCCTAAGTGAATAGTATACAAACAGAATACATGTTAGTTATTAAGATGTTATTTAAGTAGCAAATAACATACATATATGCACTTAGATGTTCTGTTAAAATTTGTAAACATATTTATAATTAAACCATGAATACAAAGATCAAAGCTTAAAGAAAAATTGAAAGAGGAGCTACCTGGTGGAAGGGACCGGGATTCGAACCCGGTACCTCTGGATTAAAACCTTAATCTGGTGTAAAAACCTTTCAAATAAACAATGCAAAGATCGACACACAAGGCATAAGGAAAAATTCGTCAGGTCTACGTGGAGCGAGGGTAGCGAAGTGGCTAACGCGCTGGACCGGTAATCCAGAGGTACTGGGTTCGATTCCCGGTCCCTTCCACCAGGTAGCTCCTTTTTCAATTTTTCTTTAAGCTTTGATCTTTGTATTCATGGTTTAAATAAAAATTGTGGTGTACCCACATTAAAAAAATGAGACATTACATGTTTCATAAAATTATATTTATAATTGTTGTTGTCATGGTTCGAAATTATCAAGATACCCTGTTGGTTTCCTCTGCCTGTCATTTCAATGTATCTCATGTTGTGTTGTGTATTCTTTGATGTTTGAGGTGTGCAATCAAGAGTATTTGTATTGTATTGTATAATTACGCTTATTGATAATAATCTGATGATCATCGGATTATTATCACCAGTGTAAGAAATGCATATGTTATATTATTTCTTAACAAATTATAACAAAAAAAAAAACAATAAAATTTTATAATATTCAATTATTTCAATATTTAACTTAACAAACCAATGCCACTTGAGTACACTCAATTTTGCATAATCAGAATCACACTTTGGATTATGCACGTTGACACTTTACTTCGAATACAGTTCACTTTTACGAGCGCAATTTTTTTGTTATTATCAAATGATAATTATCCATCTGTAATTATCACGATAATTATCGTTGATAATTATCCTTTCCAACCCTGGTTGCAGTGCCCTGCAGGGTTTCATAGCGGAATAAAATATCGTATCGTCCATCATATGTAACCTATGAAAGCAAAAAATAAACTGATATAACTGATTATATTAGTTACTACAATACTGGGCTTTCGTGTGTCATAAGCGATCATCATCATAATCATCACCATCTCCACCAGTATCATCAATATCATCATAATCATCTTCATCATCATTACAACTAGCATCATCATTATCACCAACACCATCACTATCACTGTCAAGTCAACGTTGTTAACAAACAACCGAAGTAACAGACTAAAATTAACGGAAGTTCAATTTAACGAAAGTTAACAAGACCCTTAACTTTAAAGTTAATCCGCTAACAATTACTTAACGGAGAATAACAGAAGTGAATTAATTGTTAACGGAATAACAATTTAATTAAATTTTCATACAATGTTAAAATATTGATAAGAGAGCGCAGTGTCTACGCTTTATCCTTAGAAAATCTCTGAGTGCCGATGGCCCAGGCACACGTCAATAACGACATTAGCCATGTGTCAAAAAATGGAGACAAAACTAATACGAGTTTTAATCGAATACTTCCTGCCTCGCACAGATTAACTATGGAATGAACTGTCGCTCGCAGTATCCCTGAACCGAAACGACCTTCAAGACTGTACTCCCATCTGGGCGTCCGGCAACTCACTTGTAACCCCTCTTCAGGTTGCAGGCTCGTTTGAAATAATAATAATGAAATAATGAACTTTATTCTGCAAGTAGGCCACAAGGGCACTTTTACATGTCTGACTCTACCGGCATTTCACATGAGGAGACCACTGTTGAGAAGAAACGCCGAAAGAAACTCAACAGTCAGTCATTTTTTCAGAAAGCATAAGTACTTAACTATTACAATGATATGAACTTAACTATACGTAGTTCTCGAAGAAAACATATTAAAAGTGTATTTTAAGACATAAGTGAGGAAAAGTGTAAGAATAAAATAGAAACTACAAGAAAGCCTGACGGTTTATCACAGTTTATGTACGTTTGATATGCTTTCTTATTAGAACTGTGTCCCTTAAACCTTTGCCTCCTGTCTCTCCCTTTCTCTCTCTTCCTAGCTATTATCCCTCGTGGTGGTGTAGCTTTACTTATCTTCGCGCTGACACTTAACCTTCAGAAACTTGACACTCACTACATATCCTTTTGCAATTACATCTTTTCATCTCGATTTGAGTCTGCTTCTGGATCTTCGACCGGCGATAGAAAGTAATGCCAAGTTCCCTATGTCGGATCGCGATAGCCGTTTCACGTGACCATACCATCGCCGCCTTTTCTCCTGCAGCTTAGCTTCTATGTCATATAAAATAGACAAGTGCGAGTCGGACTAACGCACCGAAGGCTTCGTACAAACACTTCCGATCTTCACTGGCCGGGTTAAGTTAAGTTGCACCTGGTATGTATGGGGCATTCAAATGAGGTGCAAAGTTAACGCAACCGATCACGTTCGTTGTATGGTGGCCCTACTTAATATTTATTTTTATTCTGTTTTTAGTATTTGTTATTATAGCGGCAACAGAAATACATCATCTGTGAAAATTCCATCTGTCTAGCTATTATGGTTCATAGGATACAGGTACAGGTGACAGACAGACGGACACCGGAGTCTTAGTAATAGGGTCCCGTTTTTTAACCTTTGGGCACGGAACCCCAATAAGTTTCTGTCAAAAATGACATTTTAGTGGTAAGCTTTTATAGCCGACTGTACTTTTCTTTGGATATCCATCAAATGCTCACTGAGACGATTCTAAAGAGCCCAAGCTCGGTAGGATTGCTTTTTCTATTATAGAGTTCCAATGGCCACCTTCCGGCTCCATCATCAGATCAGCCCCATGGTACCATATTATTGTATTGTCATCAAAGTTAAGTAAGTATGCAAAATTTCAGCTCAATCGGTTGACGATATCTGCTTCAAAATTGAGTTGCAAGATTTCACCCGAACAAACATACTTTAAACATACCATGCAAGCTAAATAAAAGCTTGTAATAAACTAAATTAAAAATTTAAAACACCCCCTAAACAAGTAGCTTGTTATCATGAGACCCTGTTTTTATGTGTGATATAGAAAATGCTACTAAAACTGAACATAAAAACAAAATTTGGAATTCATTGCTTCAATATTGGATGAGAACCAGTCGCTTGTTCCACTAAAAGCTGAATATATTGGAGACGAAAGCTCCGATTTTCATGAAACAAAGCTAAGAACCATCTCGACAAACCAGGCTTTCTATTAAAAAAAACCGTACTCAAATCGGTCCACCCGTATGGGCGCTACGATGCCACAGACAGACACACAGATACACAGATACACATGTTAAACTTATAACCCCTCTTTTTTCGTCGGGGGTTAAAAAGGAGGTACATCTCGGTGGTTCCAGATGTTCGCGGAATACGACGACACGGAGCTGGGCGCGCTGGACTGCGAGGAGATAGAAGGCTTCATGCCGGAGTCGCACGCCGCGCTGCTGCGCGCCGCCGAGGAGTTCGAGGAGTCGCGCAGGCGGCTGCAGCTCGACAAGGAGCGAGAGGTCGCCAGGTTAGTTTGATCATTTGTTTTGTGATCCAAAAAAAAAAAAAAAAAAAAAAAAAAAAAAAAAAAAAAAAAAAAAAAAAAAAAAACTAATATTGTAAAGGCAAAAGTTTGTTCAGTACTTTTATCTCACGAGCGCGGGTGAGCCATGTTTGTGTGAGTAGATGTACATGCACATTGGCTCTGTGTGGGTGAGCTCGGGAGCTCTCAGTGCCGGCTCACCCATACAGAGCCAATGTGCATGTACATCTACTCACACAAACATGGCTCACCCGCGCTCGTGAGATTTGTACTGTTTCTGTGTTTGTGAAGCCACTATATGTCACTAGTGATGTAGCACTGCACCCATTCCTTATTTCGCGGATTCGGTTGTTAGTATTAATGTGAAACAAGTGACTCACGCGTCATTATCATCTATAATCATCTCCATGTCTTTGGCAGGTCTCTTTGCGGATTAATGACGTCACTAGTGATGTAGTACAGCGCCTGGAGTAGGAGGAGTATTCATAAGTTTCTAATCAGATTAATATTATAAAGGCAAATGTTTGTGAGTGTTTGTATGTTTGCTAGTTTTTCACGCGCAATCGGCTGGACCAATTTTGATATCATTTGGTATGGTCGTGGGTGAGACCCTCGATTAACATACTTTTCACCTCACCAGCTCAAACATGGCGATTTTGCTGTCAGATAACAGTGAACAAAATGCGATTTTGTTTCGAGCGTGAGTAGAAAGTAGCTTTTTAATTTTTTCAATATCTGACCACGAATTGCCATTATTCAGCCAAAGGTTAATTATAAAATCCTAATCATTTGAATCTCGATGCACTCTGTTTCTTTCATATGTAAATAAAAGAGAGGGATAAAAACTTATCAATTTGAAATTCGATTTTCGAATCCGACCTCGATTGAGAACAGTTCGGATACGCGTTATACCAAAAAAATCATTAAAAACACCCGAAAAAGTTTTAATTGCAACGTATTTTTTTTTCTTTATTATATTTTTATTTAACGACCGAATATTAAAACTATTGTGCCTTTTATATAAAACAATAATAATAGTAATGTGTTTTTCTTGTTTTTATGTACAATAAAGTGTTTACATACATACATACAATAGATCATTGCTCGAATAAAATAAGATTTTTCAACTTATTGTAAATATAATAATAATTTATAATTTCACCATTTATCATAGATGCATATTCGAAACGTACCTTAAAAAATATCGAGTTCATATTGTAATTTGTTATTTTCTTTTGCATGTATTTTGTTTGGTGTTTTAGGAGTAAAAATATTAATCAATTTATAAACAAAATCTTGTAATATAATATGTATTTATAAATAAACACGTCATGTATCTGCTAAATCTTCCAATTTGATAAAATAATGACAATAACCGTGTTGGTTGGTTGATTATAATTTCAATTAAATTATATTGTTATTCCTTTTTAAGCAGCACTTATCTATTTCTGATTAATAATATTAGCAACGAAGACTATAAACATACGTTGGAAGAAAAAGCACAAAATGTCGAATATGTTCTCGCTGATGAGGTGAAAAGTTGTGTGTGCTACACGAGAGCAAAATTTTTTGCATCTCGTGCTGTTGAGTCCCTCGCTACACTCAGGATTCTAACATAGAATCACTCGCTACGCTCGTGATTCAAACGTAGAATCCTTCGCTTGCTCGTGACTCAAAATCAGCACTCGTAACAAAAAACAACTTTGCTCTCTTGTTGCACAAATAACTATTTTATCCGAAAAATGATTGCATCTACTGCCTATACGTAAGCCTACTAGAGCTTTCTGTGGGATTAGATTGGTTTGGATTGTCCGATGTTTATTTATTTATTTACATTCAGAATGCAGCGGCTGCAAGAGATAGAGGAAGAGTCGGAAGACGAGCTGGTGACCGTGGAAGTGCCTAAAGAAGAGAAGTGGGACTGCGAGACGATCCTATCCACGTACTCCAACCTGTACAACCATCCCAAGATCATTGAGGAACCCAAGGTATATTTTTTTATTTTCTTTATTAAAAAAAAACAGACGAAGTGATGGAATCCCTGATGAAGAGCTCCATACGAGTTCGAAACATGTCGGGCCGTCCCTGACAATTCACGTGAGTGTAAACTGCTTAATATAAGATTAAATATGTCTCACGAAAGTTTTGAATGAGATTAAAGAAAAAGACATAGACAAAACGATTACATGTGATAAAATCTTAAGTTAGATGTAGCTGACATCCTATAGTTATTTACGATACAAGTGTGGAAGGTAGGTGATTTCAGAAGAGTGTGATTTTTAGTCACGAGCGAGGTACGAGCGAGTGATTAAACAAACACGAGTCGGAAATCGTCTTACACACGAGTTCCGTACAAAACTTTACTATGCATGTACGAGAAAATAGAAAATACTTCGATACTTACAAAGACTGTTTACATTGGAAATAAAGTGTTTTGATTTGATTTATCCAACAAGAAGCCGTCGTTCACATTTTTTACTTCTTCAATAACATTTTACGGGTTTATTAAATTCATGATTCGTCCCTTTATCTCGCCATTATTTCAGCAGATTTGCACAAAACAACTTCAAAATAAACTGTTCCTGCGATGAGCGACATCTACACAATAAATACGAACGAGCGACTGAGAGGACACTCTTTGAAATTGATATTAACGGCCAGTACTAGCAACCCTAGGCGTCACTTTCTAGCCAATCGCGTGGTCAAAGTGTGGAACAGTTTACCCGAATCCGTGATTAGTGCACCCTCAGTGAACTCTTTCAAAAATAGACTAGACAAACATTTACAAACACAGAAGTGAATAGTGATATGCACGCATCAGCTATAAGCTGCCTGTGCATTAAATAAATAAATAAATAAATATTTCAGAAGCCGGGCAAAATCCGCATCAACCCAAAGACCGGTATTCCCAAGGACGTGTTGGGCTCGGACAACAAGTTGACCGCGAAGTCTCTGGCCAAGTTCAACGCGCTGCAGCCGCCCCACACCGCCGAGGAGGACGCCGAGACAAATGCTGACACCGTGCTGTCCACGCTCAGCGTGCTGTCCTTGAGGTGAGGGGTATAGACATACTAGACGGTGCTCGTGTCAACCATGTGGTATCAGCTTTATTCGTCCCATTCGCTTTTCGTTCAATTCTTATTTCGTCTCATTCTGCATTCGTAACTCATTCTCGTTTCGTCGTGTTCGCTATCTGTCCCTATCTTTCTAAGTCCAAATCAGTAATTTGTCTCATTCTTATTGTCTTATTCGTTGTTCGTGACCGTCTTCCTTGGACTCATTCTTCATTCTTCCTTTTAGATTTTCGTCTCGTTCACTTATTTGCCTCATTTTTTCCGAAACGTTCGATGCTAGTCACATTTGTTATTAGTCTCTTTCGTTTTTAGTCCAATTCTAAGTTCGTTACTTTCGTTTTTCGTCACCACCGATATTTTCTATCTTAGCCAATAAAACGTGTGTCTTACGAGACGAGTAGCGAACGTACCTAACAAAGAACAAGACGATTTGCCAGTAACGCCAAAATAAGAGAGAGACGAATAACGAATGTGACTACTGACTAAAGATAAAGTGTGAATGATACTAAAAACGTAAGGGACAAACAACAACATAGTCCTACGAAGATCGTGACGAAAAACGAATAAGACTTGATAAGAATGAGATAAGTTATAGAATTGGACTTAGGAAGATAGGAACAGATGGCGAACACGACGAATAAAAAATGAGTGACGAATGCAGAATAAGACGAAATAAGAGTTGAACGAAAAGCGAATGGGACGAATAAAGCTGATACCAACCATGTACTACCAAAGTATACTCGGGTGCTTTGGTCATGTTGCTCGCCGGAATACCGAAAGCTAGTAGTAGTGGGCAAAGTGGAGGGGAGAAGACCCCGAGTCGGTGCGACGCCACGTCATTTTCCAATATTCTATCTGCTGCATAATCATAAACATAAATCATCAACTTAAGTCATCGTATCAACTAAGACATCCACTATTTGACGTTTCCTCTGTCTGTAGGCATCACTATACCGTATTTTCATAATAAAAAAAAAAGATTCAAAATTTTAATTTTATAATTTTTTTATCAACCGTAACGATGCTTTAGAACAAATGAAACTACGTATGGAGAACCTAATATCACAGACAAGATACCCCTAGACCGCTATTCTCATACAAGAAAACGTAACTCTGAAAAAGCTCAAAATTCGGTATAAAAACTAGATGGCGCTGCTTCGTAGCCTGGAAGTGACAAAAATTGTATTTTTCACCAATATTTTAAAGTGATTTTTGATTTTTGAAGATCAAACGCGTTACTGCTTCATTTTAATACGATAATATAACTTAAATACACAATTTTTAAGGATTATATTTTTTAGTCTTCAACAACGTGGTTTGATCGTATTAAAATAGATGGCACTACCTCTGGATAGCTCAAGGTTGCTTGCGGGCTCGCCAATTTTTGCTACACAAAATAGCTAGATGGCGTTGGTGAACTGGTGTAATGTGGACAAAATAAATTACGCCCGAATTGACAAGCGACATTTCCCACTAACAAACAGTAACGTAATATTTGTTAGATAAGTTTTGTACAGTCAAGGAATTTCATTTCCTACCCATTCCAGCCATTCGCAATGCATTAAGGCCGAAAATTATATTTCAATAATAGTATTGAAATGTCAATATTATTATTTGTCACTTAATTTTACAAAAAACCTCCTCGCGAAAGGTTATCATTTGCTTTTAATTTCTAATTAGGAACATATGTCAGTGTCAATCGAGAAAATCGTAAAATAATTTTCAGCAACGTTATTAATTTGAAAAATAAAATGCTTGCCGCTAACCGTGAACTATTAAAAGATAATGATAATGACTGAAAACAATGAAGAGCTCAAAGAGTGGAGTTACACCAGGAAGGAATACGGATTTATGAGATCACACGTCGGTTAAATGCTAGCAGGGACACAGTTTGACGTTGGGTACGGCGATATAATGCTGAAGGAAACCTTATTGATCTACTGCAAAGCAAAGTAACCATTGCATCGTCCGCTTGCCATGGCCCAAGACCAACGCCGACGACAAAATGGCTTTACGCCAACGGGACGATTTGCGGAAATGTTTGACATTTACCCTAGAACAATTAGGAATTGCCTACATGCAGGCGGCCTGCGAATATATATTCGTTCGTTTTGTTTTTGTTAAAAGTAATATAAAGAAAACGTTTATAAAATTGTGGTTTTATTGAATGATCACTGTCGTTAGTTCTGTTAGTTTTTGTATAGATAAATTTCGGGTGCCTGTCGTATCGCATAACGTTTTTTGTCCTAAAAATGTTTGGCATACTGTTGAATGGCATACTACTCGTTTGTCCTAATAATTTCTGCGCATACTCTCTTAAAGTCCTAAATCAAGTTTGTCCTAATATTGATAACTCTAAAATCTAATTACCTAAAGCATAAGTGCCTATTTCCCGAATTAGGTGCATAATTGACAGACAATTCGGGCATTGTCGTGTATCCGAGTCTAAGATCCGAGTAATACAAAAACTTTATGCTCTAATACTGTACTCGGCGGTAAATAATTATTGCCCATCGGTCTTTAGAAAGAGACAATTCAACAATTGGCTGTTTACGACGATTTCCTAACACTGGTGACCGTCCATCAATCATCGTTTAAAATTAAGAGGAACGAACGTATTTCACGTTTATAATATTATTAGGATTATTTATATAATGTTGATTATACTATCTTTGCATACTCAGTTATTACTTTATTTTTATTCACTTACCAAGCGGGGGTACATAGTTCAAGCTCGTACTATTTTCAGATGATGTGCGTATCAAAACGTGATACCTACCTGAAGGGCTACTCCGATGTTGGAAATTGTACTGTCGTATAGTGCTATTCCATTCACTAAAATATTCTTTGACAGATGATCGAGAAGGATGGCGCTATTCGACAGTAAAATTTTGAACATCGGGGTAGCCCTTCTGGCATCACTGGTTTGACATGTCTTGCCAGATGGGTGTGTGATGTCGTCAAATCAAATGTCATTGTTTCAAATTTGTAAAATTGTATGTATTTTATTCTTGAAATTACGCGATTAATCGAATTTTGCGGTTACGTGTTTCCATATCAGAATTTATTGTTTTTTTACAAAGAATAGTTTGGTATGCGTTTCGTGAAGGTCTATCGTAGGCCCAGACAAAAATATTATTATATTGATTAGTTTACGTCAAAACGATGACATGTAGGGAATTGTTGCAACTACAATGATTTGCTCTCCATACAAATTTTAATCCCGTTTTTCGTCCCTAAAAGGGATAAAACTTGATATAAATGATAGCCTATGTCCTATTCTGATATATAAGGTACATAACTGGAAAGTTTCATCATAATACGTCCAGTAGTTTTTGAGATTAAGTGAAACGTACATACATACATCCATCCAAACTTTCACGTTTATAATATTATTAGGATTAGGATTAGGATGTAAGTAATTTTTATGTTTAAATAAAACATACACAAATAGTGAAATGAGACGAAACGGAACGTAGTAAACAAACATCGCACCTAACGTCATCTATTCACTTTTTACTGTATCACTTGGAAGTTGGAATGTCGTTGAACGCTTGACGACTGTGTTACTTCACGCTTGCGCGTACCGTACGGTAGGGATTGAAAAATGACGACTTTTGAATGAATTGAGACCCTTAGCGGCATCTAGCGACGTAGAACGATAGTAACTAACGGAGTACGGTGCGTAGTATGAAGAATAGCGGTCTAGGGGTATCTTGTCTGTGCTAATATTGTAACTTTCCATTGCAGACCTAAGGACGAGAATCCCGAGGAAAAGAAGGAACGCAAGCGCCTCCTCAAAGAGTACAGGAAAGAACGGAGAGTGGAGAAGAAAGCCAACCAGGAGGCGTTTAAAGAAGAGAAGAAGCGGCAGGAGAAGATCATGCTGAACAACCGGAACAACGTGCAGGGGAACCGGATACTGTAGTCTTAAGGAAATATATTTACTCGTATTTAAGGAGCTTGTTTTATTTTACAAGTTGTTATTCCGTTTTACCTGTCACGACGTCTATCTGTGATAAAATCTTGAAAATTAAATTTGATCATACAATTTGGTTTTTTAAAAAGATTTTTTCTGGAATAGTGACCCCTACTTATTTTCAATAAAATTGTAGAATTGTGTAATATTCTGAAAAAAAGCTGATATTAATACCTATCTAATAACTTAACTCTCATCTCTGGTGGTTCTCGGTCCAGCCTCCATATAAATTTGGCCATGGTATCACCAAACCAATTTTTATTTTATTATAAGTACCTATTCGTTTTTAAAATATTCTGAAAAATGTGAAAGAAGAATCGCCCCAAAACCCATAGTCATTACCAAAGATGACTTCACGTAACTTTGTGAAAAAGGTAACAGTCGCAACGCATATGGAGAACAACTGTACAATTTCCATTGTACATCCGATTTAGTAAAAATGCTTACTGAACAGACTGAATGATTTTATGTGCTGTGGCATTAACTTTTACAAAGGTATCCTATTATATTTCTTTAAATGTTCTCAATTCCGCATGTATTTATTAAGAAAAATAAATATAAAATGCAATCACCCATATAAATAAATTGCATTTATTACAATAACATTACATATTGCTTTTACAAATCCATACTTACAACTATTTTACAACATAACATAATAATAGCTAAGGCAAAACCTTTTTCAAGGACATATTTTCTAAAGGGATATTATTAAATGCACATCAGTATAATTTTTCAGCACACTAGGTAACTCCACTAATTAACTGAATGCATACCAGAAAAACTAATGCTGTGCAAAAAACACAATTGATTAACTGAACATGTCCTACGAAAAAAACTTAAACATCATACAAAACGAGATGACCTTTTTAACCGAATTCACACCAAAAATATGGTTCGTACATCGGATATATTTGAAAGTTTCACCAAAAATACTGACTTGCACACTAATTATCCTCGCCTCGCACTGCACACTAAGATCCGACTCGGCCGGGTTAGGTTAGGTTAGTTTTTAGGGTTCCGTACCTCAAAAGGAAAAAACGGAACCCTTATAGGACTGTCCGTCCGTCCGTCTGTCAAGACCCTTTTTCTCAGGAACGCGTGGAGGTATGAAGCTGAAATTTATATCAATTACTCAGGTCTACTGTCCCTTGAAGCTGTGAAAAAATCAAACTTCTAAGCCAACGCAATCAAAAGATACAGCCGTTTATGCCGCAAATTTTCGACACTTGCAAGGGAATCAAAACTTGGTACGAAGCAACGTCTTATAGCATAGATAAAGGAATAATTACGAAAACCATAAAGGACCCCGTACCAAAAGTATGGAAAATGTGGTTTCAGTTAAATATTCTGAGATTTTGATATAATATAGATTTTCACGTCCCAAACAAAAGTCTCTATGGGGGCTACCACTGTTGCCGAGTCCATTTCAGAGTAACGACTGATTTTATATCCGATAACAAATCATTAATTAGATGCAATTACCAACTATTTATTTAAACAATTGACATTAGATTGAACCTATATTGCGATATTTGGGATAAGATGGCCATTTGACGAAAGATAAAATGACTGCAATGTCAACTTCAAACGTGCGTCATGTGCACTTCGTAGATTATTAATAAATGACAGAATATTTATTGATAATAATGTGAATATATACCGAATAAGAATATTTAAGTAAGGTTTAGATGTAAGATTTACAAATAGGTAAGAGTAAAGTAGAATGGCGTTACTATTCGTTAGAGGACATTGCTTTGTCTGCAATAATGTCTATGTTCCTCGTGCTTTGCGGCGGATACCGGAAAATAACGACGAAAAAATTCAACTGGCGATTTCATACAGAGAAAGTATGAACAACATCCCGGCTGAGTTTAACAATGAGTCCCGGGTATGCATTAACTGTGACCGATTGTTAAATACAGAGTTGGAGGAGCTGCGTCGCGAAGATTGTATTGTTTTAAACGTTCTGAGGCAAAGGTCGAGCAATACTTGCATGATTTGCAACTCACCAGAAAACCATCCCCGGTTGAACCTCAATGCAAGAACCAACCTCTTCATTGAATTAAACATTTATGTACCCGCATCATCTCGACGTTGTGCTGGACACTTGGACATTTCCGGGCTACTACTTTTAGAATTGAAGCCCACGTTACTATTTGTTAAACGACGTTATCGACTTGCAGGGCCTGAATTGAGTTCATTCCTACAAACGTTACGTAAGCAAAAAAAAAGTGATGATTTTGACGTAGACAACATTTCAGAAGAAGATTTTAGTATCATATCTCCTGTAACAAAACAGCAATTTCAAGAAATGTTCCAGTATTGTGTCCCGATTAACGACGGGTCTAACCGCCATGTCTCAGAAAAAAAAAATATTGATGTTCTTGGTGAAAATGTGTCAAGGACTCTCTGATGACTTTCTAAAAGTCCTTTTCAAATACAAGTCTAGAGCCAACGTGAGTCGCGACATTAAAATAGTCAGGCAATCATTATTGATAAGATTTGTGCCCCAGTCAATTGGTTATAATGCTATTACTCGAGATGAGTTCATTAATGCCCACGTGACACCATTCGCTAATGAACTATACAATCCCAATACTGACAATCGACAAGCAATAGTTATTGTTGATGCATCCTATACTTATACAGGAAAACCTAGCAACTTCAAATCTCTCAGAAAATCTTTTTCTTTTCATAAAAAACGACATTTAGTAAAACCCTGCCTAATAGTTGCCCCTGATGGATACATTTTAGATATACACGGACCCTATTTTTCAGACTCCAGAAATAATGACGCGAGCATACTTGAAGTTGAGTTTGAATCGAACGATGATATGAGCCAATGGTTTCGAGATGGCGATGTGTTTTTAATGGATCGAGGATATCGAGATGTTGTGCCATATCTCCAAAATAAAGGCATGCACTGTAAAATGCCCGAAGTCCTTGAACGTGGCCAGCAAGAACTTTCAACAGCAGCAGCCAACAAATCACGAATAATTACGAAGACAAGATGGATAGTTGAAGCCCGCAATGGCCATTTGAAGTCCATTTTTAAGTTTTTTGATGGTTTGATCCCAATGGCACACCTTAATCATCTAAACGACTTTTTGAAAATAGCTGGTGCTATAATTAACAGATATCATGTCAAAATCTACATGGAGGATGCAACTGTTCCATTAGCCAGAGAGTTACTGAACAGGATTCAAGATATTAATGTAATGCAAGCACGGATGGAAGCTGATGTTAATCTAACTAGACGTAATGCTAATTGGAACCATCTTAACGAAAATCATTTTCCGCAGTTTCCTAGGCTTGACATGGCGTATTTGAAGCGTTTGACTATTGGTATTTACCAAATTAATTTAAGCCCTGCTTACATACAGGACAAAATGGATATGGATAATAACGATGTATTTGAATTTGATGAACTAAATGAGCACGGCCTGATACGTATGAGAATACGCTCGCGTTTTCGAAATGCAGTTAAACACCAATTATGGATAGCGTTCCAAAACGAAATTCCGGAAGAAGAGCCTATCTTGGCCTATTACTGTAAATGCAAAACCGGGGCCAGAACTATTGGTTGTTGTGCTCATGTTGCCAGTGTCGTATGGTACCTGGGTTATGCACGACATCAAGAACACGTGAAATACCCAAGTACTGCATTATTAAACCACATACATGACTGTGCGAACAGAAATGAACCCTTAATAAACTGAGTTTAAAAGTGTACATGTGTATCTATGAAAATATGTAAATATATGTAGATAAGATTTAACGAGTAACACTATTTTTCTTTCATTTTATCCGTTATTAATAGTTTGTTTTGTCTGGTAGGTACAGTCTACTGTAAAAATATATGTGCATTAAATAGCACAAAAATATGTTCCAATAATCTGTGTGTCGTTGTAATAAGAACTTCGTAAAATATTTATGAAACGATTTATTTTGCACTTGAAAAAGACGCTGGAGGTGTCATTATTACTGATATTACTGTCACTGTGACAAGGTGCCAGTAGGTACTAGAGTCGATTCCTTGAGGAACAAAATCAGTTGTAACTCTGAAAGGGACTCGGCAACAGTGGTAGCCCCCATAGAGACTTTTGTTCAGGACGTTAAAATCTATATTATATCAAAATCTCAGAATATTTAACTGAAACCACATTTTCCATACTTTTGGTACGGGGTCCTTTTTTTTTAATACCTAACTTTGCACCTAATTTATATGGGGCGCTATACATACCAGGTGCAAACTTAACTTAACCACTTAGGGATGGAAAGTGTTTGTACGGAACCCTCGGTGCGCGAGTCCGACTCGCACTTGGCCGGTTTTTTTTTTAATATCCAGTTTAACAGTTTTGCAAATACCTTTAAATAGTATATTTAATTCGCATTATTGAGTGTGCCAAGTCAGTATTTTTGGTGAAACTTTCAAATATATTGATCGAAAAAAGGGAATATTCAGATATCGATTTAAATACATGCCTTTTCTAAATAAGAAATCCACATAATATATTCTTATTTTTCCATCGCATTGATAGATCTAGTCTGCTAGATCTTAGAGAATAACAAGTATCTTACAAAATACTGTATAATGACTTGATTGTCAACAATCAGTGCAGTTTATTAGTAGTACATTGTTAATGTCCCAGATCGCCGGTGTTTGTGGCCCGTATCGACGGTAAGGGGCCATAAATATGCGATCTGGGGCTTTACGTATTACCGTCCGGGGTTTGTCTAAAGTTTTGCGTCTTGCCTTGGCCAGGAAGTGAGATTTTTTCCCCGCGTAAGCGTAGCGGGCAGAAAATGCCACTTACGGCCTAGGCTGACTTAAAAATATAACAATGTTATTTACATATATTGAGATATTCATTCATCATGATTTCTCCACAAGGTCTAGTGGCAATTTTATATTTGGATCAATAGAGTAGATTTTTGTTTATTTTAACACTTACAACCAAAAAAAAAGTTTAACACACCCCAGAAACCGACAGAGCCCTGTAGGCGAGTTTGTTCACAGCAGTACAGTACCGAATAGTAAAGTACAGAACAATGCAGCACAGAACAGTAGAGTACAGTACAGAACAATGCCGCACAGATCAGTAGAGTACAGTACAGAACAATGCAGCCCAGAACAGTAGAGTACAGTACAGAAAAATGCAGCCCAGAACAGTAGAGTACAGTACAGAACAATGCAGCACAGAACATTAAGTACAGTACAGAACAATGCAGCACAGAACAGTAGAGTAGGTACAGTACAGAACAATGCAGCACAGAACAGTAGAGTACAGTACAGAACAATGCATCACAGACCAGTAGAGTACCACAGAGACCTTGTTTTTTGGATCATGGGCGCGACAAAGAGTCGTGTGTCATAGTTAGAATAAATACGCCTTGAAACTTAGTACACTTTTGGTTAGCCACGGGCTAAGATTCGTCCGTGTGCGCATCACAGCGCCAATGTCACAGCACAGATAAAGCCATAAGCGGCTTCATCATGCGAAAATCCGTTGTGTCTGTAGTTCTAGGCGCATTTCTAGTATAGTACGGCTCTTCCCAGGTGAATTTTTCGCTTCGAGCCCTAATCTATATCCTAATGGTCATTGTCTCTATTATCGCAAAGCCGCTAGCTACCTCGTTGGCACGTGCCACTACAACATTCATATGACAAACAAACTGTATCGTTATAGTATTAAGGTTCAAATCAAAATAATATGAATGCTGTATTTCGTCGGGGCGGTCTATTGTCCTACACTACCAAAACGCAATATATAGAATATCAGTGACATTAAATTTGAACCTTAATACTATGACGATACCATTTGTTTTTCATATGAATGTTGTAGTGGCACGTGCTAACGAGATAGCTAGCGGCTTTGCGATAATAGAGACAATGGCCATTGTTTGAAAGATTAGGGCTAACGCGAAAAATACACCTGGGAAGAGTCGTACTATAAGTGTATCTAGTTGATTGTCAGTAGGCGGTCCCTAGGCGAGCAGCGCGTCGTCGAGCGGCGGCAGGTCGGGCGCGGAGCGGCGGAGGTGGCGCAGCGTGTTGTGGAAGTGCTTGTGGATCTGCTCCGCCTCCTCGCTCGCCTCCACGTTGCCCAGCTCCTCGCGGATCTTGCCGATCACCTGCACGAGGGAAACATAACACTAACTGTACATACGTTACTTAACCCTACAATAAGGATAGACAGACCCCTTCTTTCCATTTGCAGTGTCACGCACTTTTTTCAGCAAATTTCATCAAATCCCTGCTGTACAGGCAAGCGTACATGGTTTGAAGTCTCATACGTGACGAGGCTAATCAGTTATCATTGTAGATTCATGGAATACTTGTAAATTATCACTACGCGACGTGATGGCGGAAGTCACGTCGCTCACGTAGGTTAACTGTATATATTAAGTGTTAAGTATCAATTAAAGGTGTGGTTGTAGTAGTTGTCGTTAAGTATCAAGCTGTGGTTTCACTCTGCACCTTCGCCTCGGCAGATATCATGTATCATTTAACATTCAGTTAGGGTTACTCCCTACACCTGCTATACCGGGTGTTGCATAAAATAGGACTAATAGGAGAATTAATTAAAACAGATTTTTCCCTTGACACTGGACATTTGTTAAGCAACTTCTGAAAGTAACGTGTATTAAATAACTTTTGCGAGAAGAACGTATTGCGGAAGGGACGTTATTTAACGAATTAGCACTGATTTGGCTAGCATTATTATATCTTGGATTAGAAAAGCAATATTACTGTTTTGATGTAAAAGGTCTCTATAGTCAAAATTAAACAGGTTAGGGATATCAACGATATTCGCTGTCAAGTTTGGAGGTATATTGAGTCCGTTCACTGTTGATATAGGCACATTTAGTCTATTTAAATAAAACAATTTAAACGGATTATATCGCGTATATTAATTATTTGAGCCTCCCTCAAAGGGAAAGGGAGGCTCAAATAATTAATATACGCGATATAATCCGTTTAAATTGTTTTATTTAAATGTGTGACAGTCGCGGAAACCGAAGAAAATATTACATTTAGTCTAGCCAACATACATATCGCCTGGTGACAACAAAATTCATCAAAATTCTGTCACAACTTTTCAAAACCTCGTATCTAGTTTGTCGATCGATACCGAGATACGAGCTTTGTTTTAAGCAGGTATTTGTTAGTGAGTTTTGGGTGTCAACAGACGATATACATGTGTACAGTTATACTGACGGGGAAGTTTGAAAGTAGCAACCGTGACGGACAAAATGAGGAGCAGTAGGTTAGCGTGGTATGGGCTTGTAATGAGGAGGGATGAACGTCATATTGGTAAAGGAATGTTAGGGATGAATGTCGAAAGACCAAAAGCGATAGGTAGGCCAAAAAGAAGAAAGTAAGGGCCAAAACACAATTACACGATACGAGATCGTACCGTTGTACAATGCGACATCGCGCCACGATGCGACGTCGTGAGATTGTAAAATTAATAAAATGAACATGAATATAAAGTTCATTTTGGATTTATGCATTTCCACGATACGATGTCGCATCGTGGCACGATATCGCGTCGTACGACGATGCGATGTCGTGTCTTGTAATTGTATTTTGGTTGTAAGCGCTGAAATGACGAATATTAGATGAATGGAAGAAGAAAACATGTCGTACCGACCCTACACAAGTGGGATAAGGACAAGGACAGTAGAGTAGATAGAATTAAGCTTGGCTCTATAACCTGCATATCCTGATGGATAGAAGTTGTCCTTTCATTTTGCCAAATTTTCAGCTAATATTATTGAATTACTAGGTTTATTAAGTTTAACAATAGTAGTAAGCGTTTCCAAATTTATGTATAAAAAAATGTATTGTTTTTTGGTCTTTATTGTTTAATTTATAGTTGAGTAAATTGCTTTTTATTTTTTCTGTTGGCAACAAATTTGTCAGTAAAAATTTTGGTCAGTGTAATGTACCTAACATTTTCAACATTATAATACTATGTATGAAACTATAGGTCTACAATTAAGGTGATTTCTAGTCCTATGACAACACCAATGTTATAACTGTTTATTTTATAACTGTTTGTAAAGCCTGACCAGAAATATATGAGGATTGTCAAGAGGGCGTTATTTATAAGATTTATATGGCAACAATTTTGCAACCAATCGCAATCCGCACTCTAATGACATTCGTTTAAATATCTGTCAGTTCCTATGATCATAAAATCATTGCCAGTGTAAGAAATTAGTTCCAGCGAAATTCCGCAATATGGCGCATCCTCATATATTTCTGGTCAGGCTTTATATTATTTTATAAATAAAAAATAAATAAATACTGACGGTGTGAATGAGCTGCGGCGTGAGTTGGGGATGGCGGCGCGTCCTCAGTAGAGCATATCGGCCAAGCAGCTCGGCCAGCAGCTGCGCCTGCACGGCGCCGTCCATGCACTGCGCCGCCACGCGCGCCGCCTTGCGCAGGCACTCCAGCGCGCGCGCAGCCTCGCTCAGCGCCCACTGCACACGTCACATAGTACATTAGAAAGAAAGAAAGAAAGAGAAAGAAAACACATTTATTGCAGCGAAGAAGACGCACCACCATTACAAAGGACTTAAAAACTAAATTTCTAACTTAACAATAACATACAATATCATACATTTAATTTAAAAAGAAAATTATATAAATATAGGTATAGGGTATATGATGGTGCTGCCATGTCCACCGCAAAAGGACACCACTCAGCATAATGCTGCTACATTGGGGAAATGTCGCACATTACTGTACACGCCGGGAAATAAGGGCTTGCCGGCTGAGTAGGTATAGACGGCCGACCGTAAGGGATGATGATTGATGATTTGGAGTAGGGACGCCCGGCCGGAAACAGGCGGGCTGTCGATCGCTTGGCTGCGTTCATTCAGCCCAATTCCCAATTGGAGCCAACGGTTACTGTCCCGGCGGCGCTCCCATACAGCCTTCTTCCTCGAATCCGACCGTAAGGGAGGCCGTCTAGTGATACGAAGCCGGCAAGCCCTTTTCACGGCTAAGGCATGTATAATGCTTTTCTCAAACATATGCAATGAAATAATAAAATACACCACTCAAAAAACATAATGCAGCTGTTCAGCGAGATCATGAACACAGACGCCATGTTTAAAAAAAAAACATTCATCATTTTCCCTCCCAACCCTCTATATTTTTTTTCCTTAATAAGTCGTTCACGTGTGTAGTGTTCGAATATTAAGGCCATTATACACAACCTGATAATAAGAATCTTAATTTGTATAATAAATAAAATAAAGACAGAGGATTTTTTTTTAATATTTTATGTGGTCTCTGGTGACTTACGTATAGGCAGTATTTTAAATTTATTCATCAACACATTGAATCATACAGATTTGTATTCTTAATATCAGTTCGTGTGTACTAGGCATTAACGCGGTTATTGTTGGTCCGATGGCTGAATTGTCGCCACTAGAAAAAAAACACAGCTGTTCATAAACACAGACGCCATGTTTACATTCAAATTAAAAACAAATTACTTCCCGGCCTAGGCCTTCAATTTTGTATGAAATTCCTTTACAGTTCTCTCGAATTGTTCCGCCTGAAACTTGACACTTCGAAGCCTGTTTTAAGGCACGTTATGACGATATTTCATTGCATGTTTGAGAAAAATACGTTACGTCACCCCGGCCCGGAAGTGACACTTCCCGGCCGAGGCGACACGTAAAACTTTACACTTCGGGCCCTCGGGCTCTCTACGCGGGGAGGCCTCTACGGGAAGAAGAATAGTTGAAGTAACCTAGTAGCAGTAGTAGGTTTGGAAATTTATTATTACCCCGAATATGTTCGCAATTACCATTTAAAACGTAGCATGAGCAACCCTGAGCGAGTACACCAACACGATTGCTAAAATATCATATACAGCGTGTATATTTGATATTACCGCAAACTTTACGGGGTGTTAGTATAGGCATCTATTAATATATTACAAAGTTAATTATTTAAAAAAATCCAACTTCTTTTTTCCATATAAAATAATTCAGCACGCAATGTATTTGTTTGTTGACACTTAACATCGCTAGTAAAAACTACGCCATACATTGCTGCTCAGAAAATTTTCAAAAATGAATTACGCTATAGCAGTTAACGCTAAATTAATAATTGTTATAAATATCAGATAATAGCACTAAAATCTCCGTCTGGCTTCAATTTGCGGCTATATCAAATATACACGCTGTATAATATCTATGAGTGCCATACTAAGGGTGCGTCTCCACTGAAGGGGAGCGGAGCGGAGACGTGCGGAATCGACCAATCATAAGGGCTTCTTCAGCAGCTTGCAGTGAGAGTGAGAGCGTATAGTTACCGGCTGGCCGTCCTTGTCCCGCTTCCAGTAGAGGTGCGCGCACAGCGCGGCGGCGCGCGCCTGGTCCGGCTTCTTCAGCAGCTTGCAGTGAGAGTAGGGAGCGTATAGTTACCGGCTGGCCGTCCTTGTCCCGCTTCCAGTAGAGGTGCGCGCACAGCGCGGCGGCGCGCGCCTGGTCCGGCTTCTTCAGCAGCTTGCAGTGAGAGTAGGGAGCGTATAGTTACCGGCTGGCCGTCCTTGTCCCGCTTCCAGTAGAGGTGCGCGCACAGCGCGGCGGCGCGCGCCTGGTCCGGCTTCTTCAGCAGCTTGCAGTGAGAGTGAGAGCGTATAGTTACCGGCTGGCCGTCCTTGTCCCGCTTCCAGTAGAGGTGCGCGCACAGCGCGGCGGCGCGCGCCTGGTCCGGCTTCTTCAGCAGCTTGCAGTGAGAGTGAGAGCGTATAGTTACCGGCTGGCCGTCCTTGTCCCGCTTCCAGTAGAGGTGCGCGCACAGCGCGGCGGCGCGCGCCTGGTCCGGCTTCTTCAGCAGCTTGCAGTGAGAGTGAGAGCGTATAGTTACCGGCTGGCCGTCCTTGTCCCGCTTCCAGTAGAGGTGCGCGCACAGCGCGGCGGCGCGCGCCTGGTCCGGCTTCTTCAGCAGCTTGCAGTGAGAGTGAGAGCGTATAGTTACCGGCTGGCCGTCCTTGTCCCGCTTCCAGTAGAGGTGCGCGCACAGCGCGGCGGCGCGCGCCTGGTCCGGCTTCTTCAGCAGCTTGCAGTGAGAGTGAGAGCGTATAGTTACCGGCTGGCCGTCCTTGTCCCGCTTCCAGTAGAGGTGCGCGCACAGCGCGGCGGCGCGCGCCTGGTCCGGCTTCTTCAGCAGCTTGCAGTGAGAGTGAGAGCGTATAGTTACCGGCTGGCCGTCCTTGTCCCGCTTCCAGTAGAGGTGCGCGCACAGCGCGGCGGCGCGCGCCTGGTCCGGCTTCTTCAGCAGCTTGCAGTGAGAGTAGGGAGCGTATAGTTACCGGCTGGCCGTCCTTGTCCCGCTTCCAGTAGAGGTGCGCGCACAGCGCGGCGGCGCGCGCCTGGTCCGGCTTCTTCAGCAGCTTGCAGTGAGAGTAGGGAGCGTATAGTTACCGGCTGGCCGTCCTTGTCCCGCTTCCAGTAGAGGTGCGCGCACAGCGCGGCGGCGCGCGCCTGGTCCGGCTTCTTCAGCAGCTTGCAGTGAGAGTAGGGAGCGTATAGTTACCGGCTGGCCGTCCTTGTCCCGCTTCCAGTAGAGGTGCGCGCACAGCGCGGCGGCGCGCGCCTGGTCCGGCTTCTTCAGCAGCTTGCAGTGAGAGTAGGGAGCGTATAGTTACCGGCTGGCCGTCCTTGTCCCGCTTCCAGTAGAGGTGCGCGCACAGCGCGGCGGCGCGCGCCTGGTCCGGCTTCTTCAGCAGCTTGCAGTGAGAGTAGGGAGCGTATAGTTACCGGCTGGCCGTCCTTGTCCCGCTTCCAGTAGAGGTGCGCGCACAGCGCGGCGGCGCGCGCCTGGTCCGGCTTCTTCAGCAGCTTGCAGTGAGAGTAGGGAGCGTATAGTTACCGGCTGGCCGTCCTTGTCCCGCTTCCAGTAGAGGTGCGCGCACAGCGCGGCGGCGCGCGCCTGGTCCGGCTTCTTCAGCAGCTTGCAGTGAGAGTAGGGAGCGTATAGTTACCGGCTGGCCGTCCTTGTCCCGCTTCCAGTAGAGGTGCGCGCACAGCGCGGCGGCGCGCGCCTGGTCCGGCTTCTTCAGCAGCTTGCAGTGAGAGTAGGGAGCGTATAGTTACCGGCTGGCCGTCCTTGTCCCGCTTCCAGTAGAGGTGCGCGCACAGCGCGGCGGCGCGCGCCTGGTCCGGCTTCTTCAGCAGCTTGCAGTGAGAGTAGGGAGCGTATAGTTACCGGCTGGCCGTCCTTGTCCCGCTTCCAGTAGAGGTGCGCGCACAGCGCGGCGGCGCGCGCCTGGTCCGGCTTCTTCAGCAGCTTGCAGTGAGAGTAGGGAGCGTATAGTTACCGGCTGGCCGTCCTTGTCCCGCTTCCAGTAGAGGTGCGCGCACAGCGCGGCGGCGCGCGCCTGGTCCGGCTTCTTCAGCAGCTTGCAGTGAGAGTGAGAGCGTATAGTTACCGGCTGGCCGTCCTTGTCCCGCTTCCAGTAGAGGTGCGCGCACAGCGCGGCGGCGCGCGCCTGGTCCGGCTTCTTCAGCAGCTTGCAGTGAGAGTGAGAGCGTATAGTTACCGGCTGGCCGTCCTTGTCCCGCTTCCAGTAGAGGTGCGCGCACAGCGCGGCGGCGCGCGCCTGGTCCGGCTTCTTCAGCAGCTTGCAGTGAGAGTGAGAGCGTATAGTTACCGGCTGGCCGTCCTTGTCCCGCTTCCAGTAGAGGTGCGCGCACAGCGCGGCGGCGCGCGCCTGGTCCGGCTTCTTCAGCAGCTTGCAGTGAGAGTGAGAGCGTATAGTTACCGGCTGGCCGTCCTTGTCCCGCTTCCAGTAGAGGTGCGCGCACAGCGCGGCGGCGCGCGCCTGGTCCGGCTTCTTCAGCAGCTTGCAGTGAGAGTGAGAGCGTATAGTTACCGGCTGGCCGTCCTTGTCCCGCTTCCAGTAGAGGTGCGCGCACAGCGCGGCGGCGCGCGCCTGGTCCGGCTTCTTCAGCAGCTTGCAGTGAGAGTGAGAGCGTATAGTTACCGGCTGGCCGTCCTTGTCCCGCTTCCAGTAGAGGTGCGCGCACAGCGCGGCGGCGCGCGCCTGGTCCGGCTTCTTCAGCAGCTTGCAGTGAGAGTGAGAGCGTATAGTTACCGGCTGGCCGTCCTTGTCCCGCTTCCAGTAGAGGTGCGCGCACAGCGCGGCGGCGCGCGCCTGGTCCGGCTTCTTCAGCAGCTTGCAGTGAGAGTGAGAGCGTATAGTTACCGGCTGGCCGTCCTTGTCCCGCTTCCAGTAGAGGTGCGCGCACAGCGCGGCGGCGCGCGCCTGGTCCGGCTTCTTCAGCAGCTTGCCGGCCGCCAGCGCGCACGACGTGCGCAGCGGCTCCATGTTCTCCAGCCCTGGACACGAGTGTTAACTATACTCGACGCCACGTAGCTTGGCAATAGCGACCAATGACTCCTCCTACCATGAAACTCAATTTCTAATAACGACACTTTTTTTTGTTCTCCGTAACGACCATTTTTACTTTTATTGCTACACCGTGGTAGAGGGACCCTCTACCACGGTGCTACAATAAAAGTAACTAGGTCGATGCAGAGTCAGCCACCGGCTAAGCTTGCACCATAAATTGGAGCGGAGTTTTTTTTTTTTTTTCGAAATTTTCTCTTCGTCACGACCTAGCGAAATTTAATTTTTGCATTTTAAAACCAAAATTTCTAAAATCGGTTGAGAACTCGCTGAGATCTGCGCATTGTTACAAAGTCCATTCGAGTCGATCCATGGGAGCTTCGCTCGCTTCGCTCGCTCCGCTCCAAAAATGGTCGTTACGGGGAACAAAAAAAAGTGTCGTTATTAGAAATTGAGTTTCATGGTAGGAGGAGTCATTGGTCGCTATTGCCAAGCTACGTGGCGTCGAGTATACATGTCATGCGAAATTTACCGCGGAGATCAGCTACATAAGTCACCTCCGGGCGCACAAGCGTCAAGCTAATTAGGAGCCATGACCGAAATCGGTCGGAGCTGATAATTGTTGAGAATTAGAGTTAGAAACTGGTGATAGATGTCGCCAGTCGTGTCTCGACGCCGCATACAAACAGCGACTTCAATTACGTTTACCAATTACCTGCTAGACGTCGCTGTAGCATCCACAAACTACCAAGTCATTTAGGATCAATTTTGGGAAATGTTTGTTATTCAAGAAATAAATATTCGATACTGCTTTCGTCAAAACCGATTTACCTATACATTTATGATTTATGAAACATGCACCACAATTTTTATATCAGTCAGTATTTATTTGAGCTTTGATCTTTTTATCGATGGTTTAATATATAAGATCGACACACAAAGCATAAGGAAAAATTCGAAAGGTTATCTGGGCGTTACGGTGGTGGAAAGGTTAACACGCCGGACCGGTAATCCAAAGGTGGCTGATACCCAGTCTCCACCAGGTTCCGCATTTCAGTTTCCTTTGATCTTTGTATAAATGTGTTTTTAAATTCAAACTTAATTTAATATTGTATTTAAACTACGATTTCTAATTCAAGACCAAAAAAACTACCACAAGGTTGCCACTACAACAAAATATGTTTACAATAGTAAATTCCTTTTTCTTTTTTAAACACTCTAAGATAATTTATTTATTGGTAACTTTAACTCTATATTTTAACACAATAACTAGATATATTTATTATTGCATAATTACGAGAGGAGATAATAAAACTTAAACATCGGAGATTTTTGGTGCAAAATCTGGTATTGTACTTGTAACACTTGAGCATTTGGTGCAAGCCAAGAACTTGGCCAAGAAACACAGTCAAATGTCATTTAAATGTTGTCAATTTTGACAGTGACGTATCTGTCGTAGTTTTTTTGGTCTTGAATTAGAAATCGTAGTATAGTCCACCGCCAAACAGCAATGTTCGCATTGTTGTGTTCCGGTGTGGGGGTAAGATAGCCGGTGAAATTACTAGCATAGAGGCATTCTATCTTCGGCCTCGGGGTAGGCAAGCACTTGTGACTCCTCTGGTGTTGCAGGTGTTTATGGGCGACGGTAATCGCTTTCCATCAGGCGATACGTTTGCTCGTTTGCCCCCTATGACATAAAAAAAAAAAAAAAAGTATTGTTTAAAACACTGTTGAAGCATGCTGTGTCTATTTTAGGGTGTACAAAAATGTAACCGATACATCATAAATTATGCTATGATAATTTTGTATTATCCAATTTGTGGACCATAAAAAAAAAAAAAAAAAAAAAAAAAAAAAAAAAAAAAAAAAAAAAAAAAATTAGAAGAATGAATGAACCTAGACAGCGCGCCTGCTCGGCGGTGGCGATGAGCAGCGTGAGCGCCTGCAGCTGCGCGCGCGAGTCCGGGATCTCGTCCTCGTACAGCGAGAAGGCCTGCGCCAGGAACTCGTAGCACAGCGTCTCGTGGTTCGAGAACCCGATCTCGCTGATGGCCAGCGCGCCTTGCAGGTACAATCTGTACACATCATCGGATTAAGATTAAGACTCCTTATCCGTTCAAAAACGCTCGCTGTTTTAGAATTTTTTCACTATGATAAAAAAAAAAAGATCAAACATGTTTCTTAACATATTATCAATGTTACAACTTTGAACAGAGCCATTGCGATTTATTGGTTAAATACAGTTAAAATTTTGTTTCGAAAACTACTCGAACATGACAAAATTCACGCTGAAAACTGTTTTTTTTTTACGTTTTTCGTCTGCACGCAATAAAGGCATGAATAAGGTATGTTAACTTCTAGAACTCAGGGAAAAGTAAACGTCACTTCAAGAAGTAGGTTAAAATTATCAATATATGTTCCATAATATGAAAAAAGAATTAATAAAAGGAATAAAGCCTCTTAATAGAACATTACTGCAGCCGCCGGGAAGGAAAGGCTTGCCGGGTGAGTAGGTATAGACGGAATAATACGAGCCTAAGCCCTTTTCACGGCTAAGGCATGTATAGTGCGTTTCTCAAACATATGCAATGAAATAAAAAAATACACCACTCAAAAAAAATATGATTCAGCTGTTTAGCCTGTTCATGAACACAGACGCCATGTTTAAAAAAATTACTTCCCGGCCTAGGCGTTCAATTTTGTATGAAATTCCTTTACAGTTCTCTCGAGTTGTTCCGCCCGAAACGTGATATTTCGAAGCCTGTTATGACGCACGTTATGACGAAATTTCATTGCATGTTTGAGAAAATGATTTTTGAATTGATAATAACATACTTCTAGTGGTACAGTCGAGTTCATTTACATCTACACACTTACGAGAACATAAATATCTGAACTCGATTTTATGCTCCTGACAATAGGGTCGTGTTCAGATATTTTTGTTCTCGTAAGTGTGTAGATGTAAATGAACTCGACTGTACTCTGGTGTTTCACTTAATTTTGGAGGTGTAAAGTGTCTCTAAACGTAAAAGATACCGGAAATCGTCAAGACTAACCTCAGAGGTAATTCCGCGAGTTCCGCCTTCACCAGCATACTGATGCTCTGGTGGCAGAACTGGAAGATCTTCTGACACTTTTTCTCCCACATCTCGTCCTGAAAAAGAAGATGTCATAGACTTCACTATCTACATATTAACTGCGCCGCGCGGTCTTACGTACCCGCTCATTCCACGGGAACACTAAATTTTTCGGGATAAAAGTAGCGTATGTGTTAATCCAGGGTCATACCAAAATTTATCAAAATAGTATCAAAAAGTAACAGACGGGACAAACGCTAGGAGCATGATGATGACAGATGTCACATATTTGGCTCGGTTGGTAGACACCTGCCTACTGAGTCGGCGGTCCCGGGTTCGAATCCCGGCCGGGGCAAATATTTGTGCAAATATTTGTTCTTGGGTCATGGATGTTATCTATGTATGTATTTATATATTATGTATATCATCGTCTAGTACCCATAGTACAAGCTTTGCTTAGTTTGGGACTAGGTCGATTTGTGTATGATTGTCCCTTAATATTTATTTATTTATTTTTATTTTTATATTCCAAATCCGGCTGTATTGGTGTTTCTTCTAAAAATCGGCCGAGGATATAAGCTGATGGATTGATCTAGTTTTTGTACTACTGCTGGAGATGGCTTTTGAAGGACTTAGCTCCGGAACTGACCTGGTCCTTCTCATCCTTGTACTGTTCAGCCAGGCGATAAGCATGGAACAGTAGCGGTGGGAATGAGTGCTGTATCCTGGCGGCGCCTCCCGCCTGCAGAGCCTTGCGACACGCGCTCAGGATCAGGTACTGCTGGTCTGCTGACGGCGACTTGAATTGGTGGATCAGTCTGGAAAAATAGTAGTATTTGCTTCATTTTTCGCGATTGGCTTCACCGTTACGGTCATCACTCAAAAGGCAACGAGCGAACTATGATCGAAGTTTCTCTCCAAGATCGATAGGAAAGCCAATATAACCCGGAATAGCATATGTTCACAAGAATTATTAAGCAATCTGGGCTCACACATTGAATGTTAACACTGTCTCACCTGGCAAGTAACCACTGTTCTTCAGCAAAGTCGTCAGGGTCAGGGTTCGCGGGCTGGTCCGGCTGGTCCCTCACCAACACGTCCAGCATCGACAGTACTGATTCTACCTGCAACAAACAAGTTTAACATTTAGGAAAACCAGAGGTATTCAGTATTAGAAATACCATGTTCCGCTCCCAAACCCGAATAGTCGACGTACAGTCGTGTTTTTAATTAAGCGAACTAACTTGACAGTTGCACACAAATATTGCCACAGTTTCGCGGCCTATACTCACGTCCTCCGGCGTAGAGACGACGGTCCCCGCCTCGATGAGCAGCGAGGCGACATGCGCGGCCAGCGCCGTGCGGCCCGAGTGCGGCAGGTGCACTATGAGCGGCCGGTAGTGCTGCAGCCGCGTCAGCGTAGTGCTCGCCGTAGCTTGAGGATCTATACTCACGTCCTCCGGCGTAGAGACGACGGTCCCCGCCTCGATGAGCAGCGAGGCGACATGCGCGGCCAGCGCCGTGCGGCCCGAGTGCGGCAGGTGCACTATGAGCGGCCGGTAGTGCTGCAGCCGCGTCAGCGTAGTGCTCGCCGTAGCTTGAGGATCTATACTCACGTCCTCCGGCGTAGAGACGACGGTCCCCGCCTCGATGAGCAGCGAGGCGACATGCGCGGCCAGCGCCGTGCGGCCCGAGTGCGGCAGGTGCACTATGAGCGGCCGGTAGTGCTGCAGCCGCGTCAGCGTAGTGCTCGCCGTAGCTTGAGGATCTATACTCACGTCCTCCGGCGTAGAGACGACGGTCCCCGCCTCGATGAGCAGCGAGGCGACATGCGCGGCCAGCGCCGTGCGGCCCGAGTGCGGCAGGTGCACTATGAGCGGCCGGTAGTGCTGCAGCCGCGTCAGCGTAGTGCTCGCCGTAGCTTGAGGATCTATACTCACGTCCTCCGGCGTAGAGACGACGGTCCCCGCCTCGATGAGCAGCGAGGCGACATGCGCGGCCAGCGCCGTGCGGCCCGAGTGCGGCAGGTGCACTATGAGCGGCCGGTAGTGCTGCAGCCGCGTCAGCGTAGTGCTCGCCGTAGCTTGAGGATCTATACTCACGTCCTCCGGCGTAGAGACGACGGTCCCCGCCTCGATGAGCAGCGAGGCGACATGCGCGGCCAGCGCCGTGCGGCCCGAGTGCGGCAGGTGCGCTATGAGCGGCCGGTAGTGCTGCAGCCGCGTCAGCGTAGTGCTCGCCGTAGCTTGAGGATCTATACTCACGTCCTCCGGCGTAGAGACGACGGTCCCCGCCTCGATGAGCAGCGAGGCGACATGCGCGGCCAGCGCCGTGCGGCCCGAGTGCGGCAGGTGCGCTATGAGCGGCCGGTAGTGCTGCAGCCGCGTCAGCGTAGTGCTCGCCGTAGCTTGAGGATCTATACTCACGTCCTCCGGCGTAGAGACGACGGTCCCCGCCTCGATGAGCAGCGAGGCGACATGCGCGGCCAGCGCCGTGCGGCCCGAGTGCGGCAGGTGCGCTATGAGCGGCCGGTAGTGCTGCAGCCGCGTCAGCGTAGTGCTCGCCGTAGCTTGAGGATCTATACTCACGTCCTCCGGCGTAGAGACGACGGTCCCCGCCTCGATGAGCAGCGAGGCGACATGCGCGGCCAGCGCCGTGCGGCCCGAGTGCGGCAGGTGCGCTATGAGCGGCCGGTAGTGCTGCAGCCGCGTCAGCGTAGTGCTCGCCGTAGCTTGAGGATCTATACTCACGTCCTCCGGCGTAGAGACGACGGTCCCCGCCTCGATGAGCAGCGAGGCGACATGCGCGGCCAGCGCCGTGCGGCCCGAGTGCGGCAGGTGCGCTATGAGCGGCCGGTAGTGCTGCAGCCGCGTCAGCGTAGTGCTCGCCGTAGCTTGAGGATCTATACTCACGTCCTCCGGCGTAGAGACGACGGTCCCCGCCTCGATGAGCAGCGAGGCGACATGCGCGGCCAGCGCCGTGCGGCCCGAGTGCGGCAGGTGCGCTATGAGCGGCCGGTAGTGCTGCAGCCGCGTCAGCGTAGTGCTCGCCGTAGCTTGAGGATCTATACTCACGTCCTCCGGCGTAGAGACGACGGTCCCCGCCTCGATGAGCAGCGAGGCGACATGCGCGGCCAGCGCCGTGCGGCCCGAGTGCGGCAGGTGCGCTATGAGCGGCCGGTAGTGCTGCAGCCGCGTCAGCGTAGTGCTCGCCGTAGCTTGAGGATCTATACTCACGTCCTCCGGCGTAGAGACGACGGTCCCCGCCTCGATGAGCAGCGAGGCGACATGCGCGGCCAGCGCCGTGCGGCCCGAGTGCGGCAGGTGCGCTATGAGCGGCCGGTAGTGCTGCAGCCGCGTCAGCGTAGTGCTCGCCGTAGCTTGAGGATCTATACTCACGTCCTCCGGCGTAGAGACGACGGTCCCCGCCTCGATGAGCAGCGAGGCGACATGCGCGGCCAGCGCCGTGCGGCCCGAGTGCGGCAGGTGCGCTATGAGCGGCCGGTAGTGCTGCAGCCGCGTCAGCGTAGTGCTCGCCGTAGCTTGAGGATCTATACTCACGTCCTCCGGCGTAGAGACGACGGTCCCCGCCTCGATGAGCAGCGAGGCGACATGCGCGGCCAGCGCCGTGCGGCCCGAGTGCGGCAGGTGCGCTATGAGCGGCCGGTAGTGCTGCAGCCGCGTCAGCGTAGTGCTCGCCGTAGCTTGAGGATCTATACTCACGTCCTCCGGCGTAGAGACGACGGTCCCCGCCTCGATGAGCAGCGAGGCGACATGCGCGGCCAGCGCCGTGCGGCCCGAGTGCGGCAGGTGCGCTATGAGCGGCCGGTAGTGCTGCAGCCGCGTCAGCGTAGTGCTCGCCGTAGCTTGAGGATCTATACTCACGTCCTCCGGCGTAGAGACGACGGTCCCCGCCTCGATGAGCAGCGAGGCGACATGCGCGGCCAGCGCCGTGCGGCCCGAGTGCGGCAGGTGCGCTATGAGCGGCCGGTAGTGCTGCAGCCGCGTCAGCGTAGTGCTCGCCGTAGCTTGAGGATCTATACTCACGTCCTCCGGCGTAGAGACGACGGTCCCCGCCTCGATGAGCAGCGAGGCGACATGCGCGGCCAGCGCCGTGCGGCCCGAGTGCGGCAGGTGCGCTATGAGCGGCCGGTAGTGCTGCAGCCGCGTCAGCGTAGTGCTCGCCGTAGCTTGAGGATCTATACTCACGTCCTCCGGCGTAGAGACGACGGTCCCCGCCTCGATGAGCAGCGAGGCGACATGCGCGGCCAGCGCCGTGCGGCCCGAGTGCGGCAGGTGCGCTATGAGCGGCCGGTAGTGCTGCAGCCGCGTCAGCGTAGTGCTCGCCGTAGCTTGAGGATCTATACTCACGTCCTCCGGCGTAGAGACGACGGTCCCCGCCTCGATGAGCAGCGAGGCGACATGCGCGGCCAGCGCCGTGCGGCCCGAGTGCGGCAGGTGCGCTATGAGCGGCCGGTAGTGCTGCAGCCGCGTCAGCGTAGTGCTCGCCGTAGCTTGAGGATCTATACTCACGTCCTCCGGCGTAGAGACGACGGTCCCCGCCTCGATGAGCAGCGAGGCGACATGCGCGGCCAGCGCCGTGCGGCCCGAGTGCGGCAGGTGCGCTATGAGCGGCCGGTAGTGCTGCAGCCGCGTCAGCGTAGTGCTCGCCGTAGCTTGAGGATCTATACTCACGTCCTCCGGCGTAGAGACGACGGTCCCCGCCTCGATGAGCAGCGAGGCGACATGCGCGGCCAGCGCCGTGCGGCCCGAGTGCGGCAGGTGCGCTATGAGCGGCCGGTAGTGCTGCAGCCGCGTCAGCGTAGTGCTCGCCGTAGCTTGAGGATCTATACTCACGTCCTCCGGCGTAGAGACGACGGTCCCCGCCTCGATGAGCAGCGAGGCGACATGCGCGGCCAGCGCCGTGCGGCCCGAGTGCGGCAGGTGCGCTATGAGCGGCCGGTAGTGCTGCAGCCGCGTCAGCGTAGTGCTCGCCGTAGCTTGAGGATCTATACTCACGTCCTCCGGCGTAGAGACGACGGTCCCCGCCTCGATGAGCAGCGAGGCGACATGCGCGGCCAGCGCCGTGCGGCCCGAGTGCGGCAGGTGCGCTATGAGCGGCCGGTAGTGCTGCAGCCGCGTCAGCGTAGTGCTCGCCGTAGCTTGAGGATCTATACTCACGTCCTCCGGCGTAGAGACGACGGTCCCCGCCTCGATGAGCAGCGAGGCGACATGCGCGGCCAGCGCCGTGCGGCCCGAGTGCGGCAGGTGCGCTATGAGCGGCCGGTAGTGCTGCAGCCGCGTCAGCGTAGTGCTCGCCGTAGCTTGAGGATCTATACTCACGTCCTCCGGCGTAGAGACGACGGTCCCCGCCTCGATGAGCAGCGAGGCGACATGCGCGGCCAGCGCCGTGCGGCCCGAGTGCGGCAGGTGCGCTATGAGCGGCCGGTAGTGCTGCAGCCGCGTCAGCGTAGTGCTCGCCGTAGCTTGAGGATCTATACTCACGTCCTCCGGCGTAGAGACGACGGTCCCCGCCTCGATGAGCAGCGAGGCGACATGCGCGGCCAGCGCCGTGCGGCCCGAGTGCGGCAGGTGCGCTATGAGCGGCCGGTAGTGCTGCAGCCGCGTCAGCGTAGTGCTCGCCGTAGCTTGAGGATCTATACTCACGTCCTCCGGCGTAGAGACGACGGTCCCCGCCTCGATGAGCAGCGAGGCGACATGCGCGGCCAGCGCCGTGCGGCCCGAGTGCGGCAGGTGCGCTATGAGCGGCCGGTAGTGCTGCAGCCGCGTCAGCGTAGTGCTCGCCGTAGCTTGAGGATCTATACTCACGTCCTCCGGCGTAGAGACGACGGTCCCCGCCTCGATGAGCAGCGAGGCGACATGCGCGGCCAGCGCCGTGCGGCCCGAGTGCGGCAGGTGCGCTATGAGCGGCCGGTAGTGCTGCAGCCGCGTCAGCGTAGTGCTCGCCGTAGCTTGAGGATCTATACTCACGTCCTCCGGCGTAGAGACGACGGTCCCCGCCTCGATGAGCAGCGAGGCGACATGCGCGGCCAGCGCCGTGCGGCCCGAGTGCGGCAGGTGCGCTATGAGCGGCCGGTAGTGCTGCAGCCGCGTCAGCGTAGTGCTCGCCGTAGCTTGAGGATCTATACTCACGTCCTCCGGCGTAGAGACGACGGTCCCCGCCTCGATGAGCAGCGAGGCGACATGCGCGGCCAGCGCCGTGCGGCCCGAGTGCGGCAGGTGCGCTATGAGCGGCCGGTAGTGCTGCAGCCGCGTCAGCGTAGTGCTCGCCGTAGCTTGAGGATCTATACTCACGTCCTCCGGCGTAGAGACGACGGTCCCCGCCTCGATGAGCAGCGAGGCGACATGCGCGGCCAGCGCCGTGCGGCCCGAGTGCGGCAGGTGCGCTATGAGCGGCCGGTAGTGCTGCAGCCGCGTCAGCGTAGTGCTCGCCGTAGCTTGAGGATCTATACTCACGTCCTCCGGCGTAGAGACGACGGTCCCCGCCTCGATGAGCAGCGAGGCGACATGCGCGGCCAGCGCCGTGCGGCCCGAGTGCGGCAGGTGCGCTATGAGCGGCCGGTAGTGCTGCAGCCGCGTCAGCGTAGTGCTCGCCGTAGCTTGAGGATCTATACTCACGTCCTCCGGCGTAGAGACGACGGTCCCCGCCTCGATGAGCAGCGAGGCGACATGCGCGGCCAGCGCCGTGCGGCCCGAGTGCGGCAGGTGCGCTATGAGCGGCCGGTAGTGCTGCAGCCGCGTCAGCGTAGTGCTCGCCGTAGCTTGAGGATCTATACTCACGTCCTCCGGCGTAGAGACGACGGTCCCCGCCTCGATGAGCAGCGAGGCGACATGCGCGGCCAGCGCCGTGCGGCCCGAGTGCGGCAGGTGCGCTATGAGCGGCCGGTAGTGCTGCAGCCGCGTCAGCGTAGTGCTCGCCGTAGCTTGAGGATCTATACTCACGTCCTCCGGCGTAGAGACGACGGTCCCCGCCTCGATGAGCAGCGAGGCGACATGCGCGGCCAGCGCCGTGCGGCCCGAGTGCGGCAGGTGCGCTATGAGCGGCCGGTAGTGCTGCAGCCGCGTCAGCGTAGTGCTCGCCGTAGCTTGAGGATCTATACTCACGTCCTCCGGCGTAGAGACGACGGTCCCCGCCTCGATGAGCAGCGAGGCGACATGCGCGGCCAGCGCCGTGCGGCCCGAGTGCGGCAGGTGCGCTATGAGCGGCCGGTAGTGCTGCAGCCGCGTCAGCGTAGTGCTCGCCGTAGCTTGAGGATCTATACTCACGTCCTCCGGCGTAGAGACGACGGTCCCCGCCTCGATGAGCAGCGAGGCGACATGCGCGGCCAGCGCCGTGCGGCCCGAGTGCGGCAGGTGCGCTATGAGCGGCCGGTAGTGCTGCAGCCGCGTCAGCGTAGTGCTCGCCGTAGCTTGAGGATCTATACTCACGTCCTCCGGCGTAGAGACGACGGTCCCCGCCTCGATGAGCAGCGAGGCGACATGCGCGGCCAGCGCCGTGCGGCCCGAGTGCGGCAGGTGCGCTATGAGCGGCCGGTAGTGCTGCAGCCGCGTCAGCGTCAGCACGTCCGCGTAGTGCTCGCCGGGCAGCTTCAGGATCTTCATCAGCTCCTTGAACACCGGGGTGTTCTGTTCCATGTGAGTTTTGCCGCTGCAAGAAAAATTCAATGTTAAAAAAACCGGCCAAGAGCATGTCGGGCCACGCTCAGTGTAAGGTTCCGTAGTTGCTCATCCTTCACAAGAGACGGTCAAAGACGGAAAGACGAAAAAAGGTCGTAAACGCCAAAGTAACTGTAATTACTTATTACCTTCTGGAAGTCAACTTACGTCCTTTTAATGAAAATTATGAAATTTTGCGATAACTCAAAAACGGATGGACCGATTTTGTTCAATATAGTTTTCATTGAAAGTACTTATAAGACCTCATTTTCATGAATTTTTCCATATTTTTTGACCCGTGTTTGAAAAGTTAGCGGGGGGGACACTATTTTTTTTATTTTCAGACGAATATTTACAAAACTACTGACTTTATCAAAAAGTAATGTTGAGAGACCCCTATTATTTTTAACAGACATATTTAACGACACCCCACACACTAGGGTTGGAACGAAAAAAAAAATTCACCCCACTTTAGATGTACGAGGTACCCGAAAAAAAAAATTTTTTTAGTTTTTATTTTACCGTTTTGTCGGCGTGATACATACACATACTCATACCAAATTTCAGCTTTCTAGTACTAATGATCACGGAGCTAAGCCGCGGACGGACGGACAGACGGACATGGCGAAACTATAAGGGTTCCTAGTTGACTACGGAACCCTAAAAAGTAAACCAGAAAAATGAGTACAAAATCTTAGCAACTAAGGTCTGCAGATCGGGGTCAAAGGACTATTGTCAGACAGTCCCTGTCTGACAATACAGATTGTAGAATGTGTGGCGAGGAGGCAGAGAGAATGAAGCACATACTGTGTGGATGTCATGCCCTCGCCAGACTCAGAATGAAGGAATTCGGTACTGGTTACCCAGAACCGACGGAATTCCAGGTACTACCAACTGGTTCCATCATCCGATATATGGAGGTGGTGGAACAATCCTTTGAGTAGGTGTAACAAGGAATCTCTACACAAAGGATCCCATTGGGTCGAAGTGTATCCGTTATTACTTATCTTATTAAAGGACCCCTTTAATAAGATAAGATAAGATAATATTAGGGCTGCAGATTCTTGAAGGAGCTTACTTTGATAGGGTGTTTGTAATTCGTGGTCCTCGTGAGAAAACCTTCTTGCTCCATCAACCATCGCTTTCAGTTCAGTCGGGGCACAGAGGAATCTCAAGTAGGGTGCCAAATGATATAAAGTTATAACCTTATGCTTAATTTTTAACCGACTTCAAAAAAGGAGGAGGTTCTCAATTCGAACTATTTTTTTTTTTCTATGTATGTTACTCGATATCTCCGAGAATCGTGAACCGATTTTCAAATTTTTTTTTTATAACTCCGAGTTGGTCCCGTTGGCACTAAGTCCGGATCTGATGATGGAATCTTGGATAAATCGAGGGAACTCTTCAAATGTTATAGGGACATGTACGGCGCTTTCGGTAATTTATTGATAAAGTCAAGAATTTACATTCAGTAAATAGGATTTGGTGTAAGGAAACTGATGATGAACACACAAACGAATCACTAAAAAGCAAAAAAAAAAAAAAATTTTTTTTTATTATACTAGGTCTGCTATTACCTGTTCTGCAGTATATCCTTGCAGATGGTGTCAGTGTGCGCGAGCACTTTATCCACGTAGTTAAGACGGTCGGGGTGGCAGCGCTGAGCCAGCTTCAGCAACGCCAGTTGTAGGCTCAGCGTGTCTTCTGGGGGCATGTCTGTACGACTCTGTAACAACAATAAAACCGGCCAAGTGCGAGTGGGACTCGCGCACCGAGGGTTCCATACAAACACTTTCCATCCCTAAGTGGTTAAGTTAAGTTTGCACCTGGTATGTATAGCGCCCCATATAAATTAGGTGCAATATTAGGTATTAAAAAAAAACTACTTCCTAGATCTCGTTCAAAACAATTTTCGTTGGTAGTTTTTATAGTAATGTACATCATATGTTTTTTTAGATTTTTCATTTTCTTATTTTAGAAGTTAGAGGGGGGGGACCAACTTTTTTCCACTTTGGAAGCGTCTGTCACGCAAACTATTCATTTTTGAAGACCTATCCATAGATACCCCACACGTATGTGTTTGATGAAAAAAAAATTTTTGAGTTTCAGTTCTAAGTATGGGGAGCCCCCAATATTTATTATGATTTTTTTATTTTTGCATCAAAATCTTAATGCGGTTCACAGAATACATCTACCTACCAAGTTTCAACAGTATAGCTCTTATATAGTTTCGGAAAAAAATCGCTGTGACATACGGACGGACAGACGGACAGACAGACGGACAGACAGACATGACGAATCTATAAGGGTTCCGTTTTTTGCCATTTGGCTACGGAACCCTAAAAAACTGAATAATAGAGGCAGATATTCTTGGAATGTTGACCTATGATCTTCAAATCAAAATCAAAACGTTTATTCTGTAAGTAGGCGACAAGGGCACTTTCACATGTCTGAATCTGAATCTACCAGCATTTTACAAGAGGAGACCGCTGATGAGAAGAAAGCGTTAATTATACATAAAACTATTACAATTATAAGGCAATTGATACATGCATTTACTAGGCAATTAATACATGTAGAGGAGATGTACAAGATTCTTAATGTTTACAGTAATCATTATATAAAATTAAGTGAATTTCTCAGAGACCTCGTGTTAAAGAATGAGTGAATAAGAAGCCTCTAGTTTCACCTGTTTTATTTATTGACTTCACTTTCCATCAACAAAGTTGTACCTGATCTACTTTTGAGCTGACCATTACATATTGAGTGTATTATAATGAAGTAGCAAGTACCTGGGTGATGGCTGCCACCTGGTCGGAGAAAACTTCGAACAGCTGAACTTGTTGCTCCTGCCCATCCTCCGTTACCACGAAATTCACTCCGTTTTCGCTTCTCTGCAAATTAAATAAATAAATAAATAATAAATAAATATCAGACAACCTCACACAAATCAACCTAGTCCCAAATTAAGCTCAAGAAGGCTTGTGTTATGGGTACTAGGCGACGATATACATACTATATAGATAAATAAATACTTAAATACATAGAACATCCATGACCCAGGCACAAATATTCGTGTTCATCACACAAATATTTGCCCTTGCCGGGATTCGAACCCGGGACCGTCGGCTCAGTAGGCAGTTGCCTAACCACTGCGCCAACCGCGTCGTCACTAATTAAATGCATGTTGTCACTAATGTACGGGTTACTAACGTAGGTACTGACTTAAAATATTTCTCAAACAGTTCAATTTCCAATGGGTAGTCCTGTTAGCCCAGAAAGCCAGGAGTCATGAATCCTGGCCGAATCCCATTCAAAGCATATTTTAAGTTTTATTTTTGTTTTTTGCTAAAAGTAAACAAAGCATCAAACATATCATCATTCAGTGGTTCAATTGTATTACGTTTTATGTACTAGATGAGTCACGAAAGTTTAACTTTTTGAGCGCCACAGTCGGCTGTGGCCGTCAACAAAAAATCGTGCCCCTGACGCCACTCCGGCCACAGCCGTCCAAATTTCAATGATCAAAAACTTTGTAATTCTAACCGCTACAAGTATTTTTCAATCCCTGTTGATTTTGGGGCACATTTTTTTTTAATCTGGCGTCAGTGGCACGGTAAATTGCTAGACCGCTTGGGGGTCATCCATAAATTACGTCACACGAATTTCATGATTTTTTGCCCCTCCCCCCGTCCTTGTCACAGCTGGTCACATTTTGTGAGACTCCCCCCTCCCTAGTGTGACGTCACATATTTTGCAAATTTACATTTAGAAATTATTGAATGGAAACAGCGGATCAGAAATCAGTTTTATCTCCATTTAAATATTTTTTTAATAAAATTAACATCAAATCAAACAATTAAAAAAACAAAAAACGATTATTTTAGAGCGTGTGGTCGACAAAACAATTGGTATCATATATTTACACAGATATAGTTGTATATATTTGAGGTTTTCGTAAAGTAATAGTAAAGTTCGTGTTTTAACACTTAGATTACAATAGATTTTGAAATGTGACGTCACGAAATTTAGGACCCCTCCCACCCCCTTGTCACACAATGTCACACTTCGTCGACCCCCTCCCTCCCCCTTAACGTGTGACGTAATTTATGGATGGCCCCTTGGCGGTCAATAGGTTAAAAGATAAAACTGTCGTATAAGGAGTTTAGTGGTAGTAGGGCCTTTGGAGTAGTAGGGCCTCGTGCAGGGTCCGTCCGGATTGTTACTACCGTCTTGCCTGCTAACCCACCGCCAAACAGCAATGTTCGCATTGTTGTGTTCCGGTGTGGGGGTAAGATAGCCGGTGAAATTACTAGCATAGAGGCATTCCATCTTCGTCCTTCGGGTAGGCAAGCACTTGTGACTCCTCTGGTGTTGCAGGTGTTTATGGGCGACGGTAATCGCTTTCCATCAGGCGATACGTTTGCTCATTTGCCCCCTGACATAAAAAAAAAAAAAAAAAAAAAAAAAAGTGGTAGGTACCTGGCTGTAATGTTGCAGACGCTCGATGAGCGCAGTGATGATGTTCTTGATGTTGACCCCGGGCTGCAGCTCCGCGCACGACTTCAGGAAGGGCTGCAGCGTCGCCAGGTGGAACTCGTCAGGGAACACCTCAACAAAAACCAGTCAAGTAGCTCCTTTTTCTATTTTTCTTTAAGCTTTGATCTTTGTATTCATGTTTTAACACTTTCGCAACCAGATATAAAATTTAACCCTACCCCAGAAACCGAGAGCCCGCTAGGTGGGTAGCTCTTTAAGCAAAAATACGTGACCGGCATCTGAGCAAAGATTACGAGTGCCTACCAGGCGGGTTCCTGGTAGCGAAAGTGTTAAATAAAATTGTGGTGTACCCACATAAAAAAAAAAAAATGAGACATTACCTGTTTCATAAAATTATAAAACAAACAGCGCCCTCTCTCGCTTGCTCGTTCACCGCTGTAAAGTGGTGCGGTAAGATGTGAATATTAACGTATTCACATAGAGGTCGCTAAGGTGTAAAAACCTTTCAAATAAACAATGCAAAGATCGACACACAAAGCATAAGGAAAAATTCGTCAGGTCTACGTGGAGCGAGGGTAGCGAAGTGGCTAACGCGCTGGACCGGTAATCCAGAGGTACCGGGTTCGATTCCCGGTCCCTTCCACCAGGTAGCTCCTTTTTCAATTCTTCTTCAAGCTTTGATCTTTGTATTCATGGTTTAAAAAGCAGTCAAATCAAATTCCATAGCCCTAAACAAGTCTTATTCTGAGGGATCGAAAATGAAAAGTACAGGACATAAGATAGATCCTTGTGGTACACCACTTCTTATCTTTACTAAACCAGACTTAACTGCTCCTATACAACTAATACTACTGTTTTATGCTCAACACACTGTTTTCGCTTATATCATACCTCTAATTTCATAGAATACCAATTTCCTGAGAAGTATCTTGTAGCCCACAGAATCGAACTAAAGTCAAAAAGTGTTGGTGACTAGATACAGAGGTAAGAACCCACTTGAATGCAGCACTCCTGAAGATACTCCTGTGCTATAGCGTCCCGACATGACACCACCTGCTCTAGAATGGCAGGCAGTACTGCGCGCTTGTACTCGGCCACACTGACGCACTCCAACTGGCTCAATCTGACCAGGTTGGTGCCAACCAGGATACGCAGTTCGGAGCGTTCGCGCTCTCGTCGCTCCTTGTCTCTGTAAAAAACGAACTGTTACTAACTGATTAGCTAGATCAAAATTTTAAACGTTTCTTAACATCTCCCTTTCACACCTGAGTAACAGACTCCATAGAGTTAATTGGAGGGGAGCGAACGAAGCGAGCGGAGCTCCCATGGATCGACTCGAATGGACTTTGCAACAATGCGCAGATCTCAGCGAGTTCTCAACCGATTTTAGAAATTTTTGTTTTAAAATGCACAAATTAAATTTCGCTAGGTCGTGACGAAGAGAAAATTTCGAAAAAAAAAAAATACTCCGCTCCAATCTATGGTGCAAGCTTAGCCGGTGGCTGACTCTGCATCGACCTAGTTTATATCTTTTAAATTCACTTTTGCCTATATTTCCAAAACTTGTTCAAATATTTAATTAGGTCATATTCCAAAATCACGAGCGAGATAGAAAGTGTAGAGGATATACCAATAAACTGGATTATGGAAACAGTGTGGAAATTAATATTAGCCGTTCTTTCTTGAATAAAATTTGCCAGGAAACAGTAAACACGGGAATATGCACGAGCAGTATTACCGAGAGTGCCCCTGATGCTGCATGCGGACCCAGAGCTTGTTCATCTCCGCGAAGTTCATCAGGATGAAGTCGATAGCATCTCGGACCTGGCAACGAAAACATCAATTCAACTTAATCATTCTCTACGATTGGGAATACCAAATCAAAGTATTAGTAGTACGGTCCTGTGCGCTAAGCGTACAATTTTCTACGTAAATTGACAACATTTCATATTTTTAAGACTATCATTCTATTACTTTTCTGAATTATGCTTAAAAAGATGAAGTAATCTCTGTTTTTATTTATTTTCTGAGATGATTATTTATTTTATTATTAATTTATAAAAACATACTCATTTTAAAATGTGGCAACACCAAAACCAGAACTTAATGGAACGGTTACTTTAGTCGGTTTTCTTATTTTAAAAAACTTAATAAAACTCGATATACATCTGTCAACGTCAAAAAAAAATATATGTTTTTTTCGCTCTTTGGTTTAGACAACAACCCTATTCAGCCCGTATTGTCTTAGATTGCACTTATTTGATGTATTTTCTTATATTTCTTTAAATACAGAAGAATAAATTCAAAGATTTTTTCTTAAGGTACACGACATATAGCCCTGTCGATCTCTATATTAATTTCCACCTGTTATAAATATGAAATGTTGTCAATTAAATGGTGACTCACGGTGCCCTCGTTTTCATTCTCCGGCGCGTGCGAGTCGGGCAGCACGTTCCTGGTGCACTGCAGCAGGTAGTTCCGGAGGAACAGCCCTCGGAGCGGGTGCTGCACTCCTCGGCACATCTCCACCAGGTCCTGGAACAAACAGTACGTTCAGAGCATAGTCATTCACTTTACAACAGCTGCGTTTTGTTTTCAAATCTTAGTTTTAGCTATACAGTGTCAGATTGGCTAAAATATTAACATATTTAGAAGTACACTAGCTGTGCCCCGCGGTGTTACCCGCTCATCCCACGGGAACACTAAATTTATTCAGGATGAAAAGTATCCTATGTCCTTCCCCGGGACTGAAACTATCTATATACCAAATTTCATCTAAATCGGTTCAGCGGTTTAAGCGTGAAGAGGTAACAGACAGACAGACAGACAGACAGACAGACAGACACACTTTCGCATTTATAATATTAGTATGGATTAAATTTTAAACAAATCTAACATTTTTTTTTTAAACAGTTATGGAATAGAGTGGAGATCTATAGCTCACTCAAGGGGGTCTTGGTTAAGTCTTGTTATTGCGGTAGTCATACAGCAAATGATTTTTCCGTTTGGTAAAAAATGTTTAAAGAAAATGTTTGCACCCGCTCAAAGTACAATACAAGTAACCACCTAGTTGACCAAGGAAGAACCCTGAAGGCTTACCTTGAGCAAGTCTCTCCGCAGACTGGTGTTAGTGTTGATGTAGACCAGCCCCACGGTGATGAGCAGGTACAGTCGGGGCACGATGTTGCCGGCATATTGGACAAGTTCGTACAAGTCGGCGACCTTGCGGCCGCGACGGAACTCCTCCAGGAGGTACAGCTCGAGGTGCCGGAGCTCGTCCGTGATGGCCATGTCTGACGGGGTTCAGGAAAGTGATGGGAACGCGTTGTTAACTGATACTATAAACACGCAATGCTAACTAACTATAACTATATAAAAACTGGTAATGTACGTTAAATTCTATATTCGGGTGATTCTACGGGCGTTTCAACCACCGTCAAAGCAATGGGCCATATATGCTTTACCTACATTAGATCAATTATGGTAAGTACGGTTACGGTATATCAATCCATGAAAGTTTGCAGCTTTGCATAGCTCATTCTTTAAATATTTTGCCAGCAGACTGATGGTGGTTGAAACATCTGTAGAGTCACCCATTCCTATAGAGTGCTGAAAATACTCCATAGTGAAGCCACATCTTGGCGTGATAAATAAGGAAAACCAATTTACAGTCTCATATTTGGGCCCTTTGATTTTTAGGGTTCCGTACCCTAAGGGTAAAAACGGATTTGTTAATCATACAGCATTGCAGCATGTTGCAAAATCACATAACAATACATACGCCTTTGTAAATCCCATATGATTAATTCGAATTCTCTATTGTATGTTAAAATCTACATCATCTCCACAGACAAAAGGATACAAAGCTCGTAATAGCTCTTTGGTGAAAGCAGCGACGTGCGCAGCTCCCCAAGCATCGTCGACGCATGCTTCAGAGCATCCATCAGCTTCGACTTGTCCAGACATCTCTTCATCTGAAACGCCTGTGAACAGAACATTGTTTCAATAAGTTTACATTTATGTATGGTGAATTATGAAATGGTCTGCCATCAGGTAAATGCAATTTATTATCACACCTTTGGAAGTATAAACTATTATTTTGTTTTAGTGTAGTCAGGTAGAAGTGTTCTATAAGTGTTAAAGCAGGTCAAGTCTATAATGTCTATAGTCAAGGTCATAAATGTATGAACAAAGTTTAGTTCGATAATATGCAAACGTTTTTTTCTTATAAACTTAAGTCGACTATAGAAAATTAAATAATAGGTGGAAAACCATCCTGCTATTTTGACATGTGGAGACCTAAAAACATACCTATCAATACACATGATGTACATTAATAAGGTATAATAAAACCTCAAATCCTTGAAGCTGTAACAAATGATTTTTAAACCACTTGTGCAATAAATGAATTTATTACAAGCTTTCATTTAACTTGCATTGCATGTATGTATGTAAGTATGTTTGTTCACGTGGAATCTTGCAACTCAATTTTAAAGCAGATATCGTCAACCGATTGAGCTACAATTTTGCATACTTACTTAGCTTTGATGACAATACAATAATATTGTTACGGACAGCTAGGCAAAGCTAGCTATTTTATAAATAAATAATAATGTTGTAAACGGTTAGGCGAAATTAGTATTAAGATGAATAAATAATATATTTCCTTGTGTTCCTAAATGCCCTTAAAAGCGGCTATACTATGTGTATAACACTTATTTTCCTAAAAAACATTATTGTAAGAGAGCTCCCAAAAATAACTAACTAAAATAGTTAAAAGACCACGACGTCTTAAAGTAAACAAGTATGACTCATCGTGGTAATTTCCACTCGCAGCGCGAGACAAAGGAATCATGTTGTTTACATTTAATGTAAAACTTAAGGATAAAACTTAGAATATCCTGAAACTTTGTAATAACGTTCCTCATGAACATACAAGTAAAATCTCTATACATTATACCGGCCGCAACTTGCTGCGAGCCCGGCAAACAAAGAAATAACACCACGCGCCGAGCACGGCGCGATATGAGGGACAAGAAAGGTGTAGATCTCGACCCGTGTGAGCGAGACGGCCTCTGAGTCGAGACAAAGAAATGATGTGAATTTTATTTAATTGTAATTAAACGGGAGCTCTCACATCAAAATCACTTACATATTTGTGTTCCACGAATAAACCTTTATGTTAGCTATAAGTTAAATTTAAGCTAAATGATGTATTATAAGTAGGAATCAGTAAAATGTAACAGAGCGGGCGTCCCCCTGAGAATGTAACGAACCTTGAACGAATTATATAAAAGGACGCCCGTTTCTGCAGAATTCAGTGAGTTCATCTTCAGTCTGCGTAGAGTTACGACTCCGTAGTATTGAGTTCAAGTTCAACTTTGTAACACGTAGAGTCCCACTCCGTTTAGTGCGTTAGATCAACGGTCCGCCAATACAAGTTGTAACCAGTCTCTTTCATCCAAGTGTATTACCATCTTGTTAGTTAGTAGTGCGTAGTATCATCGATCCGCAGTGTAAAGGACTAAATTAGTTAAGATTTTAATTGTAAATTCGCGTGTTAATTTTGTGTGTTAATTTTAGTATACTCCGATCCTCTATTTTTTGTTAATTGTTTTGTGTTTGAATATATAGTGTTTTTCCGTTTATCCTTGCGTTTATTTTCCTACAGTAGTAAATCGAGCCATCTCATTTACACCATTTCTCTTCTACATTTCCCTGAGCTATCGTAGATGTCAGTGTTGGGACCCGGCCGACGAGGCATTCCTAACATTGTCGTGGTCCTTCGAGTTCCGGATCGGAGCTAGTTAGTTAGTTAGTTTAGGTATCGTGTGTTAGGTTTGGAAAGTGCGGTTTCCAAATAGAGTAGCGATGGTAAATACACGCGGAAACAAGAGCGAGGAGAGTGTGCGCGCGCAGCGCGAGCGCACACAGGCTGCAGTCGACCTACAGCGGTTTGCAGTGACTAACGTCGCAGTCACGCATTCACCGCCCGCTGCCCATACCCGTCCGGGCCCTTCGGGACTGTACCACACAGACTCGCCCGAGTCTCCCGCCGAGGAAGCTCCAGTTTCGCCGCCAACCGATACTACGGCATCGCGCAGCGAACTGGACAAGCGTCCGTCGAAGACTGCGCACTTCGACCAATCACAGCGCACCGCGCCGGCCGCGCACGCCGGCCAATCACTGCACTCCGCGCCGGCCGACCAATCAGAGGCCCGCGCGCAGCGACGCGAGTTCAGCGTCACGTTTGGCGATAAAACCCACGCGCCGCGCCGACCGTCATCACTTCACTCGAGAGCGTCGAACGCGACGGACATGCGCCGCCAAGAAGCAGAACTCGCCGCAATGGAACAACTCCAGCAACTCAGACTAGAAGAAATTCGTCTGGAACGCGAGCTCGTTGAAAAGAGGCTCGCCGTCGAAATGGAGCGCATCGACGAGCAATCTCGGGCCGGCGGATCTCAAGCCGACTCACAACGACGCGTCAACGATTGGCTGTCCAACGTCCACCCTGCCGACGCGGTCCACGCGAAGCAGGCACGGCCCCCTACACCGCAACGCGAGACACGCAAGCGACACGAGGAGGAGCCCCGGACACCATACAGCCGTCGAGAACGATCGTCGAGCCGAGACCGAGTTATCGACCGCCTCACCGACACCATTGAGACCATGATGCGGCCGCCTCCGAAACAAGTCTACGAGCTGCCGCCATTCTCCGGGGAGCCAAGCGAGTGGCTCACCTTCTATAACTCTTACACCGAGAGCACCGCACGCTACAAGTACTCCGCATACGAAAATGTCGCGCGCCTGCGACACTGCCTGCGAGGAGAAGCCCGTCAATGTGTGCAGCACATGATCGCCTCTTCCGCTCGACCCGACCTAATCATACGGGTCCTTAAGAAGAATTTCGGGCGCACCGATCTCCTCATTGATCGCGCCATCGACGAGCTGCGCAGAATGCCG